>JAJKFL010000011.1:31943144-32473411 GCA_021186555.1 Reticulitermes speratus | reverse complement strand
AACTGTACCTGTCCTTCCTATTTTACCAATGGAGAATGCATTTATATGAGATTTTAAGTTCTTGTGGTGGTTACTATGAAGATGACTGCCTTCTGGGCTGTGGTGCTTTGTACTCTAGTATTTACTGACTTTTGGTGGAAATTGCTGTTTTCACCTTCCCAGTAGAATAATTCTTCTACTCAGACAATGGAAGCACTAGTTGCCTCCAATATATCAGGATATTTCTACTAGGTACACGGTGTCACATCCAAAAATGCAGTAATCTTTATAATTTATTTAGTGTTTACATTTCATCTCATTATTTTTTGTGAAAGATATTTGTGTATACAAGGGTACTATTAAAGAACAATTTTTATTCCTGGAATATTTTATGAGACTCATAGTGTAAAATAAGGTTTATTTGCTGTCACATGGGTACCTCATACATTTGTTACTTTCCTGAAAAGCCAACAGGGAATCTTTGCAGTCTCCAGGTTTATACACATGCACACACACACACACACACACACACACACACACACACACACACATATATATATATATATATACCTGCATACAGGGTGTTTCAGGACAAAACTTTTTGTATCAGAATCACATCAGTCTCTGCCAAAATCAACCTTAATATCATACTTACCAAGACTGGCATAGATGAATGGTAATAGTTTAAATGCAAGAATAGAGTAAAAGGAGCAGATTTGGTTAATGATTTTTACTATATCATAAGTGTGAAAGTTATTGTTTAATTTTTTTTAGTTCCTCATATTGATGAGACATATCTTTACCGGGCTGAAAATCTGTCAAAACTTCTTGAATTTGCAAATCCAGAAGTATGTATGTAGCATCTGATTCACCCACCCTCACCACACTTTGGGAGGCTGGCATGCGCTCTATGAAATATCACTTAAAGAGATTGGTAGAGGTCACAACATTCACATTCTAGGAACTAAGTAGGCGACGCAAGTCCCTGTGCCGGCCTCTCGTCCCGTCCCTGAGGTACAGCTCCTGTTAGTACTGTAGCCACGTGTTTCACAGCGACTCCCTATCAATCATACGTCATAACGACCGCGGTCGTATTTGAACTGTTTTCAAATCGCCGACAGATGTCAGCATCGTGACCAAATGGACAGAACACGTACTAAATTCTAAAAGGTTGTGACGATGGTGTATAACATTTAGAACCAATTGTTTTCTGGACTTTGTCCATCGTCTTGGATAAAATATAAAACTCGGCCGGTAGAACCACATCTACCGGCTGAGGTTGTCCAGTGATTGAGATTAGCTCGGTCTAAGGGACCCATCTGAGTAGGTGTCTCCCTTCCCTTCACCTGAAGACGGAAGAAGAACCGGCTTCCGAAACGTCGTGATTTTATATTTTATCCGGACGATGGACAAAGTCCAAATACAGTAAGTTCTCGAGAAATTACGCCTTTCAAATCAACCTTCGTTCTTCGTGTATACATATCTCTTTCCCACCTCCGCCCCACCATTTTAAGATTTTTAACAAGCCAGCCGGTTTTTACGCACGCGGTAGCGCAGTTGGTTGAAGCACTGCGCTACAAGCCGGAAGGTTGCGGGTTCGATTCCCGATGGTGTCATTGGAATTTTTCATTCACATAATTCTTTCGGTCACACTATGGCCCCGGGGTCGACTCAGCCTCTAACACAATTGAGTACCAGGAATATTTCCTGGGGGGGGGGGGGGGGGGGGGTAAAGGCGGCCGGTGCGTAGGGCTGACAACCTTACCTCCTTCATGTGCCAATTATCTGGGAGCCTCAAACTCCTGGAACCCTAGAAGCCTGTCCAGACCTAGCTCACGAATTCAAGCCTGTATGCTTGCCCAGGCCTGTGTAGGGAGAGCTTTACCTAGCTCACGAATTCAAGCCTGTATGCGTGTCACGTCATATATCCATCTTCGAACACCACATGTACAGTAATTCTTACGAGCCGCCAGTATAATCATAGGGCACTATCCATAAGAATGACATCTTTCGGGGTGAATTGAAATTAACCCTCTAAGTTACGTGGTTGCTGATCGAGTGACATCAGAGAGTCGCTGGAAGCCTTCGGGAGTGGACACGCACCTGCTTGCCTGCCCAGCATTTTGCACGACTAGAAGTATATATAGGGCGCTTGACAAATTTAGTTACAGTAAGTTGTGTTGAATATGCGATTTGCAAGTATATATGATTTGATTTTAATTAATTTGTATTCATATTTAAAATAACTGTTAATTAGCACGAAGAACGATTTGCAAAGTTCGTAATCATTTTGGCGCCTTTTATATTTAGAAAATACAGGTGCACATTTGGGGTATTCTAAACAAAATTCTTACTTAGAAATTAATAAATATTTATTCGTGAAATATAACAATCATATCGCATCTGTGGCAGCGTGGAAATGTATTTTATAAAACTAAAAACTTATAAATTAATATGCAAACGTTTGTAGCAATCTTGTATTTACAGTTTCTTGGCGTCCGTGTAAATATTATATTTACCTGGATTATAATATTACGAATTCATGCTTACAATATTTTATTAATATCACAATAATTTTCTAAAGTGTATTATCATAAATCCAGAGGTAATGTTGGTGAATAGGAATCTGTAGATTGGGTTATGAAGTTCATAGGCATATTTGGCGCCTCATGTAAAGCCTCAAACCCTCGTAGACATCTTGGATTTCCACTTTTTTTGGCGCCCATATAATTACTACCGTAATTTGAATTATATTATTGTACATTAGCAGTTATAATATTTTATTAAATTAACAATAATTTTCCAACGTTATTATCATAATACCAGAGGTAATTCTGTTCGTGATTAGAAATAAGATGAATGTCATGTACAGTTCATAGACATTTTTGGCGCCTCATGCAAACGCTGGTAGTCATCTTGGATTTACAGTTACTTGGCGCCAATATACGTATTAACGATTATTTTAACCTGTAATATTGCACATCAAGAGTTACAACGTTTTATTAAGTTCATAATAATTTTCTGAACATTATAATCAGAATTCCAAAGTTAAGATTTTGTTAACCAGAAATAAACACACTGGATTGTGCAGTTCATAGCCATATTGGCATCTCATGCAGAAGCTTGCAGACATCTTGGATTCTCGTGTTGCTCTGCACCCACACAGCAATCCTGCTCGTCACACTGCTTTAACAGTTAAAATATTGCATTAAGTTCATTAATAATTTTACAAGTTCCGTTATCGTAATTCCAAGGTAAGTTTCGTGGTGACCAGAAATACGAAGAATGAGCTGTAAAACTCGCAGGCAGTTCGGTTGCCTTTACAGTTACGCAAGACTGTGGCATACTTGAGGCTTTATAAAAGGAATAATTATTCTCCAGGTAAAAGCTACCTTTTTTTTCTGACAAATCATACCAACTCCCACACAGCTTGCACAATTTGTTTACATATTGAGTAACATGATATTTTCATTACAAATATTGGTAGGCACCTCCGGATTTTCAAGGTTCATATCGCCGAATTGAATATTAAAGCATTTCAGATTATATTTTTTTACATTAATAATTAAGATGTTTTATGAAGTTCATAATTATTTGTTTTTCCAAAATTTTTTTCACAAATTTAGACGTAAGGTTATTGGCAACTAAAGTTTATTAATTTTTACTTAATACATAATAGAACCCAGTGCATTCTTTGTAACGTCGTAGCCATTTCTGTCTTGGATATTATCATTGAGAAACTTGTGCCGTATTCCAGCCATTATTTACTATTAATCATAAATTCATTTCTTAACTTCAAGCACCGCAGGTGTTCATTTTCAAGTGAACAGTTATAATGGGTATAAGGAGATAATTCAATATTTATTTGTAGATATCCTGGATTGAATTTTCTGTTCTAAAAAACAATAAAAATTCTATCTGTTGGCATTAGGATAAAAGGATGAATAACAAGCATTTCTAAGTATATTTGTCACATATTTAAAGACATTGACATCAGGCACGAAGCTGCTACTGCCAACAGTGTTTTAAATAAAGCTGAAAGATTTGTTCGCTGAAGGTAGGTCTGACACTTGGCGTTTATTCATAGAAAGTAACTGAACACCTTTGTAACAGGTTAATGTAGACACAGCTAACTGCCATATCGACAGGTTGTCAGGAGTAACAAAACGCAGCCATCCCTTTTTGTACCGTTTTTTGCGAAATAGAAAAGAAGGTTTTGCAGACCATGTCAGTACGTCTGTCCGTCCAAATACATGTGATTGAATATGAGCGAATAAACAATTTAGCTGTTTTCATAAAATCTGCTATACAAGGCCTTCATAAAAAAAATCACATAAACGTGAGTTTCGTGAAAATCGGCTCATTGACGGTCGTACGTTTCTTGTGGGCGTAAACGGATTTGAGTCAGTAATTTTACACGTTCTTCAACGGATGTGGTTAAAATTCGGTAGTTACAGTAGGTTTACGGATGATAGCCTCCGCAGTTTTGAAGTTTCGTGAAAATCGATACAGTGAAAACCATGCTCCACTACGGCATAAATGAAAAGTTGCTAGTATTTTCTACACTTTCTATTCGACTTTGTTTAAAAATTCGCTAAGAATAAGTCCACAAAAATGTACTCACTGGTTGCGAGATTCATTCAAATCGTCGCACGAAAGCCATAATGTACTTAAGTGCGTAAAATAATTTCTGTCCCACTCCCCACATTTATTCTCCGATTTGGCCCACTTCCGGTACAAGACATCAGAACATAACGCTGCTAGGCTGTTGTGAGTTTCACGAAAATCGTCGCAGGGAAGAACACACTTTTCTTAACGGTGTAAATGAGTTTACATTTACGTGTGCACAGTGAAGCCTTGTAACGTGATGCAGCAGAGTTATCTTTCAGAAGCTAATGCCCGTTCAGTTATTCAAGAAATTCCCAGCATTTTATAGAACCCGAAGATTCGTTTCTGTGTTAGAAGACCCCACAGCTTATCTACAATAGTACTGAGTCAGACGAAATTCAATGTACATTCAGTCCTATTCCTTCAAGATCCACTTTAACGTTCTCTCATCTAAACCCTGATCTTCCAATATTCTTATTTTCGTCCTTTTATACACATATACCTTTGAATCAGCCACGACAGTCTTTCTTTGCCCATCCAATCGTGTTTTCTTACAGCAGTCGTCTGTTTATACCACATTTCCCAAAATTTGGCCTGTTACTGTCTTTGTAAAATGAGAAAGCTTCATATCTGCTGAAGTGCTACGTCAAGTGTATGCATTGCGTTGCTCTGTCACGTACTCTGTGTGCCTTTCCAATTTCTCCTGCAGTGCTGTTTTAACAGTATTATCACTGATGCTAACAACTGTGTCATATCTTCAACTTGAAGTCCGTTTGACTAGCTGCGGTCTTACAATCCACGTTCAATCTGACACTTGGCTTCACCACTGTGTCTTGTTTAGGACCCATATTTTAATTCTGTATTATGCTGGTAACGCAGTTTAGTTGGCGACATATTTTTATTAAATATTCTGTTCTTCATTAACCTAATTCGATGAGGCGGAGTGCTTCCTCAGCAGCTAATAGTGTCTCAGCTTGTAGAATTGTTATTTTATTTATCACAAAGTTTCATTCCTGCGTCAGAAGAGCCAGCTACTGGTCCAGATGAATCCAATACATACCCAAGCAGTCTAGTTTAAAATCCATCTTAATATTATCCTCCCAACTACACCTAGGTATTCTAAGCAGCTTATCTTCGCGCTTCTGTTACCTTGAATCAGCCACGACACTGTCCTTCCCCAGCCGCTCGTCCTATACACGTAATTCTCCATTCCACGATCTATTACCAGCACTCCAAAACAAACATATAATTATGTTGGAGGTCAGTTAAGCATATTCTTTCTTACTGCTCGCGTTTAAGTGTTTTGTCTGCTCCTGCTATCAACACACTATTTCCAGTTTCTCCTGCAGTATCAATATGTGTTGTTGATAATATTAATAATTTATCATTATTCACTCAACTGAGAATTGTTTTACTAGCTGCGTGTTTTACGAAATGATCTAATTTTTGTTTCCAGTTTTGTCTGCCTATGATACTTATTTTCAGGTCTACTGTAGTATTCTCTCGTCTGTGTCTTAAGTCTACCACATGGCCTGTTTCAAATTTCTGTACAAAGAACACCTGTGCATCTCTCTCCCTCCGATGCGAGCTACTTGTTCCGCCCCTCTCAAACACCTGCAGCCAATTCGCCTACCGATATTTGCCGAGCAGCATAAATCATGCAACTCCTAGTCCAGTCGTCTTATCACTCCATCCATGCACCGTCCACACGTTTTATTAAGGACCCTGTTCTCATGCAACCTCAGTCTGCCTGCCTGCCTGTCTGTCCGTCTCTCCGTCACATTACCTCCCCCACAACCCGCACAGCACACAACTCACAGTACGTTCATTCACATACTTCTCCCTTCGTAACATAGCTACATTCAGGACAACCCCAATCTTTCGTCATTCCAATTTATTGTTGCTCTTTTAATTTATTTGCTTCTGTTTGGTTTCTTCCGGTAAACAGAACGGAAATGATCGTGGCCTGACATTAAATAACATGCGCTTCGTTTAGCGTCCTTAAATAAATGAAGCCAATACGTCAAGGAACGTGGTTCTTTTTAAAGTCTGAAATCTTCTTTGCCCAAAACTTTTCAAAGCAACTTGCTTGATAAGAGCAGTCGATGCAAGTTTAACCAAAGTAACGCCATGCATGTGTCCTCCCGTGTGAGGCAACGACTCGATGCAGTACAAGTAAAGAGGGCCAGCTCTCTTTGCTTCCAAACAATTTATGTCCTGTTAAGTTTTTTTACCCGTATACGTGAATGCCAGTACGGTAAATATATGTTAGAAATTTAATGTTACGCGAAGAGAAATCGTCGTAGGTCAAATATTTTGTACGAAAGTATCCCAGGAATATTTAAAATGATAAATCTGTCCACTCTGTTATTTATACCCAAGCAGTGCCACTATAGAATCATTTTGATAAGTTCAAAACACATTTAGCCCTTTTTAACAGCGTAAAAATCATTTAGTTTTTTTTCGGTCTACTGCCATGTTGTATCCTCAATTTCACAACAAAAAATGACGTCATAGTTTTTATAGAATGTATTTAATGGCAATTACCACATATGATCGTACAAATTTCTAGTATTTCTACACGACTAACGTACTGTAGCACTAACAGAAGTAACTGTTCTTTAGTATTCTGCTTGTAGGTTCATGTCTATCCTTGTGCATGGCCGGCAAACACTAACTAACACAATTTGTACGTTCATATGTGCCCATTGACATTATGTGGTGATGTAAGTTTAGGACAAATAAGTTATTTGAATTCCCCTTCTCAAAACTTTCACGTGCAGGAATTATGTGAATACGAGTTTATTTTGATTTTCCTTAGTAATATGTAGTAATTTCTGGAAAGTGGCTTTCAGTTACACCATTTTGGCTAGGACTGTAGTAGGCGGGTATCAAAACCAATTATTTTTTTAACTGGTCTGTACATTTCAGATATGGTGATTTTAAATTCCGAGCAAAGAAACGTTTCAAAATATTTGGTAAAGACAATGTTTTTGCGTGACACACTTTGACCTGTATTGTTTACTGTAACAGCGCTGTGCATTTGAACTGCCAAATGTAATATATATATATATATGCATTCCAATGTGCTTTATACTTTAACATTATAAACTCTGGTTTTTACATTGCGGTGTGAAACGATCTCCGAACCCGTTAATATTTATGGCAATAAACGTTAATCTGAATTTAATATATCAAGCGGTGGCCACAAATGACCAACAGGTGGGTTTATACTAATTTTAAACATGAATTTTAAAACAAATTTCCGTTAATAACGTAAGGAATATGACAGTTTGTAAAATGTGAATGAATAAACTTCCTCACAAGGACTTCTTTGTTGGTTTTTTTCGTAGAAATTAACAAGAACGTATGTCAAATATTTATGAACGGAACCTTACTATACCGAGTATTCAGTTGTCCTCCTCTTTGTCCTCATTTCATTCAGTAAGGATCACGCATTACAACATTATCAGAATATCCCTCCTATAAGGTCCTTGCCCTTATCCTGAACTGTTACCATCACTTTCTGTAAGAATTCCCACAATACGTTTCAACAAATGATAATGGACACAGAGTGGCCATGAATCGCCTTCTATTATCGACACTAACAATAACAATAAAATACTTAATCACAGTTAATAATCACAGCCTTCTAACGTGGCCGTTTTGCTGTCACGATATTCAGCAGCAACTAAGCACTAAACTGTGCACCTACACCTCACACTCCGTCTGTCTTGTACTGATTTACTCCCGTTTTCTTCCAGTGCTAGTTATTAGATTTACTTTCGTTAAACTTCAATGAATGCAGCTCTTAGTGTGGTGTTTTTTGTTGCGAAGAATTTTGTCGTGGCCTGTCTCAGCAGCAGTAGCCGTTCGAATGTTTCATAAAGTATTCACACACACATACACAGCCCTTCCCCCTTTAGGGCCCTGTCATGCGTTGTTTTGACGTTACCTTCTTCAGTAACAGTTACGAACGTGTAATGTTAAAGACAACAGGCACTCTACAGGGTATTTGGTTTTCCTTTGAGGTTCTTCACAGTTAGCAACATGACCTCCCATATAATCTTATTAAACTTTTTATTGTCTTAGTGTTCTTTGTGAAATTCACAAACAATTACCAATATAAAATTCCATTAAAGTAACGACAACAGTCTTTCTGTATGGCGTCCTTTTGTCAAATATAAAGCCAGCATAATAATAATGTACAATAGTGCACACCATTCCAAACTAGCTCTATGCTTTTAATATCCTGCAACTTATTGTCTTAATATTAACTTTAATATTATCATTACAATTCTCGCTGTCTTTTTCAAAATGTGTCCTCACCCAAGACACGTGTTCTCTTCGTGTTTACCTAACCTAGCTAACTGGCCAGCCCATCATAAAATTATTGATTTTTCTACGCTGTCAGTGCTCGATAGATGCATCGATAGATCGACAGACGGCAGTCAACTGAAGTCAGGTACTCTGTTTTAGAGCAAAATTTTTTATTCTTCACGTGTTTTAAACACGCGTAATGTTTGTTTACTGACATAAGCAGTCCTGTCACATAGCCTTACAAAATTCATATAACATGGCTGGTTTATAGGAAACAATGTAAGTAGGATGTAAAGTTTCTAAATCGGTAAAAGTTAAATACAGTTCTTCTATGTACTTGATCTTATATCCCAACCAACTAAAAATACATATTATATCGCTATCAATGGTAGTTTATTAAATTACTATATTTTGGTTGCAAATTTACATCGATACGTAGTTGTGGATGTCAAAGGCAATTTATTGAGTGCAATGGTATGAAATATGGCAAAATTTTATTGTATTAGTGGAATCTTTATAGTACAGTCGTTACTTTCCCAGAAAATTCACACGCGGAATTGGCACAGTAACTCTCTTAACATTTGGACACTCTCTATAAAGAGTCTAGAATATATTCAGATAAAGTAAGAGGGAAATTAAAAGCTAATGGAAAGATTTGTCAAGCGAAAGGAAATCAGAAGGAGCAGGGAAATTGTAGAGGGACACGCTTTTTAACAGTTTGGGGAAAACATTCACGAGGAAGATTTAGTATATTAAGGAACTGGTTATTTTACTATTATTAGAGACTAACTGCTATACAGGGGGGATTTGTTAAACGTAAGAGTAGAGAGGGTAGTGTTTCTGTAAGCAGAACAAGTGTGGATAAATATCTGTTTACAAGTGATGTCGAACGTATTATGGATTTTGAGAAGGCTTCCAAAAACTTTGTGGTTCAAATGAGAAAAACAGGGGTGAGAACGTGGCAAACAATTTGTGGGGAGAAATAAATTGTGTGAGGCGCAGGAAGAGCCAAGTATCTAGCTGTGCCCCGCAAATGAGGGGGTTAAGACAGGGTTGAGGCTTGAGTGCCTAGCTATTTAATATTTCTGTAAGTGACATTCTGGAATAGAAGTGATGTAAAGGGGGCTTCATGCCCTGTAATAGGAGAATTAAGTACTTTAAATGTGTTTTAGACTGCGTCTATATAGAAGGGGGCTTCATGCCCCTGTAATATGAGGATTAGGTATTTTGTAATCATTATTTTAGACTACAGGGCTGTAGAAGGGGCTTCATGCCCTGGTAATAGGAGGATTATTTACTTTAAATGATATTTTAGACTGCGTCTATATAGAAGGGGGCTTCATGCCCCTGTAATATGAGGATTAAGTATTTTGTAATCATTATTTTAGACTACAGGGCTGTAGAAGGGGCTTCATGCCCTGGTAATAGGAGGATTATTTACTTTAAATGATATTTTAGACTGCGTCTATATAGAATGGGGCTTTATGCCCCTGTAATATGAGGATTAAATATTTTGTAATCATTATTTTAGACTACAGGGCTGTAGAAGGGGCTTCATGCCCTGGTAATAGGAGGATTATTTACTTTAAATGATATTTTCGACTGCGTCTATATAGAAGGGGGCTTCATGCCCCTGTAATATGAGGATTAGGTATTTTGTAATCATTATTTTAGACTACAGGGCTGTAGAAGGGGCTTCATGCCCTGGTAATAGGAGGATTATTTACTTTAAATGATATTTTAGACTGCGTCTATATAGAAGGGGGCTTCATGCCCCTGTAATATGAGGATTAAGTATTTTGTAATCATTATTTTAGACTACAGGGCTGTAGAAGGGGCTTCATGCCCTGGTAATAGGAGGATTATTTACTTTAAATGATATTTTAGAATGCGTCTATATAGAAGGGGCTTCATGCCCCAATAATAGGATTATGTAGTTTAAACAATATTTTAGACTGCGTTTATGTAGAGGGGGTGTCAGGCCCTGGAAATAAGGAGGATTAAATATTTTATCAGTGACATTTAGAACATATTTTTGTGCAGGTAGCCTTATGCCTATCAGTCGTATGCCACCTTACGAATTACGAATTTCCAAAAGCTATCAAACGTGAGTATCTGCGAAGTCCAGTAATTTCCGAATTATCAGGCAAATTATCTGTGTGGCAGGCAGTGTGTGGTTAGTGACTTTGACTTCGCGTGTTTGTGACATCTTGCCTGGTAATGTAGAAGGCGTGTGAAAGTAGCTATTTGTGCAGTGATACAGACTTCTTTTGTTACGGATTTTAAACCACCGTTCGGGTCACACACTTTCGTTATTTCTCGTGGTGTTTTTGTGGATGTGGAATGAAGTGTTGTGATGTGTGTGCAATAGCAGCGACTCTCTGAGTATCCATCAAACAGTGTAGTGTCATACTCTCAACGGCAGCAACATTCCAGTGGAACAAGCAGCAGGCTGTGAACCCAGGACCAAAGGACAAGGAGCAACGCGCAAACAGTAACGTTAAAACCAAAACAGTGTCGGCTGAACCTCTAGCGGTCAGGACCCATCCGCAGGAGGATGGGCTGGGTACTCGCAGCAAATCAGGTACGCCATAGCACCGACACGAGCTTATCATGATGTCAGTCCGGCCCCAGGCTGGTCATGATAATTACCGCCGTGCCAGGCAACTCTGTATTTCATGCGGTAGCCACCATGACTCAGGGCGTAGGTTAAGGTCGGGTTGACAACCCTGTGGATGTGATTTTTTTTTTACTTAGTTTGTAAGTCTTGTCCTCCCTGCCCTCCCCGTTAGGTGCCCCAGTTAGGATTTCTGGATAGGATAGATCGCGTGAGTTAGCGCCATGTGACAGTAGGGCCGTTCGTGTAGGAGGGTTTATGTATTTATTTGTATATTTATGTGTGTGTGTTTTTGTTTACCGCAGGGTGTCAACTTGACAGGGTTCGGTCGGCACAACCACTGATATCAATGCGAGAGGGAGAGAGATAAGAAAGATGCTTTAATAGTTTCTCCCTGTCAATAACTCGTATTGGAAGGGCAAAGATTCAGGGAAGCAGAAAGTAATTCTGCTTAGACCCGTCTTTCACTTCAGTGTTGAAAGCAAGTGTTTGAATCTGTAACAACAGCTGTACACAGTGGAGAGTGACATATGTAAAGTGACACGTTGTGTATGTTTTTGTGAGTGTGTTGTGAATTTATTGTACAAAATAAGGTACAGTTTCAACATTAGAGAAGACATCGACTGCTAACAACAAAAGGTAGGTCTTCTACATCAACTGTCAACAATGAAAGCTGCTTCTTCTACATCGACTGCTATCAACGAAAGGTAGGTCTTCAACATCAACTGTCAACAATGAAAGCTGCTTCTTCTACATCGACTGCTATCAGCGAAAGGTAGGTCTTCAACATCAGCTGTCAACAATGACATCTGAGTCTTCTACATCAACTGCCATCAACAAACGTTCTGTCTTACACATCGATTGTCAACATTAAAGCTGAGTCTTTGACGCTGTTAGGCCTAATAATGGACAAACGTAAACAACAACATATACATTTGACACGTCGATAAAAGCAGACGCACTGCCGTCGTAATTTGTACTTCATATAAACAACAATTCACTTGACAGAATTATATATGTGTGTGTTTAAACGGATATGTTGGAACTGAACTGAACTTCTTGGCCGCCAGATTTTTAATTTGGCCTGAAATGACGAATTATTTCCACAATCTGCAAGTCGCGTAAGCGAGACGTCACCGAACGGACCAAGCATGCCGTCGTTTGGTTTCCGACGTGAATGAAGCGTCTTTCGAGAGCGATGCTTTGAGTTACAGTTTTAACAGAAGAAGACGTCGATATTTTATTTTCCCGACCATTTCTCACTACTTCATTGAAGAAGACAATTGTGGCTTCTTTTCGCCTTCTGTTTTAATTCCCTGCACTAGATGGCTTATAACCCAGTATTTTCGGTTTCATTCAGTTGTCCGTTTTAATACGTACAGCTGCGATGAACAAAGGTACACACAGTTATATGCCTTCCATGATCAGGTTTATTAAAACGTGCAGCGTCTTGAATCTGGAAGTTTACATGTAACTCGAGAATATGTAACAGAAGACAGTAGAAGAACGCCTCGTGTCAAGGTAAGTTTTGCGCTCGTTCTGTTAATTAGGCCCTGCAGTTCGTGTTTGTTGCTGTTGTTTACAGAACATGTTACTAATTATACTTTCTTTTTCAGGTCCCGCTCATATCCTGTGCCTCACCGTGGCGAGCGGGTGAAACAAAGAAAGATGCACGCCCCAAATTCAAAATTTCGCTAAATAAAACCTCCATTTTTGCATATTTTGTTATCTATTATATGCATTCCGTTTCGGAACTTCAGATATTTATTCCTCTTTCTAACAATGCTTTAACATATATTAATTTCCGTATCTTTGTCGGCCATTTTGCAAGATAGGTTTGATCTCCCGTAAGTTTTTATACATAAATTTCGAAATTATATTCCTTACAGAAACTTACGCGCCGTTTTTAATTCCAGACCGCACTCACCTGACGTATTACAGAACCATTTAAATACGAAAATTAGTCCGATTTATATTTAAATATTCAGTTCGTACCACGCAGTAAACACACTCCGTCTCAGTTAAACCAGTCAGTTAATGTTGTACAGTGAAATAATCGCTGTTTGTTCTGAGATCCACACAAAACACATAAATACAGTCCGTACCGCGCAGTAAACACACCCCGTCTCAGTTATACAAACCAGTCAGTTAATGTTGTACAGTGAAATAATCGCTGTTTGTTCTGAGATCCACACAAAACACATAAATACAGTTCGTACCGCGCAGTAAACACACTCCGTCTCAGTTATACAAACCAGTCAGTTAATGTTGTACAGTGAAATAATCGCTGTTTGTTCTGAGATCCACACAAAACACATAAATACATTGTGTGGGCAGAACGTAGAATTTGTGAATGTTAAACATGGTGGTACATATAGTAACCACTGGGCTTTAAAATGGTTGATGTACTTTTCTTTAAAATTCCCATTGTGTGGTCACATATTTGTGTTTGTGAATCTAGTAACTTGATATCATCAGTTACGGCAGTGCATCGTTCTTTGGCCAAACAGGATAAGCTTAAAGAGTAAAATACATACACATGCATGATACTGTCATTAGAAATCTTGTGTAGGTGTATATGCAATTGTCAGTTTAAAAATATACATACATACATACATACATACATACATACGTACATACATTCCATGGATCCAGAAGTGTGCCAAAATGAAAAAAGTATGTGGAATAAGCCATAAATATACAAAATATACAGAATATTTAGAGTGGGGCAAAATATTATAAACATGTTATGCATAGTATTATGTATCATATTTACATATAAAAAATTCATCTGCTGAGTAAAAGGATCACAGTATCCATTGAATTGGAGGCTGTGTAGACCACGGAGCCGATCTGGGCGTTTAAAAGAAGAAAAATTTCCTTAAAATCTTACCTTACTGTAACAACCAGTCTCTCAGCATGTGAAATGGGTTGTCTGAAATTCGTTGTTTTTTAAGTCGGTGACTCACTCTACTCAGTAAGAAGTGAAAGGTTTCCATAGACATTCTCAAGTACTCGATAAACCGCTCTGAATGATTTCGAAGTTGCCAATAAAGAGGATGATCTCCCCCGTATATTTTTCGCAAATTATCAGTCAGGCAAACATCACATCTCTTTTTCTTTAACAGAAAACGATATTTGGAATACGAATTTTCTAACAACATAGCACGGCAAAATGACTTTGGCGCCATGTCACGGATGACTTGCAAGAACAAGAAATAATTGACACTAGTTTAAGTCCAACTACTATTCAAAGGTAGTTTTAGCGCTCCTATATGTTTCGGCTACCTATTTTAGCCATCATCAGAGAGCAGTAATATTATGAAGACACAAGCTGCCTACCATATGTCAGTAAATGGTAAACATATATACATCAGCACTATGCAACAGTGAATTGGTGTACGGCATTACTGAAAATTATCCAGATAAAAAATCAAGTGCAGTATTAAAACGTAAGAATGTAAAAGGCTATCTGCAAACATCTTGCAGTATTAGATATCTCCTATTTTTGGTGGAGCGGAGATTCGTAAATATTGTGCGTATTTCTGGTAAACTATTAATATTAGAAATTGAAATTATGAAACCTTTTAAGAATGATTGAAAATCAATGTATGATACGACATTAGACTATGGCACATCATACCACGTACATACATAACCAAGGTTTTGATGCACGATGTGTGCATCAGTGATCGTGCTGCACTATACAGGAATATGTTTATGTTATTTTCACCGGTTTTACTCGGGAAATTATTAGTTCTAGGTATGTATTGTATGGTATTCCATTCCTTTTGTTTACGTGATTTTGATAGGGGTAGTGAATTGGTACGTGTAAGGTAATATCTGTATGCTGCTAGTTTGTGCTCCATAGGTATATGTAGGTATCTATGTATCAATTTAAAGTTTGTATCGCACACGTGCACATTGAGTTGGAATGTCGGGTGCTATGGTGTACAGGGAATTTAATTCGCCAGTGTTCTGTTCTTCAGTTTTGAAGCCCTTCGGCTGGTAAGTTTGTATGTAATACGATTCCGGACAATTCATGTGTGTACTTTTTCTAGCGGGAGTTATAAATTCCGTTGTATCTTGAATGGGACCGTATTGATGTTGGTGGTTAAGCACATGCAGGACATAAACCGAGTGAGGATTGTTAGTTTGTATACATCTTAAGCGCTCGCAAAACTGTAATTTTAAACTTCTTCCAGCTTGACCAACATATGTGTTGTTACAAGTAAGACATTTGATATAAATACCGTTGTTTAGATATCTGTCTTGTTCTTTTTTGTTGGTCCTGTAGTAAGTTGTATATTGCATCGGATGTGAGAAATTATATCTTGAAGTTCGTGTTTTTGTATGTTCCGTATGAAGGGGCTATGATATGTAAAGGAGATTGAGACTAATCCGTTTCAAACCTTGATTTTAGACTTCCATCGCGATGTTGACAAGATCTTCGCTCTTCTGGGATATTACGCGGTGTCGTGTGGTAATTGTTTACCGACGTTTCGGGACAACATATCGGTCCCATCTCGGACTCTTGACCGTTGAAGACGGACCGATACGTTGTCCCGAAACGTCGGTAAACAATTACCACACGACGCCGCGTAATATCCCAGAAGGGCACAGATCTAATCGGTTTCGTTTGTTCAAATGCACAACTCGTAGCTGACAGTCCGGTGTTGTTTTATTCGCCATCGCTAGTTAGCTGTCTTCCCGTGAAGCAATATGTGTAATTCTGAAGTAAGAACTGAATTTGGCTTAAACACCTGCTTCACCTTTTCCCCACCCTGTCCCTTGTCCAATCCCTAAGGCTTGTGTCACAATTAACAACATTAACAACCAGGATTCTGTAACAATATGGCTGACTATGAACCAAAGGGGTAGCAGTGAGCACTTGTACCCTGGTGCGTTGTGACGTAGAATATGAGGAGTTTGTGTACGGAAGGTATGGAATACGTCCGCGTTTTCACACCATGACTGTGGAGATGTCCTGTTTGATGTGATAAGCTACACCTCAAGTTTATGGTTTAATTGGGTTGTGCAACAGTTTAAGGGATGAAAGAGCCTCCATCAGTGGGCTGATGAATGTAGTTTGACAGTATGTTAGGTGTCTGTTGGAGTGTGAGGAATAGGTCATAATATCTGAATATTATTCATATTGCATGCAGTAATCATGTTATGTATATAATTCCAACTAAATGCAACAAACGAGTCGGAAATATATGAATAAATCTCATACGATATTGTGGGAAGGGCATGATGTTGGCAGTGTACGGAGACTGTTTGTTGCAACTGTCTGTTACTGTTCAATATTTATGTTCAGGATTGCAAACAAGTTAATTTATATCGCGTAATATAGAGATAAAAACGTATGGAGCAGAGCCCCTTATGAGAGCCTAGGAGTTGCTCAGCAAGTTATTGTATTTTATGGAAGCTGAAGATAAACAAAATAAATAAATAAACGACATAACGAAACATAACCTAACGACCAATATGACTAAATATAATTACGAATTAATATAATGAAATGCATATCTGATATGTGTGTTTTTAATTACAGGGCTAACGTAAGTGGCATATGTACTGGTTTCGAGTCAGTCTATTGGTACTCTTCCTTCTACGTAAAACAAGTGAGAATCAAGATTCTGAAATGGCATTCGGAAGTGCTAGGCAGGAAGGAACTATTGCACACAGATGATCTAGTATCTATTGCAGGTGTGGTATCAACTGAATGGCCGTACTCGCCCACCTTGCTACAGATTGCAGGCTGCTGCCAGCCACATTTCAAGATTTGAGGTTTCGAATGAAATGTAAATTTTCACCCAAAATTGAGATAATTTATGGAGGTAAGGGGTTAAATTGAAGCCATAGCTCTTCTACCCACAAGAGTTTCCCATGTCTTTTGCATTTTCTCACTTACGCTGATGAATGAGCAGATGCTAGATGTAACGTTTGGTTGGACAACATTACCTTCTGCCAATAAATAAATAAATAGGCAGATAAATAAATAAACAAACAAAGAACCGAACTTAACCCAACCTAACCTAAACTATCCTGACCCAACCTAAACTAACCTGACCTAACCTAACCTAAACCTAAAGACCGAAATGACCGAAACGGACTAAATCTTACAGTGGGTAAAAACCACTGTTCTAGCTATTGTCATTGTTGTACTTGTTGTTTGACAAGTGTGACTTTCCTGTCTTACCACAACATTTTTCTGTGTGTCTGTTTATGTATATTTTATTGTGCCCTGTATTTATATTTTTGTATTGGAAAAGTCACCGGAGGAGAAGGAGACAACTCTGACGTTAACAAACTGAAGGAACTCTTTGCTGTCATGGTGAACTTTTCACACAACTTGTATTTTGTATTACACTTTGCGTTGTTGTTGTTTTGTGTGTTGGATGCTGCGTAACACTGGGAAGTGCTGCTACTTTAGTGCATTAGTGTTTTATGTACTGTGAAGAAAATGTCACCATCCGAAATGAAGTATTTTATTTATGTAATCATAGTTATGGCATATATATTTAATTTATTTCATGTGGTGAGAGTTGTGTATAATGAAGGCAGTTGTTTCTACTCGAGAACGTTTAACATTGTAAGTAGTTTTCAAAGTGTGATTGTCCTTGTCGTATCATTTTAGTAGAACTTCGAAATTCATCGTATGTGGTTCTGACCGTAAAATGTGTATTTATACTGATAGTGTTTGTAACCGGGAAGTGTTCCAGATCTCGTTCCTCAGTTTGTTCAAGAGGCAAAATATGAGAAAAGTGTTATGCAGTTGGTGGAAGAAGAATGTGTTATTAAATACTGTGTCTAAAAAACATACTGCTCTTCTTGTAATTCAGTTTTCCCAACGTGACATTTCCATCCACGCTTCACTTATTCTTTATATTCTTTGGTGCAGGATTTGAGGTGCTCAAAGTGGGGAGGGTTCATAATGTGGTGTGGGTTAGAGCACCGTGTAATCTGGTACAAGGTTATGAATGTTTTGGAGGAACATTCGGGGTCTGTCTTCACAGGTAGTCAGAAGTTGGAGGTAGTTTATCCTGACCGAAATCTCGGTACCCACCAGTCAGGCTACACAGTGCCACAACTCGGAAGACTATAATTTTTGATCTCAATATTCTGCATTTTCCGTGCACTGTGCCACTATTACACAACAACTGAATACACATATTAGACAATAAATATACCTTATTATTTGACATTATGTTTTGATGGTAGCAGAAATATGTCGGAGAAAATATAATGTAAAATAATATTTCCTAAAAAGTGTATTTAGTTGGTTTGTAATAATGTCTAATTTCGCTATTTTTTTTAGTAGTTATGAAAGTCGTGGGGGTGAAGGAGAGGGTATGGCAAAGTAGGATGTTGCTTTGTCGATGTCATGCTACATAGTTCCATAAGTTACCACCAGGAACATACTTTACCCACCACTGAACCATGTGGGCTGCAGTAACGCACGAAGGCGCTGCATATGGTGCCGCAGCTGTAAGTTTCCACGATTTTTCAATCTGGTAAAGGTATTATCTGTGCTCTGCAGGTCTTAGCAAAGCTTTTACATCACGTGATTGCCATGCCGGAGAGACATCTGTCGACAGATATTTTCACGAATACTGCAAAGCGCAGATAACAGCACGGAAGCAGTTCTAGGAACCGGAGGCGGTGTCAGATAAGTTCAAAGTCTTGAGCCCACGTATGAATGGGAGGGGTTACTGGATTGGAAGTTGGAGTATTGCCATGACCCTTCAGCAATTCTTGTATTTCTTTAAAGTCTTAATTGAAATAAATGTGGGACATTTAGATCTAAGCCGTAAATTTAAAATATTTGCCATATTGGGAATCGTACGCATTCGTTCCATTGTATATACCGCAGACATGTCCTTATGTGCGCTTGGGGCCACGCCCATTTATGTGTAAACTTATCTCTTGTATCTCGAACGCACGCGGTGGTAACTTTCGTGTGTACAGCTTTGTTTTAATCGAATCTGTGTGGCGTAGCACTTGAGAGTGTAGTTTGTGGCAATTTGTTTCGGAAATAAAATATTATCGAAAAGGTAAACGGCGTGGTGGCCTTCAATTTATTGTGTATGTTAATGAAATGGGAAACAGGAAATGGGTTTGTGGAGTGTTCAGTTGGGAAGCTGTGATACATTATCAATATTAACCAGTATGTCCCGAAAATGTACTGCCCTGCCGAGACAAACGGTTGTGAACTGAGGAACTTCGTCATATGATGTGTTACATATCCCCATTCATAGTCCCGTGGCATGAACTCGGAACTGAATGCTGCGAAAATGTATAGGAAATGATCACATCTTTTGTTATTTTAAAGAAATGAGTATTATGGAAGTTGAACGAACCGTACCAGTTATTCTTTCTTAGGGTTTTGCGTATTTAGCAGTTTGTTTTAATGCAGCATATGTATTCGTATCTTAATAATCACGTGTTTCCACCTGTTGCATGTAGCTGGTGTCGGGGGTAAACACGTTACGTTGGGTAGGGTTGTTCGACTCATATGAATCAAAGTTCCGTAACATTTCATTGGTGTCATAAACGTGTATAATTCTTAAATGATTATTTTGTATTGTCTGCTTGTACCAGGCTGTCACTCTCTCCAGTTTTTGTCGTCAATGTGAATAGAATAGACCAGAATAAAATTGTTTTACATTCCATAGACCCCTACATGATACAGTAGTCAAGGATGTGGAACATGTGATATTATAAATACATCGCAATATAAATATAATTACGTAATTGACAACTATAGTCATGCAAGAGTATTGTATTATAACATGGCAGAATAAGGTAGCTTTGTTAAAGAATATCTTTGTAAATATGTGAATGAGCTTTTCCCGAAATGCTCAGCAGTTTAATAATGGGGATTTCCACGTGGCCACCCAGATAAAGCTAATGTATTAAACTGATATATGTATGTTTAATTGCCTCACTTTCAATTTATCAGCACAATAATAATTTGAATCTTACAAATACTTTTGCTGGGTACTTATAATTAATCATCCTTATTCACTGTAATAATATATATTGGATTTGTTTTTTATATTTTATACCATGCATTATAAACTTGATTTTTTTACTATTAACTGTGACAATTGTGTGTATTTGTTGGTTAATAGTAAACTAATTAGATTTGTTAATGGTTGATTATAGCATATGCAGGTGTATATGTATATTTTCAAGTGTAAAACAAATTGATGTCTATTTTTAAGAAATCTTTACTCCAGTTACAGGTTATAGTGTGAGTAAAATGTTTGGTAGTGCACTCTGTGGGTGCTTTGTAGGCATGTGTGTATTTTGTCTTTCAGTATTGTATTTGTATTGATGTGGGCTGCTTTCTTGGCTTAATCATATGAGGGATCTACATAATGTACATGGGCATGTGTTTGTGCATGTTCAACCAGATTTTTGTATTGTCAAGATTTAGAATGTTCATAAGGTAAAGGCTTTTGTATACTTGATTATTAATATTTAGAAAAGTAAATGGTTTTTAAGTGCTTTATGTGTAATAATGGTAGATACTTAGGGCTGTATGACATATTATGGTGATCATTTTATTTTAGCAGCAGTCAACAATAACAGATCAAGATGGGTGCTGGCATGGGTTCCAATCCACTCTGGGTTATCATATGGCTGTTGATACTTATATTTATCTCATTTGAAGTAGCTGGAATCTGTGCATCCTTCTACATCATACTTTTACCCATCACAGTGTGCATACCAGATCTTTCGGTACGTGGACAAATTGCTAATTATTATATTCTTTTTCCTTCAACATTTCTACATTTCACTTCTGTATAGCAACTAAGCCCCTTGCTGTATTTGCAAAGCTCCTTCTCAATTTTCTCTGAATATGTGAGACTACAATTTGATCGGGGATAACATGACCCCTGAACTGAACTTACAGCAGCCAGAGAATTTAATGCAGCAGTCATATGGTTTTGTTGTATCCTATTCGTGTTCTGTTAAGGATGCATGGAGCTTTACTCCCCCACTTCTGTATGCCTCTGTGGCATGATATGTGGGCTGTGGGTTGTGGGCTGTTGGCTGCTATACCTTACCTTGCTTCACATACATTTGTTTATAAAGTTTATGGTGGCCATGAACGATTAATGTGAAATGTTTGAAGTAATGTGAAAAAAAAAGTAAAGTTGTATGTCTGCATGCCATGAAGGCATATGGGGTAGTGGAAGTGTAGCCCCATGCCTTTTTAACCTCAGCACTAGGAGGAGGTGGGTGGTCGGCCTCATGCCCTGGCTTCATTTACCCCTGGGGAAAGAGCCCTGATACCCAGTGCCCAGTGAGGGAATAGTACAGCCCCAGAGCCAATTTTGATGTTTGAACAAGAAAAAAGGCTCTTGCCCCCACTGGGAATTGAACCAGTATGTATGCCATCACTATACTGACTGATGTATCCTTGCCTAAGTATCCAGTTTAAAAACTCTCTGAATTTTCATTCAGATTTTGGGATTTTGCGTTTCTGCATGCTCAGAACACACTCGTGCATAAATATTTTTTAGTTTGGAACAGCAGAGATGGTCACAGGGGTGTAGCTAGGGGGAGACAAGTGGTGCTGCCATCTGAGGTGGCAAAAGGAATGTTCTAAATAAAAAATTTTCTGCACTCAACAAATTCTAAATTATAGAGCCAAATAAAAGGAAATTCAATAAATTATTTTTTTTTTTAAGTTCATAACTTCTGTTAGGGGCAGCCATTGTGATTTTTCACCCTTGGATGTGAAAAAATCTAGCTGCACCACAGGTCATAGCAACTAATTTTGTTCATGAATGTGACCACAGAAAACTTCTGTTTGTGAGCCACTATCTTATTTAAAGAGGAGGCGACAAGTTGAACTTGAGATATGGCCTTTAATCCCTTCATCCTGTGTAACTATGAGATAAATAGATCAAATAAATGTCTTCCAAGCAGCTTACATTATGTGACATCATATGTACCTACAGTAGTTAATGTTCTAGAAGGTCCAGTGCAACTGGGAATTGAGTATACATATGGGCCATTATACATGTATTTACAAGGGAGTCCAGTCAAAATCCAAACTCCACCAAGCTGGAACCTAATCAGCCACAGCACGACTGCCCTACTGCCTGTGTTATCACCCACAGTATCCTTGTGTCACCTGCATCTCATTGTACTTTCATTCCTGCAAGGAAAGATATGGCATTATATTTTAAAAAATGTTATTATTTCACTCTTTTAAAAAATGTGTAATATGGAGAGTCTGCACAGTACTGGATATCCAGGGATGTACATTGTTTTAGTCTTTCATCAGAGTTTTAGCTTAATATTTTACTGATATTACTGGGCTACTGCAGTAAATGTGGACTTCATGTAATTGCATTAATTAGTAATAAAAACTTTGCAGTGGTGGAGGTTTTAAACTGTGGTCTTCTGGGATGAGGTCAGTACGTTTGTTTGAATGCCGGTAGCCGCCTACCAGACTACACCGTTGTAACCCATAAGACCACAGTCTTAAAAAAAAAAAAAAGGAACAGTATTTGCAAACGCTACATTAATGAGAATGTTGAACTGCAGACAGGCAAGATATTTAGGATTGAATAAAATTAATTACAAGGTTCTCCATAATTTATACTTGTTAAAAGGTTCCATACAAGGAGAACTGAATACTGTAAACTATTAAGAAACATCCACATAAGCAGTATTTTACTGCCTGGTTCATGATGTTGCATCATGCATATGTTTCACATAAATTTAACATAAACATCCATGTTAATTTCTTTTACAGGCATTTACAGATCTATTGCTCAAAGGGGTACAATTTCCATATTATTGTGCCAAAGGAATGATGGAAGGGCGGGCCCTGTGCTAAGTGCACCAGAAAGATGTACATCTGACTCTCAAGAACATGATTTTGGTTATGTAGTGATGTTGGAAAACATAGTGAAATGTCAGAATGAACACAACAGATAAAAGTAAGAAAGATATGCATTTCCATTAAAAAAATAGTCTACTGCCAAGTAATTTTGTTGTAGGAAAAGGAATGGTAAGATTGTTTTTCCTGAAAGGAATTTGAATGGGGGGTGGGGACAATAATGTAATTAAGGCAGCATTAATATATAGCTTGAATAAGTTTTCAGTATAACTATTTAACCTGTTACTTCATGATATGAATAGTTCATGCTACCAGTGACACTTGAAGTGAAAGAATAAATGAAGTGGGGTTATTTGAGCAACTTTTAGACAATAAAAGAAAGAGTCATAACTTTTTTGCTGGTGAGGTTGAAAAAATGTGGTCACTCACAAAAATGTGCATAACACCACACAATTTCTTTCACTGAAAAATGTCTTTATATTTGGACAATTCAGTACTGAATAAGCAACAAGTTGCAAGGTATTTAATGCTTTTAGAGCATCTCATTGGACCTTACACTTCAACAGAAACACTCAATGTGTTGCAGTGTTTTAATGATCAAGGAGATGTAAGTCCAGTTCTATGTGCCTACACTACATAATAATTTCAGCTGTTACTGGGGGGGGGGTGGTGATAAATTCTCCATTTATTGTCTACATCAGCTATCAGCCTTTACAAATGATGTTCTGGGTTTTTACGCTGTACAGTGTAATTTGTTTCTTCCAGTGTTTCAAAGGAATATACTGCCCCCCATCTTCAGGGTGACTGGTTGAGGTGGATGTGTCCACTTGAACCAAGTTCCCATAAACCCAAAACACCATTGTTTATGTAACATCCACTGTAAAAACCTGAGAACTTGGTATCAGCCATTCATTATCACAGCAGAAGCCTCATTAACAGTCTGTTGTGGTCCAGGTACCTGAATTATTACTGGTAATTGCACACGTTTCAGAAGTAACTGGATGATCTGCATTCTGCACTGGCTAGATGTTGCCTACAATTCACTTGTAATTTTATACAGTAACTGCCCCTGGTTAGTTACATGATATAAATATCACAAAGAATGTGGACTTACAAATTTTTCTTTATGCTGTGCATAAAGGGTTCCTAAATTTTAAGTTTTCATATTACAGTTAATGTGTTATCAGAACTGAACTGAATCCAATGTGATTCTGCAACCAGTGACATGACATTGCAATAAGCAAAAGCTGTTCAGTCAAATTGTTTATATAACTTGTTTTTCCCTGTTTACTTCTTGTGCTTTGAGTTAAGTAGAATTCCACGATGAAGTACATAGCGAGTACTGTGTTCTGTTCCTAATTTGTGTTCTGTCTCACATAAAGTACCTTCCTTAAAGAGTCAATTATTTAACAGCATCAGTGTTTATTTACTGTAATAATTATGTCCTTTAGTGGTAATATGTAATGTTGTAACTTTATAGGATCTTAAGAGTTTATGTGACTGTGTGCAATGAAGTCATGTCGGATGATTAGCCATATGAAAATGGGGTTGATGTCCAGCATTTTAGAGATTTCTTCTTTCACATTCATGAAGTGTGTCATCACACCCCTGATGATGGAGGCTGGACATGCCTCTGACCTGTTGGATATCAACTCTTATTTTTGCTCGGTCAATTGTCCAAGATTTCATTGCATATGACACATGTTTGAAGACGAATTTCAATTTTCATGAGCCAGTTGTCTTGTCACGGGGAGTCAGGTACTTAGAATTTCTCTACTGCCTGGCAGATTTATTGTGTGCCTTTGAGAACTAGTATTATATGTCTTACATAAATACTGGAACTTTATGAGAAATATGTAATATTTCCTTACAGTTAGAGTGCTGAGATTTTAATACATGTGGAATTGTATTTTGTAGCTATCTTTACAAGAATTGAATGTCACAAATTTTCATATTTTCGCTAAGTTTTATCGAGTTAACAATATCCATATATGGTAACCCCTATGTTATGAATGTTTGGGTTATGGAATTATGCCCTGATGGAAACTGTACAAAACATGGCCATAAAATTCTGATACAGACCATAAATGGATATTACAAAAATTTTCGAAACACAAAATCCAAAACATGTCCAGCAAAAAATATTTTATTTTCATTTTTTTTAAAGAAATGACTATTTGTTACGAAATTCAGACTGGACTTGGATGGCTGTAGCGTGTACAGGACCGTACTTTTTTATGCAAGTGTCTGTCAGTGTGTTTACCGAGTCAAAAGCTCAACTACCCCATCTACACTGCCATAGCAATGCCACGAGCGGGTTTCAATTGTGCATGCCTCATAT
The DNA here is from genome assembly GCA_021186555.1 of Reticulitermes speratus. NCBI lineage: Eukaryota > Metazoa > Arthropoda > Insecta > Blattodea > Rhinotermitidae > Reticulitermes > Reticulitermes speratus. Next base: position 32,447,674 of record JAJKFL010000011.1, on the reverse strand, counting down.
TTAGTGTAACACATTAGTGAACATTGTGGTTGAATTGTTGGCACTGTGGTTTATGATTAGGTCTCAGGTTCAAATTTAAGCGCGGATACAAGCTGCCCTGCCACAGTTTTCCCTACTTCTTCTCTAGGCCAATGCTGGTATAATACCTTGAGTTAGACCACGAACATGTCCTTCCAGATCCTTTCTAATTCATTATTTACTAATCATCCTACCATTCAGTCCTATATAATCACTAAATCAGCTGTAAATAAAAAGTAACATTAATTAATGCACCATGTAAGTTATTGCTACTGAACACGTAAGTGTCCCAACATCTGCCCTGCTGATAAAATGTCAGTACTATGGAAGATAAATGGCTTATGGCACAACAGAAGCTCCAACAGTTTGCAGTATTAAGTGGGTACCTTCAAATAATCTTGCACTGTGGTAGGATTTGGTTGATTGATTTATTCACATTCAGCTGATCCACAAAGGGTACAGGTAGTACCATGGGATATGGAATTTGTCATATACAATACAATAAATACTGCCATTGGCATCGTTATAGAGTATTGTTGATAGTACAGATACTCATTAGGTACATATCTCGAGAAAGACGCTGTTTAGTGCATGTTATAACATTTAATGGCACATTGCAGACCTTATGAACATGTGAATATATGAACTTAAATGAAATTGTATGTTATGTAACTGTAATACACTGCCTGGTTATCAAAGTGCCTTAATGGGTATGGTGCATCTGTATTGTTATCTCATGTCTTCCAGATACTGGTAATGAAATTAACATTTATACCAGGCAGTGTAATACACTGCCTGGTTATCAAAGTGCCTTAATGGGTATTAAAGTGTTGAAGTGCAAGTTTTACGAGTGCAATTTTTCCACACTACTGTAATATTAACTGTAAGGAACGATAATTATTTTTACATTGTAAACAGAGTTTTGGAGAGTGTTACAGTGTTTGTTGTGTACAGTACATATTTTTAACCATTGTGCAAAAAGGACTTGTAGAAACTGAGGCTGTGTAAAGAATTTGCAGTTTCTACACTATCTATGCAAAAGAAAATTGCAGATTTTATATTTTTGTATGAATATCATATTTACCTGAATATAAGACTAGTTTTTTTGTACCCTCTACACCTGCCAGTAGAAGAGGTTTGACTTAATGAAATTAATTTTTTTTATAATTCATCATTTTAAAAGTGGGGGGGGGGGGTCACCTAATAATCAAACACACACACAGTTTAACATATGAGATTTCAGGCTTCCACTGCAGGTGTTTGCTCTTGTGGGATGTTACACAGCTTAGGTTCGTAATTGGTTATCAATGTTTCAGGACAGCCGATTGGCCCCATCTTCAAAGGTCAAGCAGTCCAAGAAGATTGGACTGCTTGACCCTTGAAGATAGGACCGATAGACTGTCCTGAAATGTCAGTAACGAGTAACCAACACACGTTGCAGAACATCCTAGAAGAATGAAGACCTCAAAGTTAAACATTTTATAATTAGGTACTTTCCTCAGAACTGAAGATTGTGAAGGAGGGTTGTCTCATATCTGGGTAAATATGGTAGGGTCTTCACTATTTATGAAGCACATATCATGCATATATTTTAACTTTGTCAGAGGTGTGTGCATGTGGAGACAGCAGCATGCAATCTCCACACTGGTGGGAGCATGATATGCTCAAAGTTACACAATGTTTTGTATCTGTCAAAACTAAGGGCTTGTGGATGTGAATTAGGCTTGTGTTATATATGAAACATTTGGCATTGGAGACCAGCACCTTAACCTGAGACGAGATGTTCAGCATTATGGTATCTAGTTACAGTTTGTACTTCCTACAGTGAGGTTTTAAATTGTTACTGTGATGTGGGATTTTAGGTTCTTGTGATAGTGACTATGCTCTAAGATGTGACATGGTGTGGTTTAGTAGAAGCATACTGATGCTTCAGAGGAACCTGCTGCTTCTGTCATCATGCTAGATGAGTCGCTCATTCACTATAAAGCATCACATCCCAGATGACGGCATTTTCCAGTTACCACTGTAAGAACCTAAGATCTTACATCCATAATGCTGTCCCTTTAATATAAATGGCCTGAGAGTGATGTAATGAAATCTGTCATTAAGTAACAAGTATGAATAAATTCAAGGTATAGTTTCAAACTATCAGTGAAGTTTCACATAAAATAAGCTTTAATATGACAAAGTATATTTGATGTTACATTGAAATACTAATGTTTTAACATTAACATTTATATTGTAATAAAGTTATATCATAAAAATTTATTGTACCTGTCCTTTCTTCCTGTCTATAGCATATGATCCTATGACATTTATCATTACTAACTACTACTACTACTGCAAACCTATACTTGCACACGAGTCTGATCCGCTACCAACTTCCTAGTCTCATGGGGCTGTCGCAACTTATCTAACATAACGGACAACATAGGAAAGATAATGAACAAACATAAAACAGTAATAACACAACTTGCAAGTTGTGTGCAGATGGTTTGAACCTTATCTAGGACTCATCCAGCTATTATTGTTGTTACAGAAATGTAGTTGAATTTGGAGCTGTCAGATTTGGTATTGGTGACAGAGTGTGGATTACGTCATGTAAGAGATGAATCGCCTAAATATTCATGTGTGTATTTTTGGGAATGTACTGGTGCTGTTTGATTGGTGGTTGCAATCCATTTGGTCATCCTATTATGCACTTGTTTGTGTGTACCCTGGAAATTCTTGGTAAGGTTCAGTTATATTGGTATTATTATTATCACTTATTTATCCTGTGTTACAGAAATAACAGTATTATATCTAGGTATATGAAACATGATTTAGAAAAGCAAAATACTAAGAATACAGGTCTACAAGCATAACAGGATCTCATGTATATCACATTTCCTATCAAGTTCGGGTCTGCGACTATATTTCCATAATGTCGATTTTAACCATGTTTTTTTTCTGCCTATAAAAGAAAAACCCACTAACAGCCCAATGGGAGGCGCCCAATCATGGTGGTACATGCATCTCGCATGAAGCTGAGTTTGTGGCATGTATGTTAAAAAAAATTCATTTCGTGACATCGACATCAAAAATCAACGCTCGACGTCACTAAAGTGAACCTTCAAACCCTGACATCCGTCACTGTGTGTACATGATATAAAACCTACATTCATAACCTCCGTGAACGTGTCAATAATGACACCCAAAAGCCTAGCATTTCTGTCAAATGAAACTGAAAAGCAACCTCTGCCAGCAACAAAAGGAGACCTCTGATTCAGACCTATTAATGAACAAATTTCGATGACATGTGAACTCGTATTTACCGCACACATTTTAGCGAGTCCACTAATATCTTAACTGCTTTGGAAATCACAATGAGATCTTCCCTCCTCATCGCAAACGCAAATTTACTGCACAATACGCCCACCCTTCTACGCGTTTAACCAACTGCTGTACGTGCCGATCACAGATCATATATGATCCGTACGGGACACCTCGTGTCTCTTCGTGTCTTGACTGGGACGGTGATAGTTTCTTTGGTTTATGTAGTCTTATTCCGACAAATGTACACTTTATTATGTCCTATTTAATACATGCTTATGTCAATAAATAGTTGATATGTTTCGAACTGTATCAGTTCATCATCAGGACTCTTTATCATTACATCTGCTAAATGGTACTCATTAAAATAGATAAAATGTCTTCAACTATATTGGGTACCATTAAGCTGGTGTAATGATAGAGTCCTGATGATGAACTGATACAGATCGAAACATGTCGACTATTTATTGACATAAGCTTGTATTAAATAGGACATAATAAAGTGTACATTTGTCGGAATAAGACTATATACATTTAAAAATGTACGGTGAAAATAACATAAAGTTTCTTTGGTTTCTTTCATCTATGATGTAGTCCCAAACACAGGATACGTGTAAGGAACAGAGCTAGTCGTTTATCTGAGCCTTAGATGATCCGTGCCAATGAACTGAGCCAGCTGCTAAATGTGCCCATAGTTATCTTTGCTGCGTTCCTGTGCGTTTCGTAAAAGTTTTGCTGTTAATACAGTCTTTTTGGTCAGATTTCTGTAGTTTTGCATAGCATTTGGAATTGAGTGTGGATGATATGAAATTGTGGATAGGTTTATTGTAGTTCTGGTTACAGTTTTTGTCGTGAAAATAAAAAATAGAAGCACTGATAACCGATAGGATAAGGAACTTATTTCACGTATAACGTCATATCCTGAAGTTGTGGGGAGGAATGGAGAGTTGAAGATCGGATAACTGGGCCTTTGTTCCAGTTATTTGTAATTTTGTTATTTACATTTTGAAATATATAAGCGGCACCGTAATTGATTCTTTTCTATTTACACAGAATAGAAATCATGTCCACACCAGCAAGGAGACGTCTGATGCGGGATTTTAAGAGGTGAGGCGTCTTATTCAGTGCGACAGACTTGAAACCTTGCCGTGTCTTATTTAACAGCAAATGAAAACCTCCTACTTTAGAATATTTTGGTATTAATTATAACTATGTGTGCCTTAACTTCAGAAGGAAGGAGTGTTTGGTATTTATATTGTATGACCTAGAAATGGTCTGATAACGAATTAATATTCAGTAATGATGGAGGCGTTATGAAAAGGAAGTGGAAGGTCAGTATATTGTCTCCACATGAATTAATAACCTTGCATCATGTCAGTTCAGTGTCCTTTCGTGAATTCTCTTTGGTTTCAGGAATTTATAAAGTTTATTAACAGTGGTTATTTTTGCTCTGTAATCCCATGGATCTAGAAAGCTAGAAAATACCTACCAGTAAAATGCAGTTCCAGAGTATTTTCCAAGAAGCCAATGTACTAATGTATAATGATGTAACTTTTAAACGTTTATATGCAGTTCTTTATCCTTGAGCCATTCAAGATACTATATTTTCTTTAATGAAAGGAATTTTTATAAGTGGATACGCAAAGGTAATCGTAATACAGCCTTTGTTTCTGCATTGCTTACATCATGTATCTTACAGAATTCTTGTTGTATAGGATGACAGTCTTAGTTTCCACAGAATTCTTGTTGTATAGGATGACAGTCTTGGTTTCCAACATAGAAATACAGAACAGAAAGAGTAATCCGCGAAGAAGTGTGTTTATTTGTTTGTTTGTGTTTGTAAACTGAGGTTTGGCATTGGGTGTGTGTGTGTATAAACTAGGTGTGGCCATGACCTTCTTACCATCTTATGTGATGCTGTATAGCCTCAGAAATTGAAACAATATTGCTAATTAAGGGAAGAACAATTAGTGTAATTCATCAGTAATTAGTCATAACTGTTGATTTACCAGTGTTATGTTCCAGTTAAATTACATTATGTTTACTGTGTTTATTGTTGTAGACTCCAGGAAGATCCGCCAACAGGAGTCAGTGGTGCGCCAACGGATAACAACATAATGATCTGGAATGCTGTGATATTTGGGTATGTCACAGAATAAATGTGTAGCTGTTATTCACGACTAGGACAGTAGCAATATTTTGTAAGGAATTTGTTGAAATGGTTGGGCACATGTCCATTGAAGGCATGTATTGTCTCCGACGAACGTAATTTCTTGGTAACGCAATAAAAATTTGATTCTTTGCACCGTACCAGATAATGACAGACTTCATAAGTTCAGAGTTAGGAACTTAGTTCAAACTGTAACTCATGTGATTCGTTTCTGAACTGTAAATAGTTTGTGTCTTGATCATGGCATCATCAGTCTTGTGACAGGATTGTTGTGGAGTTCTGTGAAATCAACTTCTGGGGGAGAACATAGGTATAGATTAAGAATGTGGCCTTATGTATTTATTTTTGTATTTATTTATTTATTTACTGTTATTTTATGATGCTGCCAGCTTGGTTGGTCTGGTGGCTAGGCTGTGGGCTGGGTGGCTGAGGAATTTGAATTTGATTCTGGGCTGGGGCAGGAGATTTTAATCTTCTCCAGAGCATCCACACTGACTCTGGGGCCCACTTAGCCCTTATTCAATGGGTGCTGGGGCATTTTCATAAGGCTAAGGCAGCTGGGGGCTTGAAGTTGACCACTTACATCCATCAAATGCTGAGGTTAAGAATGAGTGGAGCTCTACTTCCACTTCATCGTATGCCTTTGTGACATAGGGTTTGATTAACGTTTATTGTTCAGCCTTTAAATTCCACTGTAGCCACTGATAGCTGGAGTTATTTTTGTTTTTAAATGCCCACGCCTGTAGCTGGACAGGACAGTGTTTTCCTTTTGTCTGTGAAGAGTTGCATGTAACGGAACATGGGCTTCCCATTTGGCCGATAAGGTTAAGAAGCACAGTGACTACCTTTTATGATGGCGCTAATATCTCAGACCATATACTGCTGAATGGTAATTTATAACCATCCTGTACTAAAGGGAAGTTGTGAAAAATGTTTGCAACTCGTGTTTCCGTCTTTGGAGTCGTTTGTGTTGAGGAGCATGTGTAACAGTATTTAGTCCCCTTTTTTTTGTACACATGAACACAGTTGCATTTTGGGCCAGGATAGCGTAGTCGGTATAGCGACTTGCTACAAGCTAGATGGACCGGGGATTGAATCCCGGTGGGGGCGAGATTTTCAGCACCCATCCAGACCGGCCCTGGGGCCTACCCAGCCTCCTGTACAATGGATACCGGGTCATTCCCAGGGGTAAAGCGGCTGGGGCGTGGCATTGACCACCCACCCCAATCTAACGCTGAGGTTAAGGAAAGAGTAGAGCTATACCTCTACTCCCCCTTTGGGCCTTCATGGCCTGTTCAAGGGTGAACTTTACCTGTACACAGTTGCATGTATGCATGTACATATTGGATGACCAGGGTGTGATACCTGGCAGGGATGGGAATTCTCTCACTTTGTGAGCAGTGCCATGCTCAGGCATGTACAGATCCTGGATGCCAGGTTGCACAGGTGATGAAATTTTGTGTAGTAGCACCTGATATTTTGGGTCTTAGTACGGACCTTGATTCATGTTACCTTTCAGGTGACTAAAATTTTGAGGTGGCTGATATATTTTTGGAAAAGTTTTGCACCCCTGGTAATGCTGCTGTATTGACCATCCCAAGAATTTGTGACATGCTTGCATGAAGGTTTGTCTGAAAGAGGGAGGAAGCTGGATTACCCATAGGAGTAAGTGGAGGGATGGTGGTGCCCTTATGTGTTTTCCTTTACTTTCTTTTCTGAAAACGTTGTTACATGAGATACTGTTGGATATCATTCTGTGATATATTTGGAAGTAGTGAAGTAATTTGTAACCTATGACATGATAACTTGTAAGCATATGTACACACAAAAATATTTGCAGCTGAAGAGGTCATAGTACAGATAAATATTTGTGAGTTGCTCTGCCATGAGTCACTGGCCCAAACTGCATGGTCTCTGTTCTTGATTGCAACTTACATGGCACACCTACATCAGTGTGTTTCGGATGAGTCCATTTTCAAGTATCAGAAAGTATTTCTGCACATCATGTATGAATTTAGAGACCTGGAACACCTGGAGTTCTTTTCAGACCCTCATGTATGCTTTGATGTTCGGTATTTATATAAATAGACGTCTTCTACCCTGAAGATGAAGGCAGCAGGATCCTTCCATACGTTGGTACCTTTCTACCAAACTGTGTGGCATGTTGCAAGAGATGGTAGTGGTACATAAACTGATTGATTAAGAAATTTTGCTTGAAGTAATGGAGGTGTAATATTGTTCCCAACTGAATGTTGATGATTAAGCATTTTTTGTACTATTATTATTTTTACTTAATATATTTTATCCAAAGTCCCAGGTGTGTGCTTTATACTTCTGATCATCTGTTTTGTTTCTTACCCATGTGCATTTTTTAACCCTCTTAGTGCCAAGCCCCAGTCTGAAAGTATTTGCCAAGATTTCCAAGCCATGTGTTTTGTTTGTCATATCCAATTTGGTGAATGGAAAATTTTGAAAATGTTGATGTAGGAATCCTTTCTTAGTGGCTGCAAAGTGGCTTGTATATCAGAGGTTTCCAGCATATGGCTGACGTGGACATTGTCAGTGCTGCTGTGAAGCGAAGTGAAGAAAGAGAGAGTGAAGAAGGTGGAAGTAGTGACTGCATCAGTCACATTGTGGCACTTCACTGCAGTGCATTGGTCAGTGGAGTTTTGAATATAATGGCATTACAGGTGCAAGCAAAATTCAGACTGTCATGAGAAGTGTAAACAGCTCATGGGAACAGACATTATGGACTATTTCTTAAAATTAATGCAGTACATGCTATTACAGTTGTAAGTAATTTGTGATGTGTTGGAAGAGTGAATTATTTTCGTTTTTAAAATATTTGTGCATCTTTCCTCCTTCAGTGTGGGTAGTGGGGAGTGTGCTATATTCTTATGACAGTTCACTGTTTGGAGAAGACCGTTGCTTTTACGGCATCGTAACCCTTTACGAGCTTGACTGCTGCTGCTGCTGCTGCTGACGTACAGTTTTGTCATGAGTTCTGCATCAGCACATGTTACAACTCTTTAAAATCTGGAATGTTGAGCTCTGCTTAATCTGCCTTTCTTGTCTTTTAAGTGACTGCACTGTCTTGCACTTAACAGTTGGAACATGAGCCAGTTCAAATAAATGCACAGCAAGTATACAGAGCAAAATAAAACTTTTCCATTGTACTGTATTCACTTCGTATACGAGATGTCACCAAGGTGGAGGCCGTTACTTTAAGCGTGTGCAGCACTCGCAAAGAAATTGAAAGTGTTATGTTGTTGTTAAGGTGCATCTTAATGTTTTGTCCAGGCTGATGGACTTCCAGCTAACTTATATTAGCCAAAAAGTTGATCTGCACACACTGTTGACAGCCAGCACCTCATTATTTGGGGATGTTTTACTAAAATAAAAACCCATAACAGTCTGTGGTCTTCTGTAAACCCTCCATGGGTGTTGGATAATGCCCGTGTTCTCATCGTTAAGATTCACAATTCCTCCAGTTAGTATTAGTAATGGTGAGAGAGTACATAGTACGTGTGGACATGAAATGGCCTTCAGTCGTATATTTATTTATGGTTTATTGATTTATTTATTTGTGCAGTCAGTGGCCCATGTTCTCGAATGTCTAGTAATAGAGAGTAACTCTGTACATCAGATGTTTATCCCATTAGAACTGTAATCTGAATGAACAATTTTTCATTTCAGGCCACATGACACACCGTTTGAAGATGGTACCTTTAAGCTGACAATAGAATTTACAGAAGAATATCCTAATAAACCTCCAACAGTGAGATTTGTTTCAAAAATGTTCCATCCCAATGTTTATGCGGATGGTGGAATATGTTTAGATATTCTGCAAAATAGATGGAGTCCTACGTATGACGTTTCAGCTATTTTGACTTCTATACAGGTATGTTTCATAACATAAATGAACATTGTTCTGTTATGGTTTTAAGGAGTTTCATTATGGGAAAATTAGTTCTAAACATGTATGAGTATGGAGATGCCTTATTGTCCTTGCTTCTCAGCGTTGCTTTACACTGTGCAGATAGGAAGGTCCAGGAAAGTAGGAGCAACTGTAAGTAGGTGGGCTGTGTTGATGCTGCTGATTATGATAATCTCTTAAGCAAAAACATAAATCCTGTAAAGAAGAGAAACTGGTAACAGCCAGTGAGGAAGTTTGTCTGGAAGTAAGTGCAGAACAAAGTTGTAAGAACTGCTAACAAATGTTTGAAAATATGGCAGTGTTCAGGTTCATAGGAAGAAGACTGACAAATCAAAGTCATATTCGTGATAAATTTAAAGGGGTACTGCATTTGTATAATCTTGCTGCTATTCAGTTCATACATTTTGTGAATCATTTCGTCTCTTTTGACTGAAGAATTTGTTAATTTATTTTGTTTTATGATTGTGTTAAACTTTACCTCTGAGGGAGCAACAAAAATTGAAGGCTGTGGGAATGAAGTGTAAAGGAGGATATATGGACCTAAGAAATAAACGAAATGACATAATAAAGAGCTTCATAATTGAAATTTTTGATTTGCTATGATAGGAGTAATTGAATCAAGGGGGGACAAAATGACTGGAATGTGTGGTATTTTGTTTTGGACAAATTCAAGGTAGGTGACCATGTTGCTAGATGGCAGGATATTATTAAAATAGTTCAGGTGGGGGATGGAGTACAAGGTTGAGTGGGTTAGGGTAAATGTCGTTCACATAGTTCTGTGACAGATTATGGGATGTCAGTTGTTTCAACATTGGAAGACGGAGGCAGGAGGAACCAGTGAAATGTAGAACAGATGGTGTGTTTCAGCTTCAGAACTAACATCCATATTTCTGTTGATGTGTGTAAAGTTTCTTTCTGTCGGCTCTTTGGTGATTAATGCAAGGGATGATTGTATACTCATATAACAATATTTGTGTGAAAGTACATTTTCCATTACTCTTGAGCAGCTTTCTTCAGTTTGTTTCCTTCATAGAGTAATTTAGATATGACATTTTTGTAAATTACTCTGTGGCGCAAATAGAGCTGGGATAGCTCAATTGGCATTGTGATAGAGCTGTATGCTCAATGACCAGTGAAACAGGGTGTGATTTCCAGCAGGGTAAGTGGTTTTTCTTTTCTGTGAGAGTCTGTAGCAGCTCTTGGGATTTGCCCAACCTCCTGTCCAGTGGGTATTGTGGGCTCTTTGCCTTGGACTAAAGCAGCTGCAGTGTTACGGCAACTACGTTCATCCATCTAGCGCTGAAGTTAAGAACTCGTAGAGCTGCACCTCTGCTTCCTAACCTGCCTTCTTGGCATAGTGGTTAATTAAATGCAGGGGCAATTTTACCTTTACTTTACTCTGTAGTGCAATGCAAATTTAGTACTTTCTTTGTTGCCTGTCTCTTTCTGTTTTGGCTATCTAATATTCTGTGTTAAAGTGCTGCTGAATAGTCAACTGATCAGCCAAACCTGATGGGTCACAACTTGAGGAGGAACTTGTATATTTGGTGATAGAAACAGGTCTGGTTTCTGAAATGTTGGGTTTGAAAATCCCAAGATGATGGCTAATGTCTAAAATAATAGTCCTCTGTTTTAACTAAGCCCTAGAGAAGAGGAGATGCAATCACAAGAAAATGCTGCCTTTTGAAATATCAGCATTGATGAGCAGCAGCAGTATCCATTCTTTGCATGGAGTGTGACAGTTTCTCTCTCTCTGTCTCTCTCTGTCTGTCTGTCTGTCTTTTAAGTGCAGTAATAACTGGGATTAAGAAAGGAGAGTTTATTTGTGTAATAGTGCATATTGGTGGGAGTGCACATTAAGGCAGAAGGTGAAGTTGTCCCTGTGCATACAATGAAGACATAGGAGAGGAGGTGGGTGGAAGTATACCTCCACTTATTAAGTTTGTGACTAGATTGAGGTGAGTGGTCAGCTTCATGCCCCAGGCTCTTTACCACTGGGGAAATAGTGACTTGTAATTGGTACTAATTGAATAGGAGGCTGGGTGGATTCCGGAGGCAATCTGCACACTCTGGAAAAGAGAAAAATTTCTTGCCAAAGCTGGGAATTATACCACAGTTCCTTGGTATAGCCCGTAGCCTAGAAGAGTGCAGAGTGGGTTTCAGAATATGTTTTGGATGTTCTCCATTAGGGAACAGAAAACAGAAGGATACACTGTTAATGTGTTCATTGTTGTGATGCTGTGTAGTGTAAGATGGAGGTAGTAGTTTCCTCTGCAATATAGGTGCTTATTCACCATACTGCATGGTGTCACATCCCTGAAGTCTGATCTTGATATGAACCACCACGAATACCGCAGATCTCTCGCAAAAGATACTCTTTCATCAGGGACATCATTTTGTCTGACTGCTGTCACGTGCCACTTAGTGTCAGCTTGCTTAACTTATAAAACTCAGCAGAACTTTGACATGCAATGAACAACATGTTAGTTAGACGGGATGCTTGTCTGTGAGCCAAAGGAGAACACTTCCAGCATGTTCTTTAAATATTGTGCCTACAAACCCAATATTAACTGCAATACATTGGACCCCACCTCACATAAAATTGGAATAGTGGTGAGCATTGCACTGCCTGCCATTATGCAAAACAGTCTGAGTGAAGAGTGATGTGAGTTGTCAGATAAAATAATGTCCATGTATGCAGCAAATGTAAACATGCAGAGTATCTTGATGTACATATTGTGATTCAGTGATTGGTGAATGTGATGATAAATGCAGGTAGAAAAGTGCATACTTATCAAATAATACAGACTTGAAACTTTGTAAAGTTTGTAGGACACAGCAGTTTTTTAAATATATGCGTGCCTCGTGTCCCCCCCATGCGTCATACGGTATTCAGATGCTCTTAAGAAAAGTTGGCTCATAGATGATGACTTGTTAATATGCAGTTTTATTACTGAAGTGAAATCCATTTAATTTTGACCTAAAGTCAACTAACAGTATGTTTTCCGTTTCAGTCACTTTTAAGTGATCCAAACCCCAACTCCCCAGCAAATTCCATGGCAGCTCAACTGTACAAGGAAAATCGAAGAGAGTACGAGAAGAGAGTGAAAGCTTGTGTGGAGCAGAGCTTTGTAGACTAGTGACTTGTCAGGTGCACATGGGAACATAAAGATAGCCTCAACTAACAAACATAAAGAAATTCTGTGGCAGTTTTATTAATGTTTACCTTTTGTGTTACAGTCCGCTGTGCCACAGAACATATGAAACTTGTAGAGTTGGTGTTCAGATCTTAATTGACACTGAATATAATTTTGTACCACAATGGTATAAAACCAAAACAGTTAGCTTGTGGCGATACAGCTTTAAGATTTGCAGAGGTTATGTAATAGCATAGCAGCTACCTTTAAGTGTGTGTGTGTCTGCATGAGTATGGCTACAAGCCTGTGTTGTAGAGAGGCTGATGTAAATACAGGTTACGGAATTGCCGGTATACATAATGCCGAAGGCAGTTTGTGTAGTGTTGAGTAATAATTTGTCAGTCATGTACGACTTTTTTCCTTCCAAGAACACGCATGTTAGAAACTGGGCATGTGTCTGTGCTATTCTGCAACAATTCATGTTGAACAGAATAGTGTGTGTGTGAGTGAGTGAGTGAGTGAGTGAGTGACAGGAAGCACCACTGACAGCTGTAAGAATACTCCTGAATGTGTATTGTGACAAGTTCTGTGCTCATTTTGTCACAGGTTAATTCTAAGCTATTAGAAATTTCCTCACGATCTTGGCAATACATATATTTAAGTGCAAGCGATTACATTTGAATTTGTAATTTATAGTTAAAATTGTGCATTGCAACGCTTCAGATATATGAGGAAAACACAGAGGTATGTAATAGTCTTTAAAGTATCTATTCACCACTGAAAGTCCATATTTTTGCACTGTCTCAGGAGTTAAACTTGGGACAGAAAGTATTCATACATAATGGGGTAAGTAGTGTTCATAAGAGGAATACTTCAGATCACGGTGTGGGACTGTGATGTGAGAAGAAACAAATCTGCTTCAGCTGTCATGAAAGGCTTGAAAGCTGGATGAGTTAGATTTTGTGTAGACAGTTTACATGTCATCCATCTATGAGCTGATTTTAACCAGTTTTTATGTAGGATACTCTGTACCCTTCTGTCATAAAAATTCTGTTGCTGCATATTGTATTTATTTATCTAACCTTAGAATAAATTCTCAGTGAATATTGTGTGTTGGAAGCATGTGTTATCTCTTCCATGAAAAGCACATTTTAAGCCTTACCATGTCAGTTGGTAAGTCCATTCCTGCCCATAAGTCCATTTTATGTTTTACTTCAACGTGCTGTTTGATCCAGATTTTATGAACCTGTGTTTGGTAAATACAAGAAAGTTAATTTATATTCCTTTTCACAAAACAGTCCAGGACATTCCTAACACTTTCCAGGTTGCATGAAGAACTGTGTGCATCCCTTGTAGAGGGATGGTGTGGGATTTAGTCATTTATATGTAGCCATAAATCTGTGGTATTGGAATTTCCAAGAAAACTCAAAATGTTGCCTCTTTTTCTGGCTATCTGTCAAATTGCATTATTGATAATTAAAGTGAAAACTTTTGAAAGTTTATTTAAACAAGATCTGTCAGAGATATGAGATTCTGACAGTGATGTGGCTGAAGATTGAGGCATTTTGAAATGTTAACACCATGTTGGTGATAAGTAGTTACCAAAATTTTGAAGGAGTGTAGTGCTTTTATCTTCAAGGTCTTGGACTGCCTGTTCATAATGACGAAGGGATGACAGTCCTTTGAAGTGTCAGTAATTATTTACCAGTTGACATGGCGCAACACCCAAGAAGGTCCGAATCTTTAAGACACAATCACTTTGCAGAAAATGCTTGAAGCGAGAAGGTTGGAACCAAAATGAGGGTAATTGGCGGAAGCTTCTTGCAGGAATGTATATATGTGTACAGTAGGTCAACTCTTCTTTTGTGCAGAGAGAGGAGATTGGTGGTGGTTTTATTATAGGATCCAGGTGTATTGAAGTTACTCAAGTGTAAAATTTATTTCACTTCTGCACCATACAAAGGCAGCCTTTCTATCATGAGAACATCCCAAAACCAAAGCTGAATACCAGGATTCTGTGTCATAGTTGGAAATATTACTTTGTGGCATCAGAAGTATTTTCTTGTGTAGAGAGACAAGCTGGGTGTCGTATAGGCAGTGAAGTTACATATTGAGTTACATGTGTAGTGTTTGGTTGCTAGATTATGCGTGAAATGTTGAAACTAGAGTGAACACAGTAATTAAAACACTGATGTGATTAAACTGTCTAATACAGCTTCTGTAGAACAGTGTAAAACTTAATGCATAATGAGTGCAATAAAGTTAAAAATTTTTAGAAGTAATGTCAAGTCTGCCCTTGTATGTGGGTGCAAAACATGGAAGGTTACGCAGAGAATCACAAGGCACCATGTTACTTCAAATGAACTGTGGAGACATGCACAAGAAAGGCAGTTGCAGTGCAAATCAAACTGCAGAATTGGAAATAGAATGGACATACACTGAGGGAGGATTCCTGTGCCAAAGAGAAACAAGCTGTGAGTTAGAAACCCCCAAGAATAACAGAAGAGGAAGGCCTAGAAAGAGCTGGAAGAGAATGGTAGAGAGGAAGTTGCAACAGATGGAAAGACTTGGCGGGAGGTCAGGGCAATACCTGGAAACTGATTCCGCTGGCGTTGCCTTGTGGAGGCCCTGTGCTCTGAAATGGAGCAGCGGGATTCGACTTGACTCAACAAACAACATGAAGCTTAATGAATCGAAAGTTGTTCATATTCCATGCAGTAGATAGACTATACAGTATATAATCCAACTAATTGCACATGTAGCCATAAATAGCTATTCGTTATCATAAATGTATTCTTTTGTAAATGACCTCCCTGAAGATGGCCTATAGGGGCTGAAACATATAGTAGTAGTATCACAAAATAACAAGTAGTTATTTGTGGTTACATGCACAGTTAGGTGGATTAAATACTGTATAATGAAGCTTTATAGTTTGCCACAACAGAAGAAATAAATAATCAGATTCCACATTTAGATCATAAATAGAAGAAAAATGATAGAGGAAATATATGTGTGTCGGTACTTATAGGAAAGGCATGACCATTGGATGTAATAAAACATATCTATAAATTTACCTAAAATACCAGAAAATCTATGCAGGCCAGACTGTGTGAAATCATTCTGTATAAGGTGCCAGAGAACACATAAGTATCAAAGGCGCTGAAGAAGAGTTGAGTTGTTAACCTGATCTTAAATAATAAACGTGTATGGAACAGTGGATCAGGTGTGGACAGACTGGAATGCAAAGGGAATTATGGACACACGAAAATTATTACATCTTTTACAGAAAGTAGGTAAACTAATTAAAGAACAAAAAAGATGACTATAATTGTTGTTATGAAACAGCATTATAATTCCTCAATGATGACATTGAAGTAGACTGAAAATGCACAGATGCAAAGTTAAAAAATATGGTATAATGAATGTGAAACCATGACGACTCATTAGTAGTACATTAATCAGGCAGTACACAAGACAGAACACAGCATATAAGTAGGTAAGATTGATCACTAATTGTACTGTTGATGTAGTGGTTTAATTAATTGTTTAAAACATAAATAAATTTGATATATTTAGAGACTGGAACGTGCAAGTAGTGCAGCTTGTCTGTATGTAAGAAAGAACATGCACACAAGGATAACCACATACTGTAACTTTAGGAGTAAACAGAAATTATAATAACACAAACAATAATAGCAAAATAATATGAGTATTATTTTATTTAAACGTGTTAATACACAACTTTTACTGACTTACTATCGTGGAACCCCCGATGGCATATAATAAAGGCTGAAACATGTAAGCTGATATAGTTGTGTACAGGAATTTGTGTTTATAGAAGCTGTATTAGATGGTTTAATCATCGTAATGATTGAATATTTATACAGTGGTGAGAATATTTCAGATTGTAAAATAAGTAATCCATTTTGAAGGTAATTTTGTATAACAAGATATCTTTGTGTTAGTCTTTGTTGGATGAGCCGAATCCAAACTCCCCAGCCAACTCACTGGCAGCACAGTTATATCAAGAAAATAAAAGAGAATATGAAAAGCGAGTAGCAACAATTGTGGAGCAGTCATGGTTGAACTTCCAAGAGACACGGGACGAGTCTGCAGACGAGACCAACAGACAGTAGCATGTCCAGGGCAGGAGAGTGGCAGCAGTGGTCAAGTGATCCAACCAACGTCAGTGACTCCGCTCACAAGCACCTCAGTGTAGATATATGGATATCAGCAAGAGAATGTAACAGTGGTATGGTGTGGTGTGTGAAATGCAGTTGTGATTAACGTATTCAGAAGTAAAGTTTCTTACAATTTATTTGTATATTTTTTCTGTTTAAAGTGTAATATTGATACTTCTTCAGTCTGATTTTTTTTTTTCACAGTTTCATGTACTGACTTTCTTACTGGTATCAATGTAATCAGTTGAAGAATCACAGAGTGAGGTGATGATGGGTTGTGCAGACAGATTGTGGATGTGCGGGACAAGACAGTGTAATTACACTATTAATTTCTACTGTCATAACATGTGAGCCATCCGTGTTTTACATACTTTTGTTATGATTACTGCGTCACAATGATGCCCTCCAAGGTAGGAATCCTGTACTAACAAGGATGCAATATGACATTTCACATTCTACACATGTATGTACCCCTGTTTTTTGTGTGTATGGATTGTGTAGAATTCTGGAGCTATTTTTATGGCCCTTGAGGTGCAAAAGGATGATTTAAAATATTTTGGTCAAAATCAATTCAGGATTCTGTTCCACAGAATTGTGGAATAAGTGCAAAGAAACCTTAAGCTTTAATGACAACCAGGGTAGTCAGCGATCTTGGAATATTGCATGCCAGGGGCACATCCAAGAGGTGGGGGGGGGGGGTGCTGCCAGGTTGCAGCCCCCCTAAATTAAAATTTAAAACACACAGATTTTACTGACATGATGATATTAAATATTTTATGTGATTTACTCTTCAGCTAAATTCAGCCGCTGAAATTGGCTAATGATTAGTACATTAGAAATTTGAAAAATAAAATAACTTGCGATGTCTTAGATGAAATTAAAATTACCAAGAGGATTAGACATTGTTATTTAAATTAGATGAGTGAGGTCTTGGAAGATGTAGTTATATTTGTATGTACATAAATGCAGTTGCAAACAGTGTTATGTTATACTTATGGACATGATTGTAACATAATTTTTAAAATCAAATTACCTATAGCCTCAGGGGGTCAGCCTCCCCCCAATGAAAAATTCTGGGTGTGCACCTGTTGCTTGCCCATGAACCTAGAATTGTTAATTTCTTTTTTAAACAGCTCACAGTAACACTGTTTTTTAATATTATAACAGTATGCTTATATGCTACACTAGCAGCTGACGTGATGTGATGTCATCTTTCACGTTTGAAAGATTTATTTGTTGTAATGATCCGTTACATTTTCCAGTTACATTGTACATCACAACTATAATTGTTCTGAAAGAAAAAAGGAAATCACTTTTGCAGCAGTTTATTGTGGATGATTAAAAGTGACACTTTATGTCAGAGTATAGATTTCTCTCTCTCTGCAGATTGAATTCTTGCCAAAACACGATGCATATTTCTGCCAAAGAGGATGTCTTTCTTTCATTAAGGCCAGTGAATTTTTATTTATACTCCATGTCTGCAGAAGTCACAGTATAAAGAGTTACTTAGAAATGTTTCTGTGTAATAAATCGTTATTTTAATGCTTACTGTCTTCTGGGATGTGATGCTTGTGGATGTAATATGCTGCCGCTGCCTTTAGGGTACTCTGCTGTCCTGAAGATGGAGGCATTTCTACCAGACCGCATGGTGCCACATTCTAGAAGGTGGTACTCGTCATAATTGCTACCATTAGAAGCTCAAATATACTCAGTATTATTTTGGCTACTGGAATTAAGCATTAATTTGGCATTACACTTCACCCTGCCTTATTCACACTTGCACATAGTGGAAGACTAATTTTGACCAGTAATGCTGATGAAAATCAAATGACTTATGTCTTGCAGTATAGGAGCGTGAAGTCACCCATTGCATGTAAACCGATCTGTTGTCTACCGTGTACCTCGTACAGTTTGTTTCAAATGGCTACCATCAAAGTACAGTCATGGGTCACTAGCACAGCTGTACAGGAGACGCATCCACCAACAACACAACAGTGGACGTGACAGTTAACTAATACAAGGCACCTGCAACTTAAATATGCGTATGCAGGATACGTTGAATAGCACACATTGTAAAGATCACTACAGCACCGTACATTACGGTGTTAAAACACTGTCATCAAATCAAACATTACTAAATATTTGCTTTTATTATTATATGTATATATATATTATATGTATATATATATATATGTATATTATTATATATGAAGTATGGATGCATATAATTAAAGTTGACATAACAGATATAATTTGACACACCTGTTATGAAGGTTATTCTAAGTAATTATTGAAGGTTCTAGTATATTTAACTACATATTTTAATTAAAGCAGTTATTTTTTAACACTAGATGTACTTTAGAAACTACTTACAGCTGTGGATATGCAAAAGGATTTTTAATAAGGTAAGTGCAGAACATGTATTCAGATGTAATGGCACAATTTTAAAATATTACCTTGTAGTACAGGTATAATGTAGAATACAAATTGGTGTATGCTGGATTAGTCACAGTACAACTCATATGATTATCTTCGTGATGATGGTCTTTGTCTGCAAATGGCTGTTATAAAAAGTGCCTAATTCATACCCATGATTATACTTTGATGATTATTTAAAATATATTGTCCATTTCTGTTGTACCACTTTTAATACAAACTGTAGATCGAGGACTTTATCCTTTTTGCGTACAAGACATGGCATAGGTTGTTACAAACCTATATGTATAATTTGAAAATAGGCCATATTTTAAGCGTGTACATATTTATTTTAATTCTGTAGTAAATTCATGTCACTTAACCATAAAACTTCTACTACTGAAAGTTCTAAGAAGTAGAATTTGTGTGTGTGTGGGGGGGGGGGGGGGGGGGGGGGGAGGGGGTGTATGGATTTGGAAAATCAGAATGGAAAGGCAAGCAAAATTACATAAAATTTGCCGTGATGTGTGGAATGTGGTTTTAACTTTTCAGTTAAAAATAATCTTATATGTCATATGTGTGATGCATTCATTTGTTTATTGAGGTGTGTATGGATTTGACTGAAAAATAAATAAATCCTTAAACTGTTCCAACAGTTGATTGACAATTGATCTGATGATGTAATTCCTGAATGTTTTAATTTTTCTGTCACCATTCTGATTTCTTCCTCAGTGTCACTGAGTGAATGCCTTCCCCATATAAAAGAGATTTGGATGCAGTTTTCTGTGACTTAATTAGTCTAAGTAGTGCAGTGTTTGTTGGCTTATCATTGTGCTGTTTCCATGGAAACCAACTGAAAAATTAATTGCAGGTGCAGAGGGAGGCAATAAATGGCAGTAATAAACTGCAGCTGGTTGTATGGTGTCTGTGCCAGAAGGTGAGATACCTCTAGACTTGAGTTTTCAGGTTTTCATTGTGGCTGTTGATCAGATGAAGTCTTTTGGGTTTCTGCATCCTATAGTGTTTAAAATGTTCCTACATTTCAGAGGAACATACAGCCTCAGTATTCAGGGTGACTGAATTCTGAAATGTCAGAACATTTAACCACTGCATGGTGCAGAAATCTGAAAGAAAACCACCATCTGAACTCAAGACTTGTTATTATGTATATTCTATGAACTTTGAAGTGCAGAGGTTACAAGTGTGTAGAGCTATACCTCTATTCCCCCATTTCTTCATGGTGTGGTGCTTAATTAAGCACAGGCATAACTTTACATTCTTCCTGTCATAACAGCACAATTGTGAAGAAATTCCATATAATGTGATTACTTTGATGTTGTGATAGAATGCACTGTAGATGGTAAAAAATAGATGAAAAGTTGACTATTTCCTCGCCATGAAGGCATGTAAGGGGAGTAGATTAGAGGTATAGCTCCACTCACTCTCAACCTTCACATGAGATGTTGGTGAGTGGTCAACATCCCAACCCAGCCGCTTTATCCCTGGGAAAGAAGTGTGGTACCCATTAAATAAGAGGCTGGGTGGGCCCCTGAGCCAGCCTGGACATTTTGTAAAAGAAAAAATCTCTTGCCCCTCGTAGGATTTGAACAGTGGGCCATCTTAGCCTATAGCTTGTTTGCTGTACCAGCTGCGCTATCCCAGCTGAAATGTCTTATGTAGATGTGCATGTTATAGATCATATTGGTATGGCAGTCTTGTCATTCTGGGGCAAGACGGCAACAACAGTCTCTAAGTGGACTTTCTTGACATGTATAGCAGCCTTACCTCTGCCACAGTTTGGACTCTGGGAATGTGGAATATTCTGGGGCTGTACAACTATTCAGGGTCTGTATTAAGGCTGTGCATATGTTTTGGAATACAGATTGAAGACGAAGTGACAATTTTGTTCTTGGCAAGACTATAATCTCCTGCCTATTCAGTAACTGAACCCAAAGGTTATTGCAAAGACCAAGGACAGCCATTGGATATGAACCTGAATCATTTAATCTATGTAATTTATCAGATTTTCAAGGCAGAGATTGTCCTGGTCTTCTAGGTCTTGACACTGTGCAGTTTTGTGGGTGGATACTGACATTTGGGGAAAACATGACTGCCTTCACCTTCAGATTTGATGAACTAGACCCAAGTTTGACACTGGACAGTCAAGACTACACATTGGTAAATACAGATCACACCCTGAGTCATTCAGTCCAGTTAAAAACAGAGCAATATTTTGTTCTTAATTAGAGGAAAGTCATAAGATATAATAAAGGTGTCTTGTTAATATTATATTATGAATAGAAGTATTAAAATACAGCCTGATGACACAAGTTCAACACACTTCATAAATATGGGAATGAGAACAGAACACATTGTACATAATACACTGGAATGATGTCTATATAGACTAATTATTTGAATCAGAAAGACAAAGTTTAACTTGAGTGACCATAAACATTTTTTAATTATGTATGAAAAGTTTACTTGGGCTGATAAATGTAGGAAATGTACATACAAATATAATTACATTTATAGTTTACCTGATATTTCAAGTTTTCTCAGGTGAGCTGAGATTTTCAAATCTGATACCAAGAAATAAATGGAAAATTATATGCAAGTGGGCAGTGGAAATACTGTTACATTAAGTCTGAGTTGTTTTACATACAAGTAGTAGCAGAAATAGAACATTTAACTATGAAGAATAAAATGTGTAATGAATTTAGTCACTTGTATGAAATCATACGGTAATCATTTTGTTCCTGTTTAGAGTGGCTGTGCGTATTAGTATTAATATGCATTATGTTATGGCCTTGTTAGCCTGCTCTAAACACATTTTGGTTACTACTGTCCTCCTGTAGAAAAATAAAATTGTATAAATAGTTATTATAACAAAAGGGGGGTTTACTGAGCTGGGTTATGTGCTTCTAAAAGAATCATAAAAAAATATTTTAACATTCTAAATTTATGAAATGTAAATGTCCACGTGAACAGTTAAATATTAGTAGACCCCTGGTGAACAGTGAAGCAGTGAATGATTAACACAGAATGAGGCTAACTTTTTTACTGTATTACTGAATGAATTTATAGTAATTTTATTATTAACACTCCTAAAGATATAAATGGACTAATCAACCAACAGCTGCACTAATAGTGCAGCTGTTGGTTGATTAGTCCATTTATATATTACCATAATGCACGGTGAACAAAAAATTAAACTCCTAAAGATATGTATCCTTTACATCTGACATGTTGCAGCAGCTACTGTTTGTCCCTTTATGGCCAACCATATTCTGAACACTACTACCAAATTTTGAACACTACCCATTCAGTTTTACAGCAGCTGCTGCATGTCCATGTATGGCCTACCATATACTAAACACTGTCCACTTGGATTTACATATGACTTATGTATCAGCCCGGTGGCCACGTTCCAGCTACATATAAGCAAGAGCATAATTTAAAATGTTCAGTTTCACTTTAACATATGTGCTTTTTGGAGTGGTGTTGGTCATTCAATTCTCTATGTTCCCTTTTTTTTTATGTTTTTTAATCCGTGACAGTATAGAGTAAACCTGAACACTGAAGTGATACGTGAAATGTATCCTTATTCATCTATACTCGGTTTTTTCCCCCTCCTAAAATGAGATTCAGGCCATAATGCCGTCATATCGTTCATAAAAATAGATGAGCTACATACAGTGCTCTTAAAAATAAAGTAGTTTAGTAACACTGCGTAAGAAAATACATTATTTAAGAAATATATATACCTCTTAAGTATTATACAGTTATAAATACAGTACTATATAGCTGAATATGATTACATGGATTTATATTTCATTACAGCAAAAGCCAAAAAAATTATGTATACATAAGACATAGTATATAAAGTATTTACTGATATGCTATGAAGGTAATATAATTTATTTTCATGTTTTTCTGAATTTAATTATTTGTCATGATATATTAGAAGTAGTTTATGTATCATGTTATCATTGTGTATAAATGGTAAGCCTGTAGTTCCTGTGTCGTGTCTGAAACAAACTACAGAGTACTTTGTGTATGTACAGTGGGAGCAGTGTGTGGAAAGACAGCAGACTGTGGTGTGGAAGGGATGTTGCTTTGCCAGTACAATTGTACACTTGTACAGTGGGAGCAGTGTGTGGAAAGACAGCAGACTGTGGTGTGGAAGGGATGTTGCTTTGCCAGTACAATTGTACACTTGTACAGTGGGAGCAGTGTGCGGAAAGACAGCAGACTGTGGTGTGGAAGGGATGTTGCTTTGCCAGTACAATTGTACACTTGTACAGTGGGAGCAGTGTGCGGAAAGACAGCAGACTGTGGTGTGGAAGGGATGTTGCTTTGCCAGTACAATTGTACACTTGTACAGTGGGAGCAGTGTGTGGAAAGACAGCAGACTGTGGTGTGGAAGGGATGTTGCTTTGCCAGTACAATTGTACACTTGTACAGTGGGAGCAGTGTGCGGAGGAAGGGACAGCAAGACACTTGTGGTGTGTGGAAGGGATGTGGTTGCTTTGCCAAGTAAATTAAGTGGTGTACAAAAACCATTGTACAGTAGGGAGCAGTGTGTGGAAAGACAGCAGACTGTGGTGTGGAAGGGATGTTGCTTTGCCAGTACAATTGTACACTTGTACAGTGGGAGCAGTGTGCGGAAAGACAGCAGACTGTGGTGTGGAAGGGATGTTGCTTTGCCAGTACAATTGTACACTTGTACAGTGGGAGCAGTGTGTGGAAAGACAGCAGACTGTGGTGTGGAAGGGATGTTGCTTTGCCAGTACAATTGTACACTTGTACAGTGGGAGCAGTGTGCGGAAAGACAGCAGACTGTGGTGTGGAAGGGATGTTGCTTTGCCAGTACAATTGTACACTTGTACAGTGGGAGCAGTGTGTGGAAAGACAGCAGACTGTGGTGTGGAAGGGATGTTGCTTTGCCAGTACAATTGTACACTTGTACAGTGGGAGCAGTGTCGGAAAGACAGCAGACTGTGTGTGGAAGGATGTGCTTTGCGTCATGTACATTGTAAGTGGAGCAGTGTGTGAAGACAGCAGACTGTGGTGTGGAAGGGATGTTGCTTTGCCAGTACAATTGTACACTTGTACAGTGGGAGCAGTGTGCGGAAAGACAGCAGACTGTGGTGTGGAAGGGATGTTGCTTTGCCAGTACAATTGTACACTTGTACAGTGGGCATACAGATTCTCAGTAGTATACATGAACTGTCATTAAATTCACAATTCATAAAATCCACATTTTGCATCAATGTTTGTTCCCAAAGACTCATATATGCTGTCTTAAACAAACATGAATGAACAAACCTGCACTCCTATAGTTACATGTGTCTTCACAAAACACTGCAGATAGATGGGAGTAGTGTCCTTCAGTATTGTGTCTGGATTTCTAGCAAACTCCTTACAGAAGCCTTGAATATACATTTTTAATTGTACAAAAAAGGCAAGGCCTCTTATAATTTTTTAAAAACTATACACATACATTCATTGCATGCAGCATTAGTAAAATGACTTTTTCCCTCTACAAAAATAAACAGAGTTTTATCATATATTGTAAGAGGGTTGTGTCATGGCTCAGGCAGATAGTCGCTGGCCTCTCCAAATGGAGTCACGGGTTCAGTCCCAGGTCAGGCCATGCCTCAAGTATTTCAGTTTTCCTTTGTCGGTGTCATTCTACCAATGCGCCATACTCATTCATCACCGACACTATATATACATATATATGACACTAAACTGTGTATATATATATACTCGTATATACACACAGTTTAGTGTCATTGGATAACATGACATTCATACGACATTGCTTCTGCATGTAGTTTTTATTTCCTTGCACAAAATGCAAAAAGAAAAATTTAATTCTCTGCTTTTTGGACCTCTGTGCCTGCTGTATGATCAGATGCCTTTGTTTTATGGGATTATGTACCTGACTACTTTCCCATTTGGTCGTTCAAATTTTTTTTTGTGTAGAAGTGGTGGTACGTAATGAAAATGAACACTACGGAGATAGAATATTTATGAATTAAAGGAACAAATTAATGCTGTAGCAGCATTAGCTTGCTGAACTTTATTCTCAGAGACTGCAGTGAGAAATTACAATTTGTTTAGGGAAAGGTGTCGCTGAAAGCATGATTGGTTTTGTCATCATTTTTATTTGCCCTTATTCTTGTTAATTAATTTCACTTTTCTTTCAAACTTTCATTTTTCTGATAAATCCCTACAGTTCCTTATATCTCTACACAGTGCACTATTTTATACGCTTACTGCAGCTATGTTAACCCATTCACTTACTTTATATATATATATATTATATATTGAACAATATCAAAGCTTACTGCTGCTCTGTTAACCAGTTCACTTACTGTTATATATATATATATATATTATGAACAATGTATCAAAAATTACTCACTTTTCTAAAGTATTTGTAGTTGGCTGAAATATTTTGGAGACATCTGGTAGTAAAAGACTGTCTTTAAGTAGTGTGATGAATGCTGCTTGTCTGAGTTGCTTTTGTCGAGGAAAGTTTGTGCAGATAATCTTTGTTCAAGTCAGAAAATTGATTAAGCCATAACACTACCACCCTGAATGAAGTGTCCATTTATAAAACTGATAATTAAACATTTCTTAACTTTCGTATTGTAGGAACTAATTCATGTTCATACCTAAGTGAGAAATCAGTTTTGCACTCTTCAAAGCTAGGCAGTTCCAACATTTACTCATGTTAAAACTTATTCCTTGTTATACATGTCCTTGCTCTTGAGATGTTAGCATCCAGTTTAATTTTTATAGTAACAGTAATAATAACTTTCCTTGTGGTTTTTTGACAGTTAAAGTCACACATTTTTATTGTGCTGTGGAGCCATATTGCTGAAGAAGGCTGCAAACGATGTCAGTGATGTATGTCGCACAGCATATCAATTCAGAGGGCCAATACAGTAACTGTATAGACCTACATCTGCATTACCCGTTTCTTACTTTGACTCCTGATTTTCAGCTTTAGCAGACTAAAGAGGGGAGACTTTAAGATGTCCAGAGTCACACATTCTTTGTTGAGGTTATTTTCTTTACATGAATAACAAATGAACTGGCAATACTAACAATGGAACTATTAACACAAACAGTTGTAAGTGTCTTCCTGTGTCAGCTGTGTTACACAAATCATAGTCACATGTATAAACTTCTTCATCATTTAGTTTTGAACTCTTCTTAATGTATGCATAGGTGATCTGCTGGTTGGTGACACAGTTTCTGTAGTACATTTCTAGTACTCCTGCAACATAACAAAAATGGTAGTATTAAGTTTTAAACTTTCAGTTTGGATTGTTACTTGCAATTTCGGTGCCAATACCTCACTGCAATTTAAGCATGAGTTACAATTTATGTCCAGCATTTTACTAAACGTTTTAAGAAACCCTACGATACCTGAATTAGGAGATGTTTCACCAATTCAAAAACAGTTTCTGATTCCATTAAATTATGTCAAATTTTAAGACATATGTGACTTTAAAACTGATTATCATAAACCATTTCCATTAGGTTTATCAGATGAACAGCTGTGAGTGTTTCCTTTGTCATACAGGTTTTGTGCAAGCACCCAGCTACTGTTGATTATTCTGTGCTGGTACGAGCTACCAGTGAAACTGTGTCGTTGGGTGAGTGGTTCATGACATTTCGAAGGTATGTTCCTCTGAAACACTGGGAATCACTGGCCCAGTGACACTGCCACATCCCAGAAGACCTGAATCTTATGCAATACCACTATGAGAACCTCAAATCTTACTCTGTTAAAGTCATTTATTTTCTTACACTTATTAACGGCATTATTTTTTGTTTCTAGATTATGAATGTACATGTTTTGGTAGTCGAATCTGAAATGAATTGTACTGCTTCAAAAATTGAATTTGATGACTTGAATCATGTCTTCTGTTGGGGTTATTTGTGTGCCAAAATAATTGGAAATGTGTTTAGAGAACGTTCTTGAGAGAGAATGTTGTTAGTTTTGAGGTTTTCAAAGTGGTATAGCAGAGGATTTCGTTCTTCTGGGATGTGACACCATGTCTGTGGATAATGAGATCCTGACATTTTGAGGAAACATAGTGTCTTCATCGTAAAGGACCTACTGAGGCCACTACGTTTCACTGAAACATTGGGATCCAACTGACACAGCATCATATCCCAGAGGAGCAGAATTCTCTGATTTAATGTTCTTTGTTAAGGATGATGGATGTAATGTTGCTTCACTCTGAGCACTACAAGTCAACATGCCATTGGGATTCCTCATGCTGACGATCTCGCAGCCTTTGCTGCAGTCATGTGTCCGAACGCGTTCCGGGTCAAAGCGTCCTGCAGAACAGACATCCGTGTAATCATGTTGGTTGTTGCTGCCACTGCCACCGCCACCGCCATTTTTGTAATCGGATGGGTTCCAACTGCATATGTAACACTCCACAGCTTCAGCCACTGTAAGACAATGAAACCTGTAACTGAATTGGATAAAATGCACTAGCTAACACTGTATATTACAGCAAGTGGTTAACGCCCTTGCTTCGTGTTTGGAAAGTCATGCGTTCAAATCTTGGCCAAGAAACCAGGTATCCTGACTGAGGTTCTTCACATTCCCTTCAGTCCCCCCAGGCAAATTCTATTCAATCTATCATCATCAGCAGCAGCAGCAGCCCTGTCATCTAAAAGTTATGGTAGTTGGTCACCCATTGGCGTGTTCAGCCTCATTGTCTAGTAGTCTCTTCAAAGGCCTTCCCCAGTTTCTTGATCCATGCATTTTGCTATTTTTTAATAATTTTGAAAGCCTGTTTGCATTCTGTCAACACGTTGAATCTGACTGGTTTTATACTTTGAAATTTTATTATGTCCCCTGTCTTTTACAATCCATCCAAGTGTTCTTTGCTGTTTGTCTCAAAAATTTCATTTCAGCAGCTGTAATTCTTGTTTGGTATTTTGCTTTCATTGTTCAACTTTCACCCCAATATAAAAGTGTCAGTAAAAGGCTATAATATTATGAGCATTAATTTTAGTGTATTTCAGGAAGTTTGAAGGTTTAAAAGATGTGTTGATGAAGCTTATTACATCTAAAAGGTTAGAAATTTTTGCTTCGACTAATTTTCCATATTTTCTGAACTACTGACTGCTAAATAAGCCATAAAAGTAAACACATATGTAAATATACATATATACATATGTACACATATATAAACACACTTTTATCTATCTACCTACCTACCTATCGATCTGTCTAGCTGGATAGCTCATTAGTTATCTAATTAGCTAGCTAGCGAAACAAACTAACCAACCAGATTGCATGGTATAGAGTATTTATTGAGCAGTTGATAGCTATTCATTTGGTAAAGAAAGTCACTGTTTTTATGTAGTCATTATATTAATATCAGAGAACACACTGATGTGGAGTGAGTCATAAACACACTTAAGGAATGATCTTGTATACTGAAAAACACAAACAATGTGACAGGGCAAAACTTTTGAGGTTTGTGTGCACATTAGGAGTTGCTGGAAATCTGTATTGGCAGAAATCATGGTCTGAAACAGACGTGCCGTTGTGTAAGTGTTAATGTACAGTATCTGATAACATTAACCTTTATCATTCAGTAGTATGGGGTTGGTGGCAGTAATGATATTACACATTAAATTCACCGTGCATCCTGTTACTAGTCAATAGTTATATTTCACCAACACATGCACTACACTTTATTCATGATATACACCCCTACATATGTTTCGGCTAGTCACTAGCCATCATCAGGGGGTCAAAGGATTCTAACAAAGACTATACATCTATTTAAGGTATTGTACATCCGTATGATAATAAAATAAGATAAGAAGAGATAAAAGTATGGTTCACAATAGTTTCAACTATAACATTATATGGTGTTACACAGGAGGTTAAAATACATATTCATTGTTTTATTTAAAATTATTGGCAGACGGTCTTGTTTGCAGTATCTCAAGGTGGTTGCGGCATTCTGTAGAGATATATTAACAGAAATTAGTATCATTATGCTAAATTTGTTATCTTATAGTTCTATTTTAGGGGAGTATGATTATATAACGAGACATACCTATGTTGTGTTGATGCGTAACGTGTCCTGTGTTCTACACCGGTTGGTTGTGTACTGACTGGTATAAGATAACAAATTTAGCATAATACTAATTTCTGTTAATATATCTCTACAGAATGCCGCAACCACCTTGAGATACTGCAAACAAGACCGTCTGCCAATAATTTTAAATAAAACAATGAATATGTATTTTAACCTCCCGTGTAACACCATATAATGTTATAGTTGAAACTATTGTGAACCATACTTTTATCTCTTCTTATCTTATTTTACTATCATACGATGTACAATACCTTAAATAGATGTATAGTCTTTGTTAGAATCCTTTGATCCCCTGATGATGGCTGGTGACTAGCCGAAACATATGTAGGGTGTTACCCTGTATATCATGAATAAAGTGTAGTGCATGTGTTGGTGAAATATAACTATTGACTAGTAATGATATTAGTTTTGAAAGAATGCAGCCATGGGCCAGCTGTACCATGCTATTTTGTTACAGCAGTGACCAGTGAAGGTTAAATCATTTAAAAGAAAAACTCGCCAGTTATGCCTGTTTGTATCACATTCTTGAATTCTGTCATATTTACAGAAGATTAATCTTGAATTCTTATATGATGATGTGATCCTGCAGGCTAGTTACTATTCTGGAACATTCATGTATACTAAAAATAAAGAATATTATGAAGGAACTCTCCTACATTACTACATTTTGAGTAAGTTCAAATAACCAAAACCATGGAAAGCTGTGGTACTTTACTCACTGTTAGAACTGATGGCAAGGAACATTCCAGTGAATAGAAATATGTTCAGTATTGGAGGCACTTCCATTGCCAGGTCTGCCTGAAAGGAAAAAGTTATATTCAGAAAGGGTGTGCCTGTCTATCTGTAATATGCTATGAATGAGTGCAACCCGAGGCCCCACATTTTCTGGGTTTTTGAATCTTGTTTGTGGACATTTGGTACAATAGTCTATCAAAATGTGTAGAGGCAATACATTCATTTTGTGAAAATTTGTAATAAAACTACCAGGTTTGTGTGACCGCAGGGGGTAATGGTGTGATAGGAATTAACACTAGGTTTTTTTTTCTCACTTATAGTTTACCACATACATTACTACCAGATATATACTCTAGGACCATACTTATAATACAGGGCCATTAGAAGTTCTCACCTTCCTGTATGTATATTATGTGAAGGTTGCATCATCTGTGGTTCATACCTTGTAGTATTTCCAAGTGATATAAATACAAATGTAAAGTTGCCTCTGCCCACACCATGAAAGCATATGGGGGAGTGGTAAACAGCTCCACTCATTCTTAACCTCAGACATAGATGGAGGTGAATGGTCAGCTTCACGCTCTGGCCGCTTTAACCTCAAGGTAAAGGCCTCAGATACCCAGGAATAGTGGGCTGGGTGCGCCCCAGAGCCGATCTCGACGTTTCGGAGAAGAGAAAACTCTGCCAGCAATCAAACCACAATTCCTCCCTTGGTTGTTAATCCCATAGCGTAGTCCACCAGAGCAAAGCGGACGGGACGTGAAGCCAACACCCAGGGACACTTAGTTCCGAGTCTAAGAACACTTGAAACTGTACCTCCGCTCCCTCATACGCCTTCATGATGTGCACGGAGACAAAATGTTACTTTTACCTTTATAAGGGTATCGTGTGCAGGGGTCAAAGATATCTATCTCTGTTCGCAATTTCTTACTTGGTATACCGAGAACCACTGCTGCATAATCCACTTAGATTACATGCCTCTTACAAAATTGCACAGAGACATGAAATCAAAAACGATCCTTCGGCGGGGGGAGGGGGAGCCAAAGATGCAAATGTAATGTTAAATGAAATTACTGAAGATTTTCTATGACCAGAATTTTTCACAGATGAAGGTCTGTTTCACATCAGTGGCCATGTTAATCGTAATAAGGACCACACGCGACATGCGCAGGAGGCAAGGTAAGACAATTTACGAATAAGAACAGAAGACGGCAGGAATGAAGTGTACGTTTGAACCGCCGGTAACTTCAGGCATTTTAGTATAGTCCACAAACTTTGTATATTTGGTGTTTATGTGGATTGCAGACTGCTTATTGAGGTTAGGCAGTCTTTACGGAACCTGTTTTTACGGGCTATAAATGTGTCACGTGCACAGAATGTTTTTATTCAGTAGATTTTTTGCTCAAAAGTTCACCGTTTAGATTTCAAGCGCCTCCCTCTAGTTAACTTCAAATTTATGAAGCGAACGTTGCATGGGGCTGTATCAATTTGTGCCTCCGTCACATTTACTCTGCAGGAAGTGTCCGGGGTGGAATTAGAATGCGTAACGCAGCTGCAATTCAGTTTTACTAAGATTATCGATTATTCAGATATACGTTCTGCATTTGAATTGTGTTATGCAGGTGTGGGGGCGATTGAATTAGCATTGTTTAATAGCAGGAAATGCTTAACCACGCACGGGTAATGAAATGACTCATACGGCAGTAGACAGTTTTTAGACTACAACTGACACCTGTCAAGAATGATCCCGTGGAAGTCAACAGGACTTCTAGGGAGTTGAATAAAGCTCCCATGACGTCACCCTTAACGTTATCGACCCATGCGGCGTCAGTGTGGGCTATAGAATATGGTGGGATATAGATATAGAACAAACGTTACTTGGGAAACTGGGTCAAACCTTCTTGTTCCAAATTGTAATGAAAGCTTGTCATATCTCCGTACAGTCCATTATATCGCGGCTATTGTAAAACATGACGTGAATGTGAGCTCACCGAGTTCGGAAATAACGATAAATCTAGCAACAGGTGTTGCCTGAAGTTGGACTTGAAGTTTTAACTCTAATTTACACATCTACTATTTATCGTTTATTTCGCAAGGCCGTTAGTAGCTCAAGACTATGTCGAATGTAGAATGAATGGTAAATCATGAATTTAAAAAGATGTGGACGAAGGTCACGGCTTATTTTATGGTACTATCCTGCCATGTGTCTGTAGGTACTGGGAAATACCACGAAAAACTTCGGGAGGCGAGTGGTCAGGCTCGTGTCCCGGCCGCCCTATCCCAAGGGAAATTGCCTCCGGTACCGATTTAATGCAAGGTTGGGTTGGCCCCAGAGCCTGTCTGCACTTTTTGAGAACAGGAAAATTTCTTGCCCTGCCCGGATTTGAGTCCCGGATCGTCCCGGCCGTAGCCTAGTCACTAAAATTCTCTTCCTGGAAACTGTTTACGAATTTAACATCCTAAGGAAAACAACAGTGGAAACCCGCCAGAAGTGTTACGATCTGCTGACATTTCCTAATGTTATCTACAGCTTTCTTCCGAAAAAATTTTCGCTTCGACAAGAATTTTGCGAACTGCTCTCGATATTTGGACAGAAATGCACGTAGTGGCCGTTACTCAGTTCACAGACAAGAACCTAATTCAATAATAATATATTTGTACAGCCGGCCGAGCTTGTTTTGATTTCTTAGAGCATCTTCATTGGGCTTCACACTCACTACATCAGCCATGAAATTTTTTGCATCGAAATTACGTTTATTTTATGTTACGTTAAATGAAGGGTGTATTATTACATGACTGAAAAATGTAAAAAAATTTAACATATAAGTTTTAATTTCACTTTTTCAAATCAGTGTAATTTCGATGTAAAAATCTCAGAGGCTTATAATGAACCGTAATCGTGAAGTTTACTGAAAATTATCTACGAGTTAGAAAAATATTGGGCCAAGTGTACACATGATTGTATTATTGTTGTTTTGGGTGGTTGTATGTTGATTAATTTAGTTAATTCAACGGTATGAACTGCAATGTGAAACAGTGTCTGCTATTTTTCGATTTTAACCACAACTGGGATGTGTCGATCAAGTAAATTCCCAGGATCAAAAGTATGAAAATATTTTAATAAGTTGTTGCATGCGGTAAGCCTATGAGAAGACAGACAAGGCGAAGATAATAAGCGTAATTTTGTTACGTTTTTGTGGCGCAGAAGAAAAAAAGACGAATAATAATAACTTATTTAAAATCGTAATTGATGTACGTAGTAGCAGAGGTGAATACACCAATACGCAGACGCGTTAGATAAGGATATGATTTTCGTTGGTAACAAGGCCACTATCAGTGGACTGGAGTGGGGGATCAGACGTAACGAGCGAGACGGCACGTGTGCAGGTAAGAAGGAGCCATTGCGCATGACATAATGGTGGGTAAACAGCATGGGGTCGACACAGAACGTTAAATTGAAAATTACTAAAGACAGGGTACAGTGAAGAAATGGGAAATAATTAAAATGCGGAGGCAGCATAGGATTTTGACATGGTTCATGATTTATTTAATGACGTAAGTAGCTCAGTTCATATGGCCTCGAATCGTGCGATGACTAGTGAGAATTAAAGTGGAAATTATTTGGATGGAAGCGGTCGTGGCCATTTTACTTTGGGCGGCGACTTAGAATTATCATGAAAGCCCCAGTAAGGATAGTATATTTCCGGGCCGGGATTTGAACCCAAGACATCCAATACACAAAACTTGAGTGCTAAATACTGGACGGTAACGTTCAGTTTTAGCATGCTATTATTATTATTATTATTATTATTACGAGTTCCCACTCGAAACCTCCGAGACTTTTCTTTGTTTTATGTTAGCTCATATTATAAAAACTGTCCCTCCGGCCGGTGTGTTATTGCGGCTAATTCTATTTGTAACAATATGGATGTTTTTAGAAGGGAATTTGTTACACTTAGTCAGATGTGATACTTTTATTACTTTATTTTAAGGTGTTCTTATTGATTTTTTCAGTAAGTCATTGTTTGCTTATTTATTTGTTTTGTTGTGTTTGTCTATTTTGTCCTGTTCCTTGTCCATTGTCACTTGTGTCTGTATGTTGTGCTGTTTCTGTAATTGGCCATCTGGCTGTTGACTTGGCACATTAATAAACCTGAATTGAATTGAATTGAATTATTATTATATAGTAACATAACAGGACGAAGCCTGGACGGTGCCAGATGCGATTACAAATAATGACATGGCAAGTGTAACTTCCATGTAGCTTACATAATGAGAGTATAAGAGACTACATTTTAAGATGTTAAAGTAATCACATATTTAAAACAAGCTAGATGTTTTAAAAACTTGAATTAAAATTATAAATTTACACCATATAAGGGCACTAACGTTATGGCCAAAGAACTTTTTAAAATAGCTAATAAAATTATTTTTAAATTTGTCATGTACTAACTTCTAAAATGCTGTGAGGCCCCGATAGAGAATAGCCGAAAAATTGTGTGGGTTCAAAATGAAAGTATAATCCATTCACAATATTTATTCCAACAACTGCGAAACAATAAAAAGACAAAGTTTATAAATATATGACACTCCTCCTACATGTTTCGGCCTACAGTGGTCATCTTATCATGGCTATCAAAGGAGAGTAACTATGGCTAATTATATTAGAGAGGTGCAGATATAAAGTTAAAATACATGTGTTAAATAAATTACATGGTAAAATGTCTTTAACTTGGAACAGATTACTTGTATGAATATGCATCGTGATACTCTTTGTTGTTCAAATGCAAACAAACATCTATGTCAAAAGTATCCATCTTGTTCAGGTTATGTCCTTGTGTAGACGTGACTGTGTATGTTGCGATGGATAATTCTGTTGTCTTGAAATCTGGGATCCTCAACTTCCTGGAACCCTCAGGGCCTGTCCAGGCCTGTGCAGGGATTGCTTTACCCTTTAGTCTTTCCTTTGATAACCACCCCCCTGAGTATGGTTACTTTACGCCGAAACATGTAGGAGGATTGTCATATATTTATAAACTATTGCTTTTCTATTGTTGTGCAGTTGTTGGAATGAACCTTGTGAATTTTACCGCGAATGTAATTTAATACTATCGTACTATCAATTTTAACAAGCTGTTTTAGTACTATTTTAATACTATAATACAACTTTACACAATTTTTATATAATTTTATAGATGGTATAATAACCAATATTGACACATGTACATTGGTCTATGTACAAACCAAAAATGACCCCTGAAGATGGCAATATAGTTTGCCGAAATACGTATAGGGGAAATCCTTTAATAAAGTAATTAGTGAAAAAATTATCTTTGTGCATTTGTTGGTGAATGATAACCAGTTATATAACGATGCACGGCGAATACAACGTGAATTCTTGTGAACCAGTTCACTGCACGGATCATGGATAATGTGAAATATGTAAATGTAACATTTTTTTTCGATTTCATACATGTGCTGGATTTTCAAGACTGTTTTCATTCGTAGGTTTTAATGTACAGGTCTGTTAAGAGTCGAACAAGAAGTAATAATTGTTACCTGCACATAAAAGTTTGAGACTTTCACACTGTGTTGTTCGGTTTATGACCCCAACAGGATATTTTAAGGCAGAATTCTAATACAGACCGTTACCTCCGATGAGGGCCACAATACAATATAAATCCTACCGTAAGCTTACCCTGAATTTTTTTGGGGCGGGGGGGGGGGGGGGGGGACCCTGAGGCTATATATATAATGTGTGTTTGATTTTACAAACTATGTTATGAAAATCATCTCAAAATCTCCGAGCCGACATCTAGTTAGTTACAGGGAAAATTAAAAACTAACTGGAAAAGTAAAAAAAAAAAAAAAGAATTACATATTAATAAGTTTTTATTATATTTTGCAATATAACAATGCATGTCATCAGCCGATTTTAGTGGCTGATTTAGGCTGAAGCGTAAATGACGTAAAACCTTTGATATCATCTTGTGTCTACAAAATTTGTGTTTTTTTTTTTTAATTTCGCTTTGGGGAGGGACTGCAGCCCGGCGACCCCCCATTTGGGTGCGCCAGTGAATCCTACTTACCTTAGTAAGCCGTGGTTTTCAATCGTTTAGGGGGGGGGGGTTGCTCAGTGAAAAATAGACTCTCCCCTACCATTAGGACTTGTCCAAGTGTCTGGTGTTACCCCTTGGCGTGTACCACTTGTTATTACACTCCCCTCAAATTTTCCTCACCCAGGGAAGCTATCCTAATGTTGACATTGACATGGAAGGGGTGCTGAAACCTCATGTCAGACGCTGAAGAATGATTTGTATCTGTTCGTAGCGAAATTATAAATTTATTCGCAATGAAGGCTTTGAAGTCTCGAAATAATTGTTACCAAGCTCCTTGCAGCGTTGGCCTCAGCACGTAAGAGCAAGTTATGTAGAATTGCGGTTCTTTTGATACAAGGCCTCTGATTTATATATAGGATGTTTATAGCAGGACTGCGCAAGTTCATTAAAAGTTTTAGGAGCCAGCTAGACTGCTCCGGCTCTAGGCGTCTTTAATGCTGGAATGCCAACAAAACAAACACACAAGCTTGGTGATGGCCTGCCAGATACGAGGCTCGCACAGTGGTTTTTGACGCCGTGTCGTTCGGTAAATAGTTATCAACGTTTCGTATGAACTTGGCGGCTCCTTCCACTTGGGATTACTTGGACCCTGATGATGGAACCACTAAGCTTATCCGAAACGTCGGTGACTATTTACTGAACTGCACGACGTCATATCCTGGAAGACTTGAATCTTGAACTACAGGCCTGTTCCTATTTGACAAAGATTATCTACAGTTACGAAATTGTTTACGAAATAAGAAACGAAGGCTGTAAGTGGACGCTATGTCCGTCCGTCCGTCCGTCGGGGTGTGCACGTGATGTGTACCATAATAACGTTTTGGTGCAAACTAAACTAACGTCGCCATTTTCTCTTCGCCCATGAGGTGTACATCCCCAGTCCGTCAGAACATCCCTATTTAAAGATAAAACAGCTTGCGTTTTAAAGACAATGGTATATTATACTTAGTCGACCTCGGTGGACTAGTGGTTAGCGTGCTCGCCACTGGACCAAGGTTCGCGGGTACGATCCGACCGAGGTCGATGGATTTTTAAGGATGATAAAATCCGGAGCACCACTTCCTTCGGAGGGGAAGTAAGCCGTCGGTCCCATGTCGTAGATTTACGGCATGTAAAAGAACCTTACGGGCATGAATAAAAATGTTGCGTAAGCCAAATTGCTCCATTTCTCATCCAGTCTCCTGACTGCTGCCAGATGGCTCTGGCGTGCACATCAGGATCGATAGAACACTAAGCGCGGCTAGCTGGCGGTCACAGCTGCCATGAATGCGCATGACTTAGTACCTCGACAAGAGGAGCAAGAGGAGGCCAGGCCCATACAGGCTGTTGAGCCAAGAATTATTATTATTATTATTTATACTACTTAGTTTCCAGACTTTGTCTCAAAGCACCGCCACTGCTATTTTTGACTAATAATTTTCTTAGTGAAAATCTGTTCCATTCTTGACACGGTTTTCTTATCTCTGTAAATCTCACATCGTTGTTCACGCCGTGCGTTTTATTGAATAATAAAATTGAAAGTCGTAGTTAAAATTATTATTTAACCGCTCTTTGTTATATATTAAATTTGTGCAGTATTGTTGGTACTTTCTAGTTACTAATCCTGTAAATCTATCCAATATTTTTGTGCAGGTGCTGTTAAGTCTATGCAAGATGGCTGCCAACCTTCACCGTGAAATCAGTGTGGTTGCTACAACTGTGACTTTGTTTTGTGGCTCTTCGGTTCGCTGTGGAAGGTCGCGCAGTGCAAGCTGCTGTACCTTAAGGTAGGCTAATGACATTTTCTTCATATTCTACCTTAAACTTAGAATTAACAACAAATTTCTCGCCAAGATTTGTTGTACGCATCAAAACTCGGGCCTGCATGTTTTAAGCTGTCACAGAACAAACTGCAAGGTAGCAACACGAATATTTTACGTGACAATCGCTGATGTGGTAGTGTTCTGGAACAGCGTGGGAAGCGTTGCGTGGTTGAGTGGGTTAGGGAGAGTTAATTACCGGATCCCTGGTACACTGGACAAGTAGAAATCCGCGTGAGACTTTTGAGATTTCCACGGCGATGAGTATGAGAGATGTGTTTTGGGTGTGGCACCATGTAGTTTGGTAGACAGGCACCAACATTTTGAAGGAACTGCCTCCTTCTTTAGGAGTATTATTCTACCATGAGAATGGAGGCGTCATGCCTCTCCTTAAAGTTGGCAGATTCTGTTTCCCAAAGGTTATGCGCTGTTCCTAATGCTAGACGATTGAAACTGTACAGAAAATAGTGACAAACGAAGGTCATTCGAAATGTGCAGTTAAAAAAATAATGAAGATGTTATTATCGTTTCTTTGGAATGAATCTCAAAGCGTTTAATTTATAATGGCAGATAACCTAAAGGCGTAGTTCTATGTTTATTAATTTGGCGTAGATAAAGACAGAAGCAGGCGAAGCAACTCGGTTATAACGTCATGAAAGGGACTGGATATTTTGTGTCGTTATAAACGAGTGTTGTTATAAACGAGGAGTATAATGTTATGGGTAACAGCGAGGAATTAATTGGTACCACAGAATATCTGACGCTATAGATGAGGTGTCACTTAAACCGATGTCGTTATAACCGGGTTCGACTGTAATTACTGTATTTCTGAGGTCTTCGCTCTTCTGGACGCAGCGTTGATTGGTAGTTACCGACGTTTCGGGACAGCCTATCTGTCCCATCATTTGTCTCTTTTCCACAGAGCCCAGACCGGCCCTGGGACCCATCCAATGGGCTTCTGGGCCCCATTCCCTGAGATAAACCAGCCGGGGAATGAAACTTACCAGTCACCTTAATCCATTGACGAAGTAAATAATTTGTGTAGTTGTAACTCCACTACCTCACACTTTTTCATGTAGTAGCCCTTAACCCATTAAAACCCAGTGGTTACTTTACGTACCACAAGGTTTAACGTTCAAAAATTCTAATTTCTGCCCACACAGTGGATTTTTTTTGTTTGTATCTAAAAAACAGCGACTTTGCCCTATTCAACATTAAGTGATTGCTTTTTTTTTAAACCGAGACGGAGAGTGTTCACTGCGCGGTACGAAATAGGTTAAATAAAACATTATGTTTTGTCATTAAATGGTTAATTAACTATAACGAGAACATTACCCTGTCTGCTACTGAGTTGAATATTTTGAAGAAATGTTCGTGTTCGGTACCGCAATTATGTGCATGTCTGCTGAAGATTGAGGGATAGAAGTAGGAACAATACGATAAGCGTAGGATTACTTCTCCCTAACGCCTGCACACAGTTTTCAAGTGACGCCATGACACGCATTTAGATGTGAAGTCAATAGCTGTAACAGCTC
This sequence comes from Reticulitermes speratus, assembly GCA_021186555.1. Classification (NCBI taxonomy): domain Eukaryota; kingdom Metazoa; phylum Arthropoda; class Insecta; order Blattodea; family Rhinotermitidae; genus Reticulitermes; species Reticulitermes speratus. Next base: position 32,408,156 of record JAJKFL010000011.1, on the reverse strand, counting down.
CTGTGCAGACATGCGATCGGCGTGGGTCTGGCGTCTGTTCGGTTCTCTTATTTTCCTTTATTTTCTTACGGCAGGGTAAGACTGTCTCAGCAAGTGCAGCCTCTTAACGGGCACACTGTACACCCCTGGATGATACATAAATGAATATGAAGAGGCTAAATGACAGGAGAATACCGAAGTGCTCGGAGGAAAACATGTACCAATGCCACTTTGTCCACCACAAATCCTACGTTGACTATTGTGATTGAACCCAGGCTCCCCTGCTGTGAGAAGCCTTATTGGTTACTGTGTTTGATAATGTGAGGGGAATTGGGGAATTATGACATATTCTGTCACGGACATGTGGACAGGACTCAATAAATGACTAACTAACTAACTAACTAACACTAACTAACTAACTAACTAACTAACTACATGGAGCAGAGTCCTTCTTGAGAAGCTAACAGGTCGTCAGCTAGTCAAGAAATTCCCCGCGTTTTATGGAACCCGAAGGTTCATTACCGCACTCACAACAGCCCACCACCTGTCCCTATCCTGAGCCATATCAATCCAGTCCATGCACCCCATCCCACTTCTTGAAGATCCATTTTAATATTATCCTCCCATCTACGCCTGGGTCTTCCAAGTGGTCTCCTTCCCTCAGGTCTCCCCACAAAAACCCTGTATGCACCTCTCCCCTCACCCATACGTGCTACATGCCCCGCCCACCTCACTCAATACATGACGCCAGACGATATAGCAACATCGTGATAGCTTTCAGAACCCCACCTCTAGTACACACAATACGTGACCAATTCTCTTAGCCAATTCCAATTAAGTCCAGCATGTCAGTTCGGTCAGTGTAGTGTCTACGATACGCGACCGGTGTTTGTATCCCGAGAAGGACGGAGACTTCTTTGTTCTCCATAGTGTCCAGACCGGTACTTGGGGGTCTGGGTGGACGTCCGATCCAGTGAGTACCCTGGGGACAGAACACCGGGGCGTGTAAATGACCATTCGCCTACATTTAGTGACGGCGTTAAGAAAGGGATAACTATCCGTGATTTCATGCTCCCGCCGCGAGGATGCATACGTACATACATACATACATACATACATACATATATACATTCCATGGATCCATAATTTTGTCACAAGACAAGAGGAGGTGGAATAAGTCATAACATACAAAATCATACAAAATGTACATTGCAAAATGCTTTAAACATTCTATGTGCAGTCTTAGACGTCAGTATTATAGGTTAACAGTACTAATAAGAAATTGATGTACAGAGTAAAAGGAGTGTGCGTTTAATTATCTTCTTAGTGCTGCTTTAAATTGTGCCTTTTCATTCTTAAGATTTTTGATATTACGTGGTAATATTATATGGTAATATAAAAAATCTTAAGAATGAAAAGGCACAATTTAATAGATGAAGAGATCCGCGCTCTTCTGGGTAATGGTAATCCTTTACCGACGTTTCGGGACAACGTATCTGTCTCATCTTCAAGGAACACCAACAGTGGAGATAATAATCGCAGCAAGATTCGAGGAAACTGTTCGTGGAAGATGCTCCTGTGTTAACATACGGAATTTTTGTACCAGTTTTTTTTACCGAAAAGTTCCTTATCAGCCACTTCTCGACGACATCGCGGATCGAATCCATTAACGGAGTTCAATCTTCTCTCACTCACTTTGAGTCTGGGTGACGCCAGATAATAGACTTTTTTTTACTTTCAGTTCCACTGGCTGTTAATTAAAGTACGGCACGGTAGGTGCTCCCAAGCTGACGGGGGGCAACTGATGCTGTAATGCTGATAAATTAAATGAACATTTGCTTGCTGATATAGGAACCAGGACAGCTCAGTCGGTATAGCGACTCGCTACGGGCTGGACGGTCCGGGGATCGAATCCCTGTTGGGGCGAAATTTTCATCACCCGTCCAGACCGGCCCTGGGGCCCACCCAGCTTCCTATACAATGGGTACCGGGTCTCTTTCCCGGGGGTAAAGCGGCCGGGGCCGTGGCGTTGACCACCCACCCCCATCTAGCGCCGAGGTTAAAGAAAGAGCAGAGCTATACCTCTACTCCCCTCTGGTTCTTCATGCCCTGTTATAGGGAAAGCGTTAACGTTACGGGCTGGACGATCAGGGGTTCGAATCCCAGTAGGGGCAAGAGATTTTTCTGTGATCTAAAACGCCCAGACCTACTCTGGGGCCCACCCAGCCTTCTGTTCAATGGGTACCGTGGCTTTTTCCTGGGAATAAAGTGGCCGAGACGTGAAGTTGGCCACTCACCTCTATCTAATGCCGAAATTAAGAGTAAGTGGAGTTGTTCCTCTGTTGCCCCTATATGCCTTCATAACGTGGACAGGGAAACTGTACCTTTTTTACCTTTACCCTACTTCCTAAGAAGAGGGGGAAAATTTACATATTAAAGTAACATTTAAGTGAAGTTTATGTTGTTTGCTTGGCAAGTAATTTGCTACCAATTACGAATTTCTGCAACAGGACTACTTTTCATGCGGCTCTGTCTACGCAGCATGCCATCAATTTTGTAGGTCGCCTGGATATTTCGCACGCGGGCCGTCACGTTCCGAGACCAGCTGTTATTTCCTCAGTCTATCGCACCTATCACTGTGTAATAGCCCTTACCAGGCAGCACATTAACACAACCTCGATGTTTAAGTTCGGGACTTAATCTCGGACCAGTACTTGGCACCTGGCACACCAAAGAAGTTTTTTTTTCCCCAATGGCTCGACAGCCCCTTGGTGGCCTAGGCCGCCTCATTATCGAGGCTTCACGATCACACTCAGACACACCACACTCGGTAGGACTCCTCTGGAAGAGTGATCAGCCCGTCGCAGAGACCTCTACCTGACAACACACAACACTCACAAGAGACAGACATCTGTATGAAATTGTAATGAAGTAGCTGTATGTGTTATTTGAGGTAGGAGCTGAAATTATTTATTGTTTAGATGATCTGCATGCTCAAAGGGGTGGTGTGTTCCAGACAGCTTTTGTGATAACGGTGATGGTGGCGTCTGACCTCCAGCTGCGTGTTGCAATCAAACACCCGTGCTAATGGATTGCCGGTTGTTAAGTGCTTCTGGGCGCGGCTGTCGCTTTTATACGACGGTAGTTCGACCCTCTCCTTACGGATCCTTCCTTAGTGCTGGTGTTCATCGATGCAATAGTTGAAACCAGACCATCTCATATTTACCTGGCCCCCATCACCTCAAACCAGACCATCTCACATTTACCTGGCCCCCATCACCTCAAACCAGACCATCTCACATTTACCTGGCCCCCATCACCTCAAACCAGACCATCTCACATTTACCTGGCCCCATCACCTCAAACCAGACATCCACATTCTGGCCATCCTCAACCAGACATTCAATTTACCTGGCCCCCGTCACCTCAAACCAGACCATCTCACATTTACCTGGCCCCCATCACCTCAAACCAGACCATCTCACATTTACCTGGCCCCCATCACCTCAAACCAGACCATCTCACATTTACCTGGCCCCCATCACCTCAAACCAGACCATCTCACATTTACACTGGCCCCCATCACCTCAAACCAGACCATCTCACATTTACCTGGCCCCCATCACCTCAAACCAGACCATCTCACATTTACCTGGCCCCCATCACCTCAAACCAGACCATCTCACATTTACCTGGCCCCCATCACCTCAAACCAGACCATCTCACATTTACCTGGCCCCCTCACCTCAAACCAGACCATCTCACATTTACCTGGCCCCCATCACCTCAAACCAGACCATCTCACATTTACCTGGCCCCCATCACCTCAAACCAGATCATCTCACATTTACCTGGCCCCCATCACCTCAAACCAGACCATCTCACATTTACCTGGCCCCCATCACCTCAAACCAGACATCTCACATTTACCTGGCCCCCATCACCTCAAACCTGCCCTAAGCAAAGCAGCAATATTATTTCACATTTATTTTTATGCTCTTTTCGCAAAATTGCGAAAAGCGACTATTAGCTTCGTCGTATCTAACCTTGATTTCAGTCTTCCGCCGCGATGTTGCTGGGATCTGCGCTCTTCTGGGATATTACGCGGCGTCGTGTGGTAATTGTTTACCGACGTTTCGTGCAACGTATAGGTCCCATCTTCACGGGTCAAGAGTCCGAGTAGGAAAGAAAGAAAGCCAGCAGCGTATCTGTCTGTCCGTCCGTCCGCATGGAACAACTCGGCTCCTACTGGACGGATTTTTATGAAATTTGGTATGAGTGTTTTTATAAAATCTGTCGAGAAAATTCATGTTTCATTAAAATCAGACAAGAATAACGGGTACTGTACATGAAGACGTATGTACGTTTGATATCTCGCTGAATTATTCTTAGGATGAGAAATATTTCACACAAAAGTTGCAGGGGAAGTCAAAACACACGTTTTATGTGCAGTAATTTTTTTTTTCGAAAATCGCGCCGTTTGTGGGATAATGTGGAAAAATTCGGTACAGCCAGACAGGCCACAGATGACAATATAATACAGCGCAGAAAGGATGCGATTTGCATGCCGGGTAACATAGGCAAGAATACAGACACACACACACACTCATAACATTTAATACTCATTGCCTTTCCACGGCAACAATGGTTACGCTAACGCCCCTCATTGTTACCTTATACTATATTGCTGTCTTATTAAATATTATGGTCTTCTAGGACATCACGCCTTGTGCTTTGATTGGCAGAGAGCAGCATTTTGTAGGAGCCTGCTGCCTCCATTTCTAGGTTACCCTGAACATTGACGTCACTGCCGTGTGAACCGCAAACATCGCTGATTTAACGACTCTGTCGGCAGCTCAGAATACGCAGTATCTGATGCTAGGATGATAAGTGATATAGAAAGGCGGTCGAAGAAAGTAGTCGTGGCCTACTTATAGGTGCTATCCCTGAATTTGCCCGGAGCGACTGTGTAAAATCATGAACTTCAGTTCGATATGTTTAATTAAAGTGTGCACAAATCCCGGGCGCCAGGTCGCCATGGCGACTAAATTTTGTATGGGGGCACCTAAATATTTGTGGGTCCTCATTATGGGACTTGCTTCATGTCACCCTTCCGGCGTCTAGGATTTTGGGGCGGCTTCTACATTTTTTATTTTTTGGAAAATTTGTGCTCTTGTGGTTTTATAAGAGAAAGACAGCTAACAGAAATGTCTGATTTGCAAAATTGGAGTAGGAGAGAGGGAAGGTGTGTGTGTGTGTGTGTGTGGGGGGGGGGTTAAAGTTTATCATACACTTCGCATCCTGTGTGAGATCACTGTCTAGATCAGTGGTTCCCAAAGTGGGCGGTACCGCCCCCTTGGGGGCGCTGGGATTACCGATGTGGGCGCTAATAGGTACGAGAGGTGGAAGGGAGCGCTGTTATTATCACAGGGGGGCGCTAGTAGACAAGTAGTGCATTTATTTTTGTAATGAAATTCAAATAAAGTAATTTTTGTGTTAAAAATAAAAAATGAACTAAATTTCTTAGTATTTTAGTTTATGAATCTTATTCAAGCACATATTATTTTTTAAATAAACTATTGCTAGATGAATTATTGTTAATCATAAAAAATATAATAAATTTTAAATTATTAATTAACACATAAAACATTAAGTTTAACTCTTATAATTTTATTTAAACGATTTTTTAAATATAAAATAAAAGTGGAAACAAAAGCGCATTTATGTTTTTTAAAAAAGGTAAGGGGGCGCTGTGGGTCTGTGTATGGAACCAAGGGGGCGGTGGACCGAAAAAGTTTGGGAACCACTGGTATAGATGAATGCAGTGTGGTGATACTAAAGTGCGTGGCAAACAGCACAGATGTGACCTCGTGCCTTGGCAGCATCCGTCCACAAGATCTGTCAGTCGTGACGGGCCTTGTGCATTGCGGACAGCAAGGCCACCTGCACGAAGCCGGGAATTTAACTGGTCTTCGGCACCCTCAACTGTTTCGTCCAGATTTCCGTAAAGTTCCGGAGTTCCCGAATTCGCTGATTTATGTGGAGCATTTGTCGGGATTCGTAAAATTTGTTTAACCAACAAGGCCAGAAGGTAAAGGTAATATTTTCCCTATACACGGCATGCAGGCGTATAGTGGGAGAAGAGGTATAGCTCCACTTATTAACCTCAGCACTAGCTGGAGGTAAGTAGTCGGCCCCACGCCCCAGCCCCTTCACTCCCGGGAATGAGCGCCAGATTCCTATTGAATAGGACGCTAGGTGGGCTCCGGGCACCGGTCTGGACATTTTGGAGAAGAGACAGATCTCCTGCCGCTGCCAGAATTCGAACCCCAGACCTTCCAGCACGCAGCATAGTCACTGTATTGACTGAGCTATCAAGGCTTTCAAATAACACATTATGCAGGAAGACTGTATGTGATTTCTATTAAAGTTTATGTGGTTGAAAACCTTTTAACCCAACATTGTAAAAGAAAAAAAACTGTAAATACAGTCGAACTCGGTTATAACGTCATGAAAGGGACTGAATATTTTGTGTCGTTATAAACGAGTGTCGTTATAACCGAGGAGTATAATGTTATGGTTAACAGTGAGGAGTTAATTGGTACCACAGAATATCTGACGATATAGACGAGGTGCCGTATAAACAGATGTCGTTATAACCGGGTTCGACAGTATTTTAGCAAGATATATTTTAGTTGTGCAGTAATACAGGTGGCCAACAGAAAATGTCCCGAAATTTTAACGGCAATCAGTACTGTAATGTAATGTAAACGTTACTAATTTCACACGGGAAACTTGTCTAAATGTAAATTCCCTGATGATGGTCCTGTAGGACCGATATATGTCGGAATAACATAAGGGTGCCATCTACACCCATTTATGGGTGACATTTACACATGTGCAGGGGTGTCGCGCATATTTAGTGGTGCCATTTACACACTTTTAAATGTGCCATTTACACCCATTTATGCGTGACACAAATATTTAGAGGTGCCATTTACACATATTTAGAGGTGCCATTTACACATATTTAAATGTGCCATTTACACCCATTTATGCGTGACACAAATATTTAGAGGTGCCATTTACACATATTTAGAGGTGCCATTTACACATATTTAAATGTGCCATTTACATATATTTAAATGTGCCATTTACACCCATTTATGCGTGACACAAATATTTAGAGGTGCCATTTACACATATTTAGAGGTGCCATTTACACATATTTAAATGTGCCATTTACATATATTTAAATGTGCCATTTACACCCATTTATGCGTGACACAAATATTTAGAGGTGCCATTTACACATATTTAGAGGTGCCATTTACACATATTTAAATGTGCCATTTACATATATTTAAATGTGCCATTTACACCCATTTATGCGTGACACAAATATTTAGAGGTGCCATTTACACCCATTTACTCCAATTTTTGTTTACCTAGATGGTTTTTGGTTTGTAATTAAGGGTTCCTTCTTTATTGGTTTGTGACTGAACAACTAATTGTAAATGTGATAAAAAGCAGTCGTGGCGTATTTAAGGTACTATCCCACCATGTCTGGAGGAACGGAGGAAAACCATGAGAAGAGTCAGGTTAGTAGGTCTCCAAGTCGAGATCTGAATCGAAGACCTTCTTTATGCGAAGCAAAAGTGCTGATTCCTAACCAGGATTTTTGGTCCCACTGGGGCTGTAGCTTCATCCGGCGTCAGAACGCTAAGGTGACGTCTACCGCTGCTTCTCACCCTGCCCCTCCTAGCCCCGGTCTCTACTCAGTTAACTTTACGTGTTGGTGGGAAATAAACGGTATTAGTCTTGTGGTTTATGACGCCGTGTAGGTGGTTACCAACTGTAGCCATGGCATGTCCCTCCGAAAGGCTGATAACCATGGATACAGTGTCATAACCAGTAAGACCACAGCACTGAGTTTCTTGAACTTTTCTTCGTGACAGATTCAATCATCTCCGTGTTCGGCCATGCAGATAGTGAGAGACGGCGATAGGACAGCACAACATTATTCACTTGCATGCGTCACGTCGTGACCAACACACCGCCGGCTTTCTCTGCCTTCAGGCCTGGTCGTGACGCTCCATGACGTCATGTCAGTTTACATAATTATGCTAATGAACTTGCATCAAGTTAACCACACCTTATCACAACCACAGGCCATCAGACGGGTATCACAAGACCTATGCTTTTAGATACATAAAGCGATGTTAATTCAATAACGTCTAAAATGTGTAGGGGTGTCAGTGGTGGCAATTCTTTTTTTTTAGTCTGACTACGTCTACCTACTCATTGTAGGTGTACAGGGTTACTGGATCACACTCAATGACACACACACACACACTCGGTAGGACTCCTCTGGACGTGGGATCGGCCCGTCGCAGAGATATCTCTACCTGACAACATAAAACACTCACAACAGACAGACATCCGTACACCCAACGGAATTCGAACCCGCAATCCCAGCAAGCAAGCGGCCGCAGATCCACGCCGTAGACCGCGCGGCCACCATGTCAGTTCTTCAAAGCTCATTTTAGTTTGTTTGATAGTCTTCAGGCAAATAATATTATTTGTATGTTAAGGCCACAGAAAGGAGTCCCATGGACGGCGTAGAGGCTCCTCACTCTCTGCCTACTGTTATATTGCCCTCCAGCCCCAACTGACCTAAAACGAGCCCAAAGCACTTGTCTGTAGCGTAATTTGTCACATGGATTTTACCATAAACATTCGCGTGAACGGAATGACTTGAAATATGGCAGAGTTAAGTAATGAATATGCGATATGTTGATGACGTAGATGTGATGTCTGTCTTCAGGAATGTGACTGTCACCTGCATTCGCCACCGCGAAATATAAAACCTTATATATAGCATGTAATTCACATGTTAAATTCTGATGTTTGAATATGGATGCAGCTGGCTCCTTCGACAAGTCGATACCTTTCTACACCATACATTCCAAAGAGCCGAATCTTAATATTCACAGCCGTTAGAATTTCTGAATCTCAAGGATGAATGAATTCAATGTAACAATGAGGAACCGTATTTTAAAACACACGGTAGTACCTGTTCACAAATTTTTTAAAACGCTATTCTACCTCAGTCGGTATACACGCGTGTTGAGCTGTGTAATTTAACGTGATAAAATGACAACGCCCACTGTGTTTTGTTTTTAGAACTGAGATCAAAGGTAACATTACGCTGTGTAGGTCATGCCATTTAGCACGTAGGTATCTCGGTGAAACTACAAACTGCTGGTCTGTCAAGAGACATTTGAGTGGGAAATGTTGCTTCTAGCACTGAACTGTGGGAATGTTATCTGTTTTGATATACGTCATAAATAGTGAATCATATAATAGCGCGAGAAGGCAACATACAGTGGAACCTCGGAACTTCGAACACAATACGTTGCAGGAGACGGTTCGACTTTCAAGTTGTTCGACTTTCGAGTTAAATTTCCCTATAAGAAATAATGTAAATTGAATTAATCCGTTCCAGACCCCCAAAATTTACCCAATATAAAACATTTTATGTGCCTATTTCAAAAGATCATAATGATAAAACTAGTATATTTAATTTCAATAATTGAAAATTTTTATTTATAATAGTACATACGTAAAAAATTTTATATAATAATCAATCAATAATAATAGTAGGAGGGATATTACTGTTCATTGGAAGGTGAATTACCCTTCTTTCATCTGGACCAAGCAGAGAAAGAAGGCGACCACGTGATTCTTTGTTCGACTTTCGAGTTTTTGTTCGAGTTTCAAAACCGGATTTTCCTCGCAATTTTGTTCGAGTTTCAAGTTGTTCGAACATCAAACCGTTCGAAGTTCGAGGGTCCACTGTACTTTCAACCTTTCAAGTATGAAGCGAGAGACTGGGAGCGAAGGGGGGGGGGGAGAGAGAGAGAGGAGGGGGGGAGAGTAAGTACGAATTGTAAAGGAGTAGGTGAAAATCAGATTCATGGACAAGTCAGAAACATCGATATCAGGCTTCCACCCTGATATTGATGAGATCTGCGTTCTTCTGGGGTATTACGCAGCGTCGAATGGTAATCCTTTACCGACGTTTCGGGACGTGTCGGTCCCATCTTCAAGGGTCAAGAAGATCAAGAAGAGCATTGGAGATGGGACCGATACGTTGTCCCGAAACGTCGGTAAAGGATTACCATTCGACGCTGCGTAATACCCCAGAGGAGCGCAGATCTCAAGTCAGAAACAGTTTATTTTGGGGACACAAAGGGCACTGGAAGGTTTCCAGCCCGCTTTTCATAGGGGCAGTATGAATGTGAAGGATTTAGCACTGTGCTGCCCGAACCTCAAATCCTGTGTGCTTTGCAAGTTTCTTTAAAGCCTTTTACAGCTGCGTAGCTGAGGTATCTGTTCTTCTGGGACATGACGCCGCGTAACTGGGCAACTGGTGCCCGGTTTTTCATGACAACATAGTGGTATCATCTTCAAGAATTATTTTTGGTAATTTCGAACCTTGAAGATGAGCCCGCTACACTGTCTCGAAACGTCGAGCACCAACTATACAGTGACGCGGCATCATATCCAAGAACCGAGCCCGGTTATAACGACATCGGTTTATGCGACACCTCGTCTATAGCGTCATATATTGTGGTACCAATTAATTCCTCACTGTTTAACCTCAACATTATAATCCTCGGTTATAACAACACTCGTTTATAACGGCACAAAATATTCAGTCCATTTCGTGACGTTATAACCGAGTTCAGCTGTATTTGTTTGTTAAGTTCCATGCCATGTTTCAGACGGACATTTGTGGGCTTCTGGCCGCGGAGGTCCAGATTAATTACCATGGCAGTCTGTGTAGGATCCGTGGTGGATCGAGTGCCGCTGGAGACAGTATTTCTCCAAACACTTGTGCTTTTTATTTCTGGTTATCATTCCAAATCGTCTGTCATCAGAAGCAGGTGCAATGGGGTCATTTAAGGCCTTAGTACCAAGGGACTTAGACCAGTACCACACCAAGCACCTGTTCATAAAGCTACATGTGACTCTGTACATGCTGTGGAAGCGTGTGGGGGAGTGGAGGTGTAGATCCGCTCAACAGCACCGGCAGGATTTTTTGCAAATTGGTACACTTTACGTATATGTAAAGTGGCCACATTTTATAATGAGCAATGCCGGGTAAAGTAGTACCAAATCTGTCATTTAATTAAAATAATTGATTAATCCTTAACTAAAGTTTGGGAACTGTAAGAAATTCGGTTCTGTTTTTGTAGATTTTTATTGTTTGATTTAAGAAATTATTAACTGTCCAAATCCCCAGGTGGCGCACGCGCACAACGTTACACATCGCTGACGCCGCCCCTGTTTCCACTCATTTTTAACCTCGGCACTAGATGTAGGTTACTGGTCAGCTTCACGCCCTGGCCGCTTTACCCCCAGAAAGAAACCCTGTACCAATTGAATAGGAGGCTTTTGTTGGCCCCAGAGCTGATCTGGACGTTCTGGGATGATGAAAATCTCGTCATCGTGACGGGAATCGAAACCGCAATTCACAGGTTGGCGCTGTACAATGAATTGTTTACATTTGTTATGAAGTGTGAACATGTGAAGGAGTGGCGAGAACTTTGAGATGGCTAACGTGTGTCGCATATCGTCTGCTGTGTTTCCTACATCTTAACCAGGAGAGAGGACCGACGTACTGACCCCTGTTTATGCCGACTGCGCGACGTATCTTGTGACTAGCGCATTGACCTCCCGAGCAGAACTGGTCACCGGACTTCCAAATGCAGAGAACTGAAAATATTTATACAAAGATACTGATTACATAAGATGGGCCGGGATAGCGTAGTCGGTATAGTGACTCGCTACGGGCTGGACGGTCCGGGGATCGAATCCCGGTGGGGGTGAGATTTTTCGAAGCCGTCCAGAGCGGCCCTGGGGTCCACCCAGCCTCCTATACAATGGGTACCGGGTCTCTTTCCCGGGGGTAAAGCGGCCGGGGCGTGGAGTTGAACATCCACCCTCATCTAGTGCCAAGGTTAAAGAAAGCGTAGAGCTATACCTCTACTCCCCCTCTGGACCTTCGTGGCCTGTTCTAGGGAGACCTTTACCTTTACTGATTACATAAAGAGTCGACTACTATACTCACATGTGCACCACGTGTACACTGTGATACATGGAACAGCACAGAAATAGAGGCGCGTTTTAAGCGTCTTATTTAACGACGCTGTCAGTTGCTGAGGTTATATAGTGTGGGTGTCAAATGAAAGTAATGAGTATGGAGCAATGGTGGAATGATACTGACAGGAAAAAACAGAAGTACTCGGATAAAGAGACGTCCTAGTGTTACTTTGTCCACCACAGATGATACATGGACTGGGTACGGGTAGTACTCCCCAAGCTGTGATACGTGTAAGGTACTCGACGGCTGTGATCGGCCTCAACTCAAGATTTTAAAACTCTTCTGGAGAAACTGAATGACCATAAGAGTAACTACAAATTTGACATATAAAAGCAACTGAGTACCCCATTTTACTCCATCTGACTACGACGAGACACCACATGTCTGTTATATTAACTGTATTCCTTTTAATGTTAAATTTTAATGAAACAAAAAAGAGCAACATTTTTTTTTCCAATGGCTCGACAGCCCCTTGGGGGCCTAGGCCGCCTCACTTTTCGACGCTTCACGAAAACACTTTTTAGACACGCCACATTCGATAGGACTCCTCTGGACGAGTGACCAGCTCGTCGCAGAGACCTCTACCTGACAACACACAACACTCACAACAGACAGACATCCATGCCCTAGGTGGGATTCGAACCCACAATCCCAGTAAGCGAGCGGCCGCAGACCGACGCCTTAGACCGCACGGCCACTGGGATCGGCAGAGCAACATGTACAAAACAAAACAATATTGTAAAAACTGTGCTCTCAGTTTGGTAAAAGCAATTATATCGCCTTCTATGTGTTTTAGTAAGTCTTTAGCCTGATGATGACCCTTTAGGGTCGAAACATGTTGCAATAAATACTGCAAATAAAGTTGTGTTAACGCTTTTTACCCCTTTAATTTTACGAAAACACAACGGGATGCCTAACTTTAAAAATGGATCTTCTGTTTGTACACAATGACTACGTGAAAATGCAAGAGAACAGACACGTGTTATTTGTAACTTTTGCGTAGTGTGCAAACTCTTATAAGGGAATTTTACACAGTAATAACCAGAGGTTTACAGGGGCATGGGGGGACACTTTGCGCAATATTGCACCGTTATAAATAGTCCTTTGGTCGTTCGTGGTGATGTTATTTAAGGCAGACATAAATGAACCCCAAAATCGAAGTGGAATACGGAATTTCAAACAACGCTTACAAGCCAAACTTGACTACACATCGCGCCATGTTTATTACAGTTCGGGGTACATGTAATTTAGTAACATTCCTGTTGTCGCGTTTTTAAGACGTTGTTTGTTGTTCGTCGCTGACAAGTGCAGTAACTGGAGTCGTCTCTCGTGCCACGTATGGCTCACTTTCCACTAGTTTAACATCTCTTGTACCAAACATAAGAATTGGTAGTAGAGTCAGTTTCGTTAACGCGAATTGGCCATAACGCTGTTTGTATAAAGCGAAATTCCGCACACGTGTGTTTGCTATTACGCGATTTCAGCGATCAGTGTGAAATATATCAGGTTGGATGACTAACTCTATGCAGCAGAGTCCTTCTTGAGAAGTCAACAGTTCCTCAACTAGTCAAGAAATTCCCCGCGTTTCATGGAACCCGAGGGCTCATTACCGCATTCACAAGAGGGTTGGATGACTGGACAATTTTTTTTTTCTGATCTGACTGATTTTCTATAACGCGAGGTCTCACAAGGATAGATCTATAGCGTGGTGGAACTTACTTTAATTCGCAGACGTGACGTTGTAACCGCGAGTTAAGGCACATTCCCTGTCGGAAATTAGTCTTAATCAGGCTCATAGAGCATTAAATAACAAAAGATTTTTTCCTTCTCCCCCTACACCCGAATCATGTACGACAGACGGACGCTGTAGTTGTGACCGCCTACACTTGTGACGAGTTCCTGGGGCGGACACAGCCCATGCATGTCGTTAATGACAGGACTGGAACGTTATTTGCAGACGAAAGTCTGTCGGACTTCATCCTGCTACCGTTTGCTTTTTTAAGATCTTAAAAAACGCCCGCTTCTGGGAAGGCCAGCATTCCACATGCAATTATACGTACTTGGGTTCAGCTGCTTACGAAGACAATAGCAGACTCGCCCATGTAAAAAGACTGTCTTAAATTAGGTTTCAGACAGTAGGGAGGTCAATAATGTTTAGCTCAATTTATCGGCGAAACAAGAAATGTCACCACGTGCAACACAACACAGAATACATAAAATAGTGCAAAGTGTGTTCTCCTCGTGGAAATTTGCGGTCTGAGATACGCAAGAACCAAAAATGAAATTGAGGTCTGCGCTCTTCTGGGGTATTACGCGGCGTCGTGTGGTAATTGTTTACCGACGTTTCGGGACGTGTCGGTCCCATCTTCACGGGTCAAGAGCCCTTTTCCTACTCGGACTCTTGACCCGTGAAGATGTGACCGATACGTCCCGAAATGTCGGTAAACAGTTATCACACGACGCCGCCGTAATATCCCAGAACAGCGCACCAACATCGCGGCGGAAGCCTGAAATCAAAAATGAAATTCTTCGAGATATTTACCAATCTACACGGCGCCATATCCCATAAGACTTTAATCTTCAGTAAAATGAATGACTGCAGGGGAAATTTGACACGTAAAAAGACGGAATGCCGAAGCTTCGTGTGAATGGAAAATTAAGCCCAGGGGACACTTAACGACATTCAGGTAGACCATGTAAAAGACGGCTCTTTAAGTCGGAACACGCTTCAGCCTAAGCCTTGAATATAACAAGCAGAAGGATTATTATTATTATTATTATTATTAGTAGTAGTAGTAGTAGTAACCAATTTTCCATTTTCCTCTTAGTGGCCGTGCCATTGCTCAGGCCGTTAGAGGTCCACGCTCGATCCCAGGACAGTCCATATGTGATATTTGTGGTGGACGAAGTGGCACTGGGACAGGATTTTCTCCGTGTACTTAGGCTTCGTCCTGTAATTTTCATTCCACCGATGCTCCATAGGGCGTGTTATATTTACCTACCATCGACACTATATATATAGCCTTAAGAACTGTCAGCGGCTCTCAAAAAGGCACTACCATTTTCTTCTTAAAGCGGAGTGATTTATTGACTAGAACTGTCCACTTAGGTGTCTATTTTAATGTAATTATTAATACAACCGTTACTTAAGAAGATAGGCAATGTACGTATAACGTAAAATTGTGTTGCTTTCGCGTAATGTTTATACTTCCTCGGCTGTCTTAACAGCCTGATACAATTTCACTCGAAGAGAGCGCTTTTACGGCGATCTCCGGCAACAGTCAACCCGTACTGGTCATCATGTAAAGTGCCCGGCGTTTTTGTCTGATTGTAACTAAATTTGGATTTTCTCGACAGATTTTCATGAAAATCTCTAATATAAAATTTCACGAAAATCCGTCTGTTGGGATCCGAGCACATATATTCGGACAGACAGACATGACAAAGGGCAATAGGCGCTTTTCGCGAGTATGCGAACGCGCCTAAAAATCCACTCGTTACGTCGTGGGTACTTCTTGCTCTGACAGAACTCAGCACCATTCCGCGGGTAAAAAGCGCTTCGAACCTCAAAGTTGGGCAGTCGTTACGACGCCCACGTCACACCATCCTTTGGAATCATGTTGCTCTCGTTCTGTAGGAAAACAGAAATGTGTGTGTGTTTATATAGCAGTGCTGTAATTGAAACTGTTACTGCGTCGGCGTAACTGGGCTCTGCAGGCTGGAGCAACAACAGAAGCTTTACCATGCATGAGCCACTTCATATGCTCTCAGGGAAGTTGCTAAATGGCAGATGATGCCATCAAACTTTCATAGCCTCAGAACTGCGTTGCAGTTGCGTCTGTTTTCCATCACCTAAAGCGGTTACTATGTACAGCTACTGCGAGCTGCAACTTTAATAAAATATTCACCCACATTCGTGTTGCAAGGCGACTACGTATATACTGTGATACAAGTACAGAACGTCTTAAGCGCCCATCTTGTTATTTCTGTCTTAAGCGGCCATCTTGTTATTGCTGTCTTAAGCGGCCATCTTGTTATTGCTGTCTTAAGCGGCCATCTTGTTATTGCTGTATTATGTTGTTTGTTTATGAATTATGATGATTTCTGAGAATCTTAGATGGCTACGAATTAATCGATGACGAATATAGCACGGATACCCGCGTAGGATTAAACATAATACTCTAATAATAAAACAAAAGTGCAGATATAGGAAAGGCGGGAACGGGTCAGCGGCTGTGGGAGAACCTGTAATAAACAGTGGCTGTTTACAGAGGGTAGATGTCAGAGAAAGTAAAATGCGTTTTTGCAGTTACCGGTATTCCCTCTATTTTTATTCATTTTAAAAGTTTTATGTATCTTCTCTGTCTCACCTTTCTTCCTACGCCTTGACAATTACTTCTCCCTGTGACGTCAGCCCTCTGAACAACAGCCACAGTTTCATCTGTTCGCCCTAAGTCACGGTCGCGGTTCTCCCATCTCTATGTCCTGACCACTGCTTTGCGCGCTCGGCTTATTAACACTGAAGGCGGAAGCAATACGTTACTCCGAAACAGATCTTTATTTCCATTATATATTCAGTTCACGCACTTTTTGTAAAGCAATATATAACTAAGTACTTTTGATATCTTAATTTTTTTCGTATGTTCTCTTTGCCCTACTTCTTGTATTTAACATTATGACGAAGCATTTGGTCTTATATGAAACGCAGTGCGATCTGGTGTGTTATTGTGGTCCATGTCTGCTATTACGCACCACGCACCCTCACCCACACGGTCCACCCACGCGAGAGGACGCATCTGCCAGACAAATACAGTGGAACTCGGTTATAGCGGCATGAAATGGACTGAATATTTTATGTCGTTATAAACGAGTGTCGTTATAACCGAGGAGTGTAGTGTTATGGTTAACAGTGAGGAATTAAATGGTACCACAGAATATCTGACGCTATAGGCGGGTGTCGCATAAACCGATGTCGTTATAACCGGGTCCGGCTGTACTTATTTAGTGTGACCACACCTTTGCTAGAATATTTCGGTTCGGTTCGGCCCTTCTACTTTCCCTGACCTACCGTCGCACAAAAAGCCCGAAAAGTGCAGTAGTTCAGGCGGTTAGTCCCCGGCCTGTCACCGTGGAGGCCCGGGTTCGATCTAAGGCCAGTCCATGTGAGAATTGTGGTGGACAAAGTGGCTCTGGGACAGATTATCCGAGTACTTCGGTTTTCCAATGTCGTTATCATTACACCAGTGATCCATACTCGTTCATCCGTCTATCATCGACAATATCTTAGGAACTGATAGCGTCGTTAAATATATTTCATTAGTTTATCAGTCACACCTAACAAACTGTATTATATACGTTTTTACTTGGCAATTAGTTTCGGCTCCAGTACAGAGCCATCATCAGGCCATTAACAAAAACTCCTTCCTATAAAATACAAGGTTTCCATTGTATACTTTTTGTTAATGGGCTGATGGTGGCTCTGTACTGGAGCCGAAACTAGTTGCCAAGTAAAAACGTATATAATACAGGTTGTTGGGTGTGATTGATGAGCTAATGAAATATATGCTTGCGATTAACCTTTTAAAGCATAATGGCTACTTGATGCATCAACAGTTTTAACTTTCAAAAATTCTACATTCTGCCCACACTGTATTTATGTGTATTGTATTTATATTACAACAAACAGCGACTTTTGTCTTATATAACATAAATTGATTTGTTTTTTTTAACCGAGATGGAAAGTGTTTACTGCGCGGTACGAACTGGGTCTTTAAATGAAACAGTTTACCCTTCGTCTTTAAAGGGTTAACACACCAAAGCGAATATTCCACATTGAGGTTAAATAAGACACTTAAAATATATTTTGTGTATCCACGCTATACCGCGTGTTGCCTATGTGTACGGTTTGCAGGCGGAGGTGAAAAACATGACTAACTAACTAACTAACTAACTAACTAACTAACTAACTACTCATGGAGCAGAGTCCTTCTTGAGAAGCTAACAGGTCGTCAGCTAGTCAAGAAATTCCCCGCGTTTTATGGAACCCGAAGGTTCATTACCGCACTCACAACAGCCCGCCACCTGTCCCTATCCTGAGCCATATCAATCCAGTCCATGCCCCCCCATCCCACTTCTTGAAGATCCATTTTAATATTATCCTCCCATCTACGCCTGGGTCTGGTGAAAAACATGACAAAGGGAAAAAAACAACTATAAAACAAAGTACGTTGGCAACAAGTTTTTGTAAATCAACGTGTCCTCGTAGTATAGTGACGCAGTTGGCCAGACGAAATAAACACAGAGAACGGGAGAAAGACAGGAACATGGCGACCAGTAGTGTAAAAAACTAAAACGTGTGTGTGATTCGTGCATATCTTAACCCTTATACTGTGACAACTTCGTGCCGTGCGGTGAAATATTTCTGACCATTTGACGCCTATAATTATTACTGTGCCTTAACGCAATGTCCAGTCTATAAGGATAAAAACAGGGTGTAAATGTATCAGAAAATATCGTATTTAGGAAAATATTCGGACTTCAGATAGTTTAAACTAGGAGGAAATCGAAAAAAAAATTATGTAAGAAGTTTAATAAATTAAGATTACTTGGGTACCAAGGTTGCCTCCGTCCTCAGGGTAAAATATTGTACCTTTAAGGTGGAGGCAGCATGTTCTTCCGAAACGTTATACTGCATGGTATTGTGCATTTACGGAGGTGAGGTTCCACTTGTACTACTTCTGTCTTCAGGGCAGAAGCAAAAACGTACATGACATTATAATCCACAAGACAAGAATATGAATCTTTTTCGCCGTAAATATCCCAAGTATGAAATATGTATGCCAGTGCGTCCTATGCCGATAAGTGCCCCCTTTCACTGTGCGCAAATTCTAAGTCCTCTGACACTAAAGATGGTGGCAGTATGTTTCTGCAAAACTTGTGCACTTAACGTTTGTGTGTGTATGTGTATATATGTATGTATATATTTATATATTTTTTTTCAGCTTGACTGCTTCTGGTACCTGTTACAACACACGCCACTGCTCGGCTTGGAGGTGAGTAATGCTTATAATATTTCATTCTTATTTGTCAATGGATTATGGTGCTGGATGGACATATAATTTACATCAGCGCAGAACTGTTTATTTACACGAAATTGACACTTCAATCAAACTTTGTTGCACTTCTTTAGTTTGTTAATCAGATTCGATGCGAAGTTTTGCTGATACCGAAGTACGCACTGTGCGCATTTGGTCCATGTGCGTTATTTTGTTTATTGTTATCAAATAAGTTTATTGCGAGACATATTGTTAAGATTACTATTGCTGGTAAATTCGATTGACAGAAACACAGACACTTTTAAATTTAACCCGTATCTGGAAGATACTAGGTTCGACTCTTGCCTATGGAACTCGTATTTTTTAACAAATCTGCTCCGTAAGAATATTAAATGCTAGAGACTTATCGATGGTTTGAAGTATAAATATTTTACGTCAATTTCTGACCAAATCTGTGTAATGTGCTGTTGAGTATAAATGTAGTCGGGTTACCTTGCCCTCTACACCTACCAGTAGAAGAGGTTCGACTAGTGAAGTGAAGTGAACTGAGATGCATAGTGACTAATGTACATGCTGGACAGCGGAGGCTTCAGGATTCGATTTTGTGCCGGGACAGTGATTTTTCTCTTCTCCAGAGTTCCCAGACCGGCTCTGGGGCCCACCCAGTCTTCCACCCGAAGGGTGTCGGGTGCTGTTTTGCGGGGAGTGAAATGGCTGGGAGCTAACACTCGTTTTATATAGTGCCGAGGTTAAGGGCGCGTGGAGGTGTACTGCTGCTGCAACATGTATGTTCATGGCATTTTTATTATTATTATTAAAAGCTTTAATGACAGTACCAAGTTACATCAATAGAGAATACAAGAATAGTAAACTGTTGTGCCTTTTACCAACTTCCATTTCGCCTAGGAGCAGGAACTTAACCCTGGCCGCCATGTAGAAGATATTCCGGATCGTAATTGTAGTGAAAAACCGCACAGAAAAAACACTACCTTACCAAGAATCTCTACAGGGTATACACAAAAGCATGGTGCGGTTTCAATAGACATTTCTATTGAAACCGCACCATTCTTTTGTGTATACCCTGTATTTAGAGCAGGTTGTGCTTCGGCCTCTTATGTTTATATTTCTTATACATTCATGGCATGGTGCTCAGTGAAACACAAGGACAAATTTACCTTTCACGTTCATCGTTATATACGCTGCATTTTGTCTACAGAGATGTTGAGATCAGCCACTCTTTACTGGTGGGAGCAAGGATGAAGTGTGTCATACCGGAACATTTTGTTGGTGAAATATTTGTATTTGTTTTACTGAAAACTGCTTTTACTGGACACAAAATATTTGTTTTAAAACATCGATGTTTATCCGGAATGGGGGGGGGGGTGACATACGTGGAATATCTGAGTTGACATAAAGTAAATATTTTTGTGACAAACTGCTCTAAATGGAAAGTTTTCAGGCTGTTATATGGGCAGATACTGGCCCAGATTTAATGACCTTGAACTTTTTTAATGTAGATACAGAAAAATGTGCAATTTGATGGAGTCGTTGGACATGTAGACAGCGTTGAAATGTTAAGACACATTGTTTTGCCAGCCACCGATATTTTAATAGCAGACATACTTGAGTTTTGAACTCTATAGCGCTCTGACAATCCTACAAGACTTAGTGAAACAACCTTCTTCGTGATTTCAGGCTTCCGCCGCGATGTTGATGGCATCTGTACTCTTCTGGGATATTACGCGGCGTCGAGTGGTAATTGTTTACCGACGTTTCAGGACAACGTATCTATCAATCCCATGTTCAAGGGACAAGAAGTCCAAGAACTTCTTGACCCTTGAAGATGGGACAGGTACGTTTTCCCGAAACGTCAGTAAAGGATTATCACTCGACGCTGCGTAATATCCCAGAAGAGCGTAGAGCTCATCAATCTTCTTTTTCTTCTTAGACTTAGTCCATCGTCTTGATTTTTTAAAGAAGTAAGACGTTTCGGAAGCCGGCTCTGTTTCCATCTTCAGTTGAAAAGTGTCCAGCAGATGAGGTACTTCCCATTTCACCTCAAGACAGAAGTAAAGCCGGCTTTCGAAACGTCGTATTCCGTTTAAAAATCAAGACGATGAGCGAAGTCCTAAAGAAGAAGAATAATAATAATTAGAAGAAGATTGTTTTACTAATGATTGTATTTGAGTTGAGAGAGAATGCTGTGTTTTGTATGGATTGAAGGAAAGTTGTAGGTTAATATCCACAACAGTCTGACGTTAGAGCAGTATATTAGAACATTGTACGTAGTCTGTGATGTTAGAATGTTAGAATGTGCTACACGACCACGATGAAGTGCTAGAGATGTGCAAAGGCCAAAAACCGAAGTCTGTTAAATTGAACAAAGACTGGACACTTAGAACGGGTTTTTGCAATGGCTTGCTGTTAAAAACTCTCTGACGGCTGAACGTAACTGGGTTAAAAATACAATGAAAACAAGCATAACGAGAATAGAGGGACGTGAATAAAAGCGAACAAAAATAACACGAAATGGGGACACTGTAGATACAATAAGTCTTAATATCTGAATACTGTGTCTGGGATGTAGTTTGTGAGTGTTTGAAATGAAAAATTTTTTTTCCTATGGCTCAACAGCCCCTTTTTCGGGTGCCTAGGCCTCCTCATTTCGAGGCTTCACGATCACACACATTAGACACACCACACTCGGTAGGACTCCTCTAGACGAGTGATCAGCCCGTCGCAGAGACCTCTACCTAACAACACACAACACTCACAAGAGACAGACATCCATGCCCCCGGTGGGATTTTTTTTTTGCCTCTCCGGGGTTTTTTTTCCTTTGATCCATATTTGTACTGTTTAAATCATTTCGTCCTTCATGTCACTTTACGTTCCATATTACCGTCCTTACAACAAACACAACACAAACATCCATGCCCCCGGCGGGATTTTTTTTTTTAAACTGGGTTTTCCCCTTTGATCCATTTGTACTGTTGAAGTCCTTTTTGTCCTGCATGTCACCTTATGTTTCATGCTGTCGTCCATACATCTAACACAACACAAACATACATGCCCCCGGTGGGATTCGAACCCACGATCCTAGTAAGCGAGCGGCCTTAGACCGCGCGGCCACTGGGATCGGCTTGAAATGAAACTATACAGAAGAATATACGGGAGGACAGTTAATTAAACTCGTGCAATAGAAGCATTGAGGGAAAAAAGATACGAGTAATATGTTACTAAACCGGAAGTTAAGAAGTGACATCAGAGCTACGGGATCATCTTCATTCATGTTAATTTGGCCATTCGCCATGTTTTTGCCACCCATCCGAGATGTGGAACTCGGCCTCATTATACAGATACGTATTTTAGATGCGAATATAATTGGTGCTTATGAAACACTGTATCATGTGACTAAATACAGTGGGTGTTGGTAATTTAAAACGTCACTTTACAAATCACTGGTCATTGAAACTGTACTCGAATAGCATCGCATCCATTTAGTTCGAAGTACTTTGTTGACAACGCAATATAAATGTGTAGGGGCGTGGCAGGTTATTTCACGGTGTTCGCTTAAAATAAACCGAAATAAAGTAGATTAATATAATTGCTTATGAGGCGGCCTAGGCCCCCAAGGGACTGTCGAGCCATTGAAAAAAAAGTGTATTTGCTTATATTAGTAACAACCTAATGAAGTTTACATAATCATTCATTCATTCATTCATTCATTCATTCATTCTGTAGTCTCTTCCAAAGCGAGTTCTCCACAGGTTGCGATCTATTGCTTCTTCTTTCAATTTCCAGTATCTTCTCTTTTCCTTCAGGTCATCCAGTAGCTGCTTACACCTTCTTCCTCGTCTTCCCGTCATTTATATCCTTCCCTCTAACTTTCCTTCAATCACGTGTTCCAGAAGGCAGTTTCTACGCAATATGTGACCAATCCACTTAGCCTTTTTTATTGTTAGTAGGATATTCCTCTCCTCCTTTACCCTACGTAATACTTCTTCATTTCTCACACGATCAGTCCAACTGATCTCCATTCTTCTCCAGCACCACATTTCAAAAATTTCCAGATACTTCTGATCTACTTTCCGAAGTGTCCACTTTTCAGCACCATACAAAGCTATGCTCCAAATGTAGCACTTTACTAGTTTCTTCCTTAAATTTAAGTCCAATTTGCTGGTGAAAAGCGTCTTCTTGTTGAATGCTGCTTTGCCATGGCAAACCTGGATATGTATATAAATAATAGGTTTTGCATGTACCTATATACATAATCGGAGACGGTTAATGATTCGTTGACTATGCATGTTATTCACACACAGACGACGTAGTTACTCTCAGTGTCTGACAGATGGCAGTAATCCTCAAAGGGCCTCGATATGTACGTATCATATTTTTACCTATAAGAGACAGTTATATTTTCAACGTGTATTTTCAACAAGTTTATTACATTGCGTGCCTAGGCTACGGGCTGCACATCCAAGAAATCGTGGTTCAATTCCCCGTAGGGGAAAGGGTTTTTTTTATCTTTTCTCCAAAGCGTCTAGAATGACCCTGGTGCCCAGCCAACTTTCTGTCCAGTCAGTACCAGGTGCTCTCCCAGGAGGTAAAAGTGGCCTGACAGTGTAGCTGACCGCTCACTCCCACCTAGTGCCGAATTTAAGAATGAATGGAGCTATACCTCCACTCTCCCACACTTTTAATGGCCTGGTGTTTAAGTAATAGTAGTGACAACTTTGCACCCGTCCATGTTTGCGTCTCACTCTCCATACACTGTGTGCTTCTTCTCTGGGCTTTTTAACTTCTAATACCTCACCCCCAATCCTCTGAAGTCCAGACTGTAAAGTACATATAATTTTATGGCTTACTTTTATAGCCCATTTGAGATACAGTTTGATTACCTTTGCTCTGTTTCTTCCATCCTGCGTCACGAATAGTGTTACAGTGTTTTATACAGGGTGTTTCATAAATGCCTCCGGGATTTCGGAGGTCTGTAGCTCAGGAGCCAAATCACACACGGGGGATGAGAGCATGTCAGTGAAAAGAGTACATATCCAAGTTTTGAACCCACCTTACAAATGTTCAATATGTCCCCTTTGGTGACTCGACAGACGTCAATCCTGTAATCTAGCTCCTGCCACACACGTTACAACATATGAACGTCGATGGTAGCAAACAGCCAGTTTCCTCGAATTTTCTATACCAGTCTCTTACTGTTTTGTCCGTTGGTAGTTCTGTACGATACTTTGTTCGAAAACCACGTTGCACTGTTACAATTGACTGGGTTTTAGCAAATTGCAGGACATAAACAGCTTTCTGTTCACCTGAAAACGCCATGTTTGCACACCACTGCCTCCTAGCGGAGAAACGGGTAACTACGCCATCGCATCTGTCACGAAAAAACTTTTACATTTCCTCTATCCGTTGACATGCTTTTATCTCTTATATGTGGGTTTGTTACTGCACGGCCAAGCCTCTAAATCCCGGATGGACTTATGAAACACGCTGTATATCCTTATCATCAGCAATCAATTCTTTGCTAGTTAAACCCAAGATTCAACGCGCATAATGACAAAGCCTACCATAATGACCCAGTCCTGAGTCGAGATGGGGTTGTAAACACTCGTAATTTGTACACAGGTGATGATGATGATGATGATGATCATCATCATCATCATCACCGTCGTCGTCATATCGTCATCGTTATTGTTATATCGCTGTTGTGATGTACTTACAGACATTTCCACGATTTACGCAGTAGTACTTCGCAACAGGTCCGTCCCAAGTCGAGTTTTGCGCAAGTCGTAACTAAGTATATATATATGTGTGGTCAATTACATGTACATATATATACACACCCAAGGGAATGCAGTTGAAATCGAAACTCCAACAGGCTGGAACCTGATCGGCCGCAGCATGACGGCCCCACGGCCTGTGTTATCGCCCAGCAGTATTCTTCCGCCACCAACGTCTCATTGCGCTTTCATTCCCACAAGAAAAAATTCGGCACGTTTCAACAATGTTCTCTTTTTCACTTGTTACTCTTTTTTTTTTTTTTAAATCGCGTTAGTCTGAAATAACGTAACTTGAAACTGCGTAAGTCGGGAAGTGTCTTAACTTTCTACCCGCAATCTAGTGACTAGTATCCTTTTAAGAGCTCTTGAAAGGTTGGAGCACTTCAGCAGCATGGAAAAAACTGCGTCGTGTTACTATAGACTAGGCAAGTGTATCTTATTGACGCTTTGAAGACCAAAATTAATCTAAATTGTATTTAAAGATTCAGTTCGTACCTCACAGAGAACACGGTATAAAAACCAGTCATTCATGTCTGTGGGGGAAAAGTCGCTGTTTGTTCTGCGTATCACACGTAATGCGTAAATAGGCTAAACTGTGTGGGCCAAATGCATTGCTTTTGAGTGCTGCCTGGCGTTACACACAGTCTGTGGTAAGAGGACCCGAATGTTTATGTAATTTTCTCCATTCCATGGAGCATAGTCCTTGAGAAGGTCGGCTAGTCTAGATATGTCTCGCCTTTTATGACAGCCCAATGTCCATTACCTTGTCGACAAAAGCCTGCAACTGGCAGCTTTTCTGAGCCATTTTAATCTAATCCAGTTTACAACCGTTTCTTTAAAACCCATTTTAATACTTTCATCCCATCTGCGTCTAGGTCTTCCCAAGTGGTTTCTTCCCCACAGATTTTACAAACGTTTATCTCAAATTTGACCCTCGTGCAAGCTAAATGTATTTTGCCCCCTCTCCCACTTTCCTTCATTTGATCATTCCGATAATGTCGGGCAATTAGTACAAATTGTGAAGTTGTCCATTGTGCAACTTCAGCCTCCTGTAGCGTCTTCCTTCTTAGTCCAATCATTCTTCTCAGCACCCGGTTGTCACACACCATCAGTCTAGTTAAACAGCATAATTCGTTGTCGGGATACTATACTGAGCCAGTTTATTCCACCTTCGATCCTCACATCCTATTCCCCTAAAATCCATTCTAAAGTCATCCTCTGCCATCTGCATTTGGGATTTGACACTGACCTTCACAGTTTTTTGCAAGAGGTTTCCCCACCAAAATCTGATATGCATTTTTCATGTCCCATACTAGGAACAGTCCCACTTAACACGACATTTTAATTATTTACGACGTTGGCTATTGACTGTTGTGTTTCCTGCTGATGGAGGCAGTATGTTACAGAACATAGGTACCTGCCTACCAGACTACACGGTTTCATAGCTCATAAGATCACATTATGGAATTATTAGATTTTGTTCAGCCCATAGAAGCCGAATAAATCTCTTACAACATGTGTCTCGAACCCGCGGCCACATTTGTACATTATATATTATTAAAATTACACAATTTAGGCGGTTAGATATACCACTTACTGTTACTTGTCCACGTGCGGCCCGCGAACCGGTCCACAATGACAGATGTGGCCCTTTGCTATATAGAAAGTTTGGACGCCCATGTCTTAGATATTCTGAAAGAGTGAAATACTTCTCCCTCTCATCACGCATTCATGTAAGCTGATACCCTCACAAATCGCAGACGCGAAATAAACAACGGTGTTGTTCTTTCTTTCACGTTCAAGTGACCCAGTTTCTGCTCTTCAAATTATTCTCTGCCATTCAAACATTCCAACGCGATGAAGTAACCGTCCATATTATCTCTGAATAGCTTGAAAGCACGAAGTGGATTCAAACTATTTGTCAGCTGTCTCCGTGATTTTCATTTTGTTTTAATCCGCGGATGCCCGATGGTTACCACCAGGTTTTATATTTAAAGATTCATAACGTTCTGCCCACGCAGTGTATTTATGTGTTTTGTGTGGATCTCAGAACAAACAGCGATTATTTCACTGTACAGCATTAACTGACTGGTTTGTGTAACGGAGACGGAGTGTGTTTACTGCGCGGTACGGACTGTATTTATGTGTTTTGTGTGGATCTCAGAACAAACAGCGATTATTTCACTGTACAGCATTAACTGACTGGTTTGTATAACTGAGACGGAGTGTGTTTACTGCGCGGTACGGGCTGAATCTTTATATATAATTCATATATGCTCATCATATTTCAGCTACTGCATACTCCAACTATATGTACCGCCAGGTTTAACATTCACAAATTCC
Source organism: Reticulitermes speratus (assembly GCA_021186555.1). Lineage (NCBI taxonomy): Eukaryota > Metazoa > Arthropoda > Insecta > Blattodea > Rhinotermitidae > Reticulitermes > Reticulitermes speratus. Next base: position 32,380,814 of record JAJKFL010000011.1, on the reverse strand, counting down.
ACGTTCTGCCCACACAATGTATTTATGTGTTTTGTGTAGATCTCAGAACAAACAGCGATTATTTCACTGTACAACATTAACTGACTGGTTTGTATAACTGAGACGGAGTGTGTTTACTGCGCGGTACGGACTGTATTTATGTGTTTTGTGTGGATCTCAGAACAAACAGCGATTATTTCACTGTACAGCATTAACTGACTGGTTTGTATAACTGAGACGGAGTGTGTTTACTGCGCGGTACGGACTGTATTTATGTGTTTTGTGTGGATCTCAGAACAAACAGCGATTATTTCACTGTACAGCATTAACTGACTGGTTTGTGTAACTGAGATGGAGTGTGTTTACTGCGCAGTACGGACTGTATTTATGTGTTTTGTGTGGATCTCAGAACAAACAGCGATTATTTCACTGTACAACATTAACTGACTGGTTTGTATAACTGAGATGGAGTGTGTTTACTGCGCAGTACGGACTGTATTTATGTGTTTTGTGTGGATCTCAGAACAAACAGCGATTATTTCACTGTACAACATTAACTGACTGGTTTGTATAACTGAGACGGAGTGTGTTTACTGCGCGGTACGACCTAAATCTTTAAATATAATTCAGGTTAATATTAGTCTTTAAAGGGTTTAAACGATAATTGGCTAACCGCTTTGATCCTAATTTGATGTTCAGTGGATAATGAATTGGGAAGGACGTAAAAGACGTGGCTTAATTTGAGGTAACATCCCTGGATTTGCCTGGAGGGCCTGAGAAAAATCACCATAAAATGTTCAGAATAAAGGAGTTTTAAACCCGGAATCTCTCGGAAAAGCAACGCAGACTCGACCATTTATCTTGGATCGACTTTTATGAAATGACGCTGTTTTTAACTGCATTGATTTTATATAGGCGAATTGGATGGTAAGGTGTATATAAATGGCAGGAAACACGATGAAAGGAGGTGGTTGTGACACACTCTGAGGTTTTATACGCTGTAGAGACTGAATAAAGCCACGATCTGCCGATTGGCCATCTTGTATAATATACGGTCATTATTTTAACCAATATGTTTGGTCACCGCCTCTATTCGAACGCGCCTTTTGGGCGGGCGCTGAGTGGGCTACGTTTTATACGACAAGCGAGCCGACAAGAAGTGACAAACGATACTGGTCAGATAAAATAACGTCCTTTTATTTTGATGGGTTTTCCTCAGACGTCAAAACAAGCCATAATTGCCACGTAACTTTTGATGGTGAGGTGCAGGTTTCGGTTTCTCACGGCTCTGAATACTAGGACTGCAGTGTTCTGAAGTGTGATACCGTGTAATCTGGTAGAACAAGGTGGATTTGTCGAACATCCGAGTAATTATCGGCTGTAAAGGAAATCTTATACCATGAAGTTAGTTAACGAGTGACGACGACTCGTTTTTGCGACACTTGTCAACGCCTATTGTGCATGCAGCTGTCATGTACTGGGCACTGACAGACACGGAGACTTCTTGTCGCTGATTCTCTGCTAAGAATGCACATTGCAACTCTGTGAGGTCACTCGATGAAGCTGTGCTCCAAGTGGGAGGGGGGGGGGGGGGGGGGGGAGAAACTCGCCGTACCGAACAGTTTGTCTGTTATTGACTAGTTGTTTGGTTCGAATCCCGCTGCTATTCTGCTATTCTAAATCTTAAAAAAAAAAACTACATTTTACTCACAGAGTGCATTTATGTGAAGCTCGCTCTCTTCTGGGATGTGATACCGTGCAGATAAGTAGTTAAGTGGGTACCTTCTGCCCTGAAGATGGAAGTATTCCCCCGAAAAGATTATCTATATATCAGACTGAACGGCACCATATTATAAAATATTATTATTATAGACACCGTCGTTAAGCCTCAAATTGCGAATTATTATTTCGTACAATTCTTAGAATAAACCGCGATTACCTTCGTAAACCGCGTTACAAGATCGGTCATTGTACAAGACAAGCAGCATTTTTAGTGTGCAAGGATTTGAATTTTTAAATAAGTGTTTTATCCCTTTTATTATTATTATCTTACTATCTACTTCTAGGTCTTCCAAAAAAGACCATTTGGATTACCTAGGCGTAGATGGGAGGATAATAATGAAATGGATCTTAAAGATATAGGATGGAAGGGCGTGGATTGGATTAATTTGGCAATGATAGGGACATGTGGCTGGCTTTTGTGAACACGGTAATTAACATTTGGATTCTATAATACGCTGGGAATTTCTTTACTCAGCTGAGGAGCTTCACGCATTACCTTCGCACCGAGCACTCTGCTCCTGGAGAGTTATTTCGACGAATTTAGCTCTCCAAATATAGAAACAGTACTGCGTAATACACTGTATACAGAGTGAGCGAAAAGTCCCTCTGAACCTGTCGGAAGTAGAGTGTAGGTTCGTGTGCAAATCGCAGTGAATTATGGGTACCAGGGGCTTTTTTTTTCTGGTGGGCAAGCAACTTTTGGACTTTCAGACGCAGCAGCAAGCAAATGGCAAAACACCTTGACACACATGACTTCCCACTTCCAGTAAAGAGCAGCACCCTTCTTGGACAGTTACACAGAGACCTCTCTCTTACTCTGTCACAATGCGATGTTGTTACACAACACACTATATACAGGGTTATTCAAAATGATTGTCGGGGGTTTAACAACTTGTCATACACAATACACTTGAGATAGGAGTATATAGTTGTGCCGATGGATCAAGAAATTCTCAAAGTTTTTTTTTATGATGTGCGGTGTGCAGTAGTTATGCATTTCTCCGCTTGGAGCGCAGTTTACTAAGATGGCGGCGAACGGCAGTGAGAAGGCGTTTTGTGTGCTTACATTTCATGAATGTCGGTCAGTTACAATTGTCCAGCGGCAATTCCGCACCAAATTCGGGAAACAACCACCATCTGACAATTCCATTCGAAGGTGGTATGCACAGTTTCAAGATACAGGGTGGGTGTGTAAAAGGAAAAGCACTGGTAGGCCGTCTAGAAAAAGTTTGGAAACGAACTCGATTATCGTGTTGATGTTTGTAGAATCACAAAGGGTGCACATATAAAGCACCTGTAAGGTGTGTCACAAAAACTTGGAGTGTTGTTCTATTAAATAAAAAAATACATATACTGCTATCTCAAGGACAAGTTGTTAAAACCCCGACAATCATTTTGAATAACCCTGTATATCTGGAGCCCACCCAACCTCCTATTCAATGTGTACCGCGGTACCTTCCCGGGGGTAAAGCGGTTGGAGCGTGATATTGACCACTTACCTCCCATCTAGCAACACGGTTAAGAATAAGTGGAGCTAGACGTCTACTCCTTAAATATGTCTTCATGAACTTTACGTTATATTGACCGTGCATTCTATAGCAATTGGAGGTTATTTATTTATCATACCAACTTATGCACAATTTTTACAATATTATTACTTCACCCCTATACATATTTCGGCCTTCAGAATGCCATCCTCATGGGGTCACAGTGACTTTTTATACAATCGATGTATAGTCTATGCTTTTAACACTGTGACTCCCTGAGGATGGCATTCTGAATGCCGAAATACGTATAGGGGTGAAGTAATATTATTGTAAAAATTGTGCATAAGTTGGTATGATAAATAAATAACCTCCAATGTCTTCATGAAGTGGGCTCGCCGCCATCTGGGGTTTTCCCTTAACCCTTTAAAAGCACAGTAATTACTATATTTACTGTTTGCTTTAACACTGAAAAAGGAACGCATTTGCCCCCAGAGTTTTATACTTTTCATACTATTCTCAGAATCAAGAGCTAATATTTAACTAGAATTAACCTGATATTTGTAATGAACAGCAGTATAGGTTTTTGTGTGCTGTAGGAACAGGGTTTCTATTCGCTATATTTGAGACTGTAAACGATTAATATGAAAGACCAAATTTCACATTCATACAAAACAGTGAGTAAGGTTATACGTTTTTATACAGACCACCGACCGCGATATGAACCCCGGGGGTGAGGGGATGTAGGCGTGTCTGGTGCGGTGCGGGGACTGCTGTTGGTGTGAGCGACAGTGCTGCTACAGCACACAGACTGAAAACATGTAGCATTTCGAGTGGCGTGTAGCGAGCAAGTTGACTGGCGAATGCACACAGCATGGGTAGTAAGTAAGCAACTGGTCATTCGTCACGAAATCTTGCGCATGCGCATATATCGAATCCCTAGTAGGGTTCATCTCCTGGTCTGTAGACAGTATTTTAATGCACTTGCATTTCGAGGTTCTGGAGTGCATGGTAGCGAGCATTCCCCGAGTTTCATCAACGTCATGGTGACGCGAACATTGTAAATTGACGTAGGTCTAAACAGTCGTTATTTAAATTTCCGGACGTCAACTGGCCGATTCATTTGTCCGTGACGACACACTCAGTGCATCTGTTTTGCTTCAGTTCATAAAACACGACTCTTCTGTCTCGAATTCGTGCTGCTTTATTTTCTTACCACGGTTCCGCAAGATGTCAGATTTCATATGCCAAAAACGCAAATTGAATTTAATGCTTTCTTCACGCGAAGTCGACGATTCAAACAGATGCTACCAAACAGCTTACCTCAAGCGGGTGACTGTAGAACGGGAGCGCCCAGCTCGATCCTCTGGCGGGACACAGGCTAGTCTCAGTGACGCCTCTCGTGGTTTTCCTCAGTCCTTTCAGACAAATTTCGAGTCGAGTTCCCTCAGCTAGTCAAGAAATTTCCCGCATGTTATGGAACCTGAAGCTTCGTTAACGCAATCACAAGAACCCGCCGCCTGTCCCTATCCTGAGCCAGATCAATCCGGTCCACACTTTCCCAACCTATTTCCTTAACACTTTCACTGCCGGGTATTTAAATCCCCGAGGGTGTTAAATTGCCAGGGATTTATTGAATATTTTGCCTCGTCTTATAAATTATAAAATATAATTATATATAAAATTATATATAAAATGCGTATATTTTTTCTAGTTGTCAGCTAGGTTTTAATAAAGATGTAAAATATGTTTCCTGAAATAACTTATTGTGTGCGTGGCCTATTTAAGGCAAAAGAGCAGAGTAAATTTTAGATCGACTAACGTGGACTCTGACAATTAAAACGTAAATACTTAAATCGACACGGTCGACTTTGGCAGTGAAAGTGTGAAGATCCTTTCTAATATTATCTTCCCATGTAAGCCTAGGTCTTCCAAGTGGCCTCTTTCCGTCAGGTCTCCCCACCAAAACCCTGTACGCACCTCTACTCTCCCCCATACGTGCTACATGCCCCGCCCATCTCATTCTTCTTGGTTTGATCACCGGAATAATATTTGCTGATGAGTACAGATCATTAAGTTCCTCGTTATGTAGTCTTCTCCACTCCCCTGTTACCTCGTCCCTCTTAGGCCTAAGTACTTTCCTCAGCACCCTATTCTCAAGCACCCTCAGCCTTTGTTCTTCTTCAGTGTGGAAGAAAGTTTCACACTCATATAAAACAACAGGAAAAGTTACAGTTCTGTTAGTTTAATGTTTATGCTCCTGGAAGGCAAAATGTTCTTGACCGACTGTCAGCAAGCATTCCCGGAATTTAACCTGCTGTTAATTTCCTCATGAACGCAATTTTGATTCCTTAGGTTTCTTCCAAAATAATTGAACTTTATCACCCTTTCAAAGGATTTAGTACCTGTCTTTGTGTTGTAATTATCCTGCATTCTGTTCACGAGACATGAACATATACTTAGTTTTCTCAGCAGTTACTTCTAGACCAGTGTTTCCCAAAGTGGGCGGTAACGCCCCCTGGGGGGCGGTGGGATTACCGAGGTGGGCGCTAGTAGGTACGAGAGGTGGAAGGGAGCGCTGTTATTATCACAGGGGGCGTTAGTAGACAAGTAGTGCATTTATTTTTATAATAAAATTCAAATAAAGTAATTTTTGTGTTAAAAATAAAAAATGAACTAAATTTCTTAATTTACGAATCTTATTCAAGAACATATTATTTTTTTAATAAACTATTGCTAGATAAATTATTGTTAATCATAAAAAATATAATAAATTTTAATTTATTAATTAACATAAAACATTAAATTTAACTCTTATAATTTTATTTAAACGATTTTTTAAATATAAAATAAAAGTGGAAGTAAAAGCGCATTTATGTTTTTTAAAAAAGATAGGGGGGGGGGGGGCACTGTGGGTGTGTTTATGGAACCAAGGGGGCGGTGGACCGAAAAAGTTTGGGAACCACTGTTCTAAACCAACGTCTTTACTAGCGACTGTAGAAGCCCTTCATACAAATGCCTGAATAACACTCCCGATCACGCCATCATTGCCTCCTTTCGTATCCTTTCCAGTTCACTGTCCACCAATCATCGTACCATTCCACGTTATATTACTAATTACAACGTTGTTAAATAATCCATAAATAATAACAGCCGCTATGGCCATGGTGTCAGTTCACGTAATGCTTATGGACGCACCGACGGACGTCATAAAAATCTTGAAAAGGCATCATTTTGAAAGCAACAGATTTTTAGACGCGTTTCAAGAATTTCGAAAAGCGACTATTAGCTTCGTCATTTCTGTCCGTCCGCATGGAACAGCAGGGCTCCCACTGGGCGAAGTTTCATGAAATTTTATATGAGGATTTATCGAAAATCTGTTGAGAAAATTCAAGTTTCATTAAAATTTGACAATAACGGCTACTTTACATGAAGACCTATGTACATTTATGATAATATCTCGCTGAATTCTTCTTAGAATGAGAAATATTTCAGACAATAGTTGTAGAGAAAATCAAAACACACATTTTATGTTCAATAATGTTTTTCTGAAAATCGTGCCGTTTATGACATAATGTGGACAAATACGGTACAGCCGGACAGGCCACAGATAACAATATAATACGGCGCATGCGCTTTGCATGCTGTGTAACTATGGCTACAGACACGCACTCAAAATATGTAATACTTATTGCTTTTCCACGGCAACAATGTTTGAGCGAACGCGCCTCAATGTTACGTTTATACGTACATTGTCTGTCTTGTTATTTAATACTTTTGCGATCGAAACTAATCTACATTTTATATAAAGACTCAATTCGTACCTCACAGAGAACAGTTTGCTCAGTTACAGTGGCCAGTTAATGAAGGCTGTATATTGTGAGAATCATGAGAAACGCATATTATACACTGTGTGGGAAACATGCAGTGACCTCAGTGTTAAAACCATTGGTACGTATAGTTACCACTAGGCTTTGAAGGGCTAAATCATAAATATAACTGCGTACCGATTTGCGGTACATTTGGTGACGCTGTAATACCTCAGAGCTATAAGGCATCGAATGGTGGGGCGAATAGTGAATGAGGAATGGGAAATAATGTATAGGAAGCGGTCGTGGCCTGAGTGTGAAAATAATCCGATATTTGCATGGAGGGATTGGAGAAAAACCATGATAAAACTGTGCCAGGTTAGGCGGTCTGGTGTTCGGGAGTTGATGTCGGGACCTTTAAAATGAGACACAAGTGCTAACCATTAGGGAGGCTGAATGGTTTGAAGAAACCGTCTGGAAACTCATAAAGAGAGACAAAATATTTTGTTCCTGCCGCAAATTGAAACCAGATTTATCACTAATAGAGTCCGCAGCCTGGTTACTACATCTACTGAGCTACCACTATACCATGTTTTCTTGAAGGAGGTATTAATACCATGACCTCGTCTTTGTTCTTACTAAAGTTTGGGGGATTCCAGGTCGTGGTTAATTTCACTTGTGAGGTTTCACGGTTACCGTGGGAGTGACGTCGCAGATGCAGGAAAGAAAGGAAGCCCTATAGGCTGTTGACGTGACGTGTGCACCTTCAGAATACTAATACAGTAGGCCTATATGTTTATTTTCAATAGGCCCCTTCTAATGTATTCGAGTGTCTTCGAAAACCTTTGCATATGTTTGCAAACGCTACCTCACGCCCAAAGAGTACGGACTTCTTAGACGTGACCCCGTATATTTTACGTTATTCATACGTGCCTCTTCTGACAATCAGTATATCCACTAAAAATGCACGTAATAAGCTGCAACTCATACACAAGTCTTGAAAAAAACTCCTATATATTCCGGCACCGAGATGAGGGGCTTAGGTTAGACGTCAGGTTCGTCTCTGTCTCGTTATGTGAGGGGATTAGGTTAGACGTCATGTTAGTCTCTCGTCATATGAGGGGCTTAGGTTAGACATAATGTTCGTCTCTTTCGTCACGTGAGGGCTTAGGTTAGACGTCAGGTTCGTCTGTCTCTCTCATCACGTGAGGGACTTAGGTTAGACGTCATGTTAGTCTCTCTCTCGTCACATGAGGGGCTTAGGTTAGACATAATGTTCGTCGCTTTCGTCACGTGAGGGGCTTAGGTTAGACGTCAGGTTCGTCTCTCTCTCATTACGTGAGGGGATTAGGTTAGACGTCATGTTAGTCTCTCTCACGTCACATGAGGGGCTTAGGTTAGACATAATGTTCGTCTCTTTCGTCACGTGAGGGCTTAGGTTAGACGTTAGGTTCGTCTCTCTCTCATTACGTGAGGGGATTAGGTTAGACGTCATGTTAGTCTCTCTCACGTCACATGAGGGGCTTAGGTTAGACATAATGTTCGTCTCTTTCGTCACGTGAGGGCTTAGGTTAGACGTCAGGTTCGTCTGTCTCTCTCATCACGTGAGGGGCTTAGGTTAGACGTCAGGTTCGTCTCTCTCTCATTACGTGAGGGGATTAGGTTAGACGTCATGTTAGTCTCTCTCACGTCACATGAGGGGCTTAGGTTAGACGTCATGTTCGTCTCTCGTCACGTGAGGGGCTTATGTTAGACTTAATGTTCGTCTCTCGTCACGCGAGGGGCTTAGGTTAGACGTCATGTTCGTCTCTCGTCACGTGAGGGGCTTAGGTTAGACGTCATGTTCGTCTCCCGTCACGTGAGGGGCTTAGGTTAGACGTCATGTTCGTCTCTCGTCACGTGAGGGGCTTAGGTTAGACGTCATGTTCGTCTCTCGTCACGTGAGGAGATTAGGTTAGACGTCATGTTAACAGGAATGGTGGGATTATAACAGGAAAGATCCAATATTTTTTAATTCAACAATTGAAACATGGCAACAATGAGTAAACTTCGAGGTTTTGTCTCGGCAGATTTAGCTTAGGCCCAAGCAGAATCTATAAAGAAGCCTCAAGTTGTAAAAAACCGAAACAGTAACACTAACAACTTTGCAGAACTGCAAGTGTCTTTGCAACAGGATAGTAGGTTTCAGGTCTCCTACTCGTAAATCCTTTTTTTATTTGTCATGCACCAACCCCTACCATTCACGTCACCACTGCGAGATATGAATTGCGAACCACTGTTAGCCGAACACTGATGTCACGCATACTCTAAGAAGTAGACCTAGAATTTAAAAGCGATTTGCTACGCGAAAGTGAATTGATGTGTTGACGTTCATGTAGCAGACTGCTGACAGCGTCTGTGGTCCGCTGTGACCTGTCCTTGTCCGCACCGAACGCCAGTGATGCGTCTCTCCAGAGATTCAGAGATCCTGTCGTATTAAGAGATCGAAGTTCCACAACAAGGGGACGTACCTTCAGTCCTCAAGGGGTTTCATATTGCGTGCTGACGTTCTCAGAACGGCACTACGGCTGGTGAGAACGTCAGAAGAGGAACATCTTGCGGTACATCCAAGAAATATGATTTTCTTTATGCTGTTAGTCCATTTGTACATTTATTTAACGAAGCTATTAACACCTCAAGACTGTGGCGTCGGTGTACCCATGGGGTAAGGATCTGAACAAAAGAGTGTAACTGAATTACTCATTCGACGAAGCAGGTGTCCTTCTTGAGAACTGGCCGCTTAATTTGTCACGAAATTCCACGTATTTTGTGCAATCCGCTTGTTCATTACCGTAGTAAAAAAAAGTCAAGTAGGTCTTGCGATGGCTCAGGCGGTTAGTCGCCGGCCTCTCACTTCGGAGGCCCGGGTTCGATCCCGGGCCAGTCTATGTGGGATTTGTGGTGTACAACGTGGCACTGGGACAAGATTTTCCCCGAGTAATTCGGTTTTACCTTGTAAATTTAATTCCACCGGTGCTCCATTACACGGAAAAAACGGAAGAAAATACTCATCTCAAAACAGTGTTGCACAATAAGCCTCAAGGCTGCGGTGCGTCTGTAGCATCTTCTGCGGGGCCCTTCATCACAAAAAAAAAATAAATAAAACAAGAGCCAAGTACAGGCAAAGGTAAAGTTCTCCCTGTAACAGGCCATGAAGGCCCAGAGGGGGAGAAGAGGTATAGCTGTACTCTTCCTTTAACCCCGGCACTAGATGATGGTGGGTGGTCAACTCCACGCCCCGACCGCTTTACCCCCGGGAAAGAGACTCGGTGCCTATTGTATAGGAGGCTGGGTAGGCCCCAGGGCCGGTCTGGACGGGTGCGGAAAATCTCGCCCCCAACGGAATACGATCCCCGGACCGTGCAGCCCGCAGCGAGTCGCTATACCGGCTACGCTATCCCGGCCCACAACAGCCAAGTCCTGGTCCATATTTGAGCCAAATGTATTCGGTCCGCACTGTCACAATCTACTGCTTTACGATTCGTTTTATATATTTTCTTCCACCCACGCCTGTCTTTCCAGAGGTCTTCTTCCTTCGGGGTTTTCTATTTCCTCTCTTATACGTGGGGCAGCTAATCTTCTTAGATTTGATCATCACGGAGAGGAGGGCAAAATGCGAAGCTCTCAATATATAATTTTCTTCACCCTCTCGTAACTTCGTCTTTCTGAGGTGCACATATTCCCCTCAGCACCATTTCTCACACACCCTCAGTTGGCTGTTAACCGACACGTGTCCCATAGATCTGGACACCAGCAGTCACAAACCAAGTAATCATGGCTAATGAGGGAGAGAGTCTTTTGACATGTTTCCGGTTTTGAACAGTTTCATTCACGGCAGCAGAATTGAAACCGGGCATTAGGTACAATATAGTAGGCAATTTTATCGAAATTTCCTCTCTGGGGTGAATTGTGTAAAAAAGTATATTAAGCTTTAAAAACTAAAGATTGAAATTACATTATTACAGTGGCTCAACCCCACAAAATGAAATCACATGCAGTAAGACTGGGGTTTCGTGGAGGCCATTCTGTCGGTCCTCCACCCCCAATCCACAGACCGAGAAAATGGTAGTCAACCTGTTTTTAAATGCGTAATATTAAGTAGCTGTATTTCCTAAACGGAATTTTATATTGCTACAATTCTTGTATCATTTTTAATTGATATTTGTACATCAGATGGTCTGATGATGGTCTTTAGATGCAGAAACGTACAGTGTGTCCACAAAGTCCCTTCGGGGTTTTGAAAAATTGTGGCGCGCAAACAAATTGAGCTAGCCACATGCGGTTTGCGGCAGATTACAGTGAAACTCTGGAAGTTTTTTTTTTTGCCGCCAACAGATGACTTGATGACCTGAAGACCCGTATCAGGAATGCGATCTCGGCTATTCCAGCGGACATGCTCCACAGAACATGGCAAGAGCTCGAATATCGTCTGGACGCTCTCCGTGCTACCAAGGGAGCCCACATCGAGGTGTACTGAGGTCAGTAAAAAACTTCCAGAGTTTCACTGTAATCTGCCGCAAACCGCATGTGGCTAGCTCAATTTGTTTGCGCGCCACAATTTTTCAAAACCCCGAAGGGACTTTGTGGACACACTGTATTACCGTACGGACTGACTGTTTGGTGTAAGTCAAACATGTAACAGGCAGAAACAATAAAATACTACTTTAGTGAGACACGCAGTAATATCATCCATTTAAAGCGTACATATAGGGTCATTAATTTATCTGACAACTACCGGTTGCCAGTTATTTTAGGCTCGTTTATCATCATAACGTAACACTCTGCCGAACACCTGTGTGAAATGAAACCCGGATTAAAGACAACCTTGCCTTTATGGAAAAAACTCCTGTTCTGAGAATATCTTGATAAATTATTATACAATGGCCGATCCCAGTGGCCGTGCGGTCTCAGGCGTGAGTCTGCGGCCGTTCGCTTGCTGGAATTGTGGGTTCGAATCCCGCCGGGGGCATGGATGTTTGTGTTGTGTTTGTTGTGTGTTGTCAGGTACAGGTCTCTGCGTCGGGCTGATCACTCGTCCAGAGGAGTCCTAGCGAGTGTGGTGTGTCTGAGTGTGATGGCGAAGCCTCGGTAATAAGGAGGCCCTGGCCACTAGGGGCTGTTGCGCCATGGGAAGAAAATATTATAAAATGACCTCTAATTAACGGAACCTGTCTAATGCTAAGGCGAATATGAAATTAACGACTGAAATATTTGTCTTTTCTTATAATTATGTTAAATTGGGTTCTCATGAATTTCTATGGCAGTTAATAGTTCTGTCACAGAAGTCAAAGAATGAAGCTGGACAGGTCCTTGAGATAAGCTGCGACCGAGATCTTCCATGTCCTTGTCTGTTCACCACTGGTAATTCTCTCATCACTACTATTTGAGTGGAGGTTTTCAGGACGTTGACGATTCATGTTGTGGTGTTCTGGTTGACCCCGTGTTGTCCGGAAGGTTGGTGCTAAAGATGTGGAGGAACACATCGATTCCATCTCCAGGATGCCAGGACAGTATGTTCTCCCAAAATGTTTGTACCACAATGTTGACGTCAGAATTAGTCACGGAACTTCGGTAGATTTATACCAGACTATAAAGGGCCACAGCCTGAATACCGTAGTCAATACAGTGACTAAGCCACGGGCTGGACGATTCGGGGATTGATTCCCGGCAGGGGCAAAATATTGTTTCTTCTGCAGAACGTCCAGACCGACTCTGGGAACCATCCAGCTTCTTGTCCAATGGGTATTGGGAAGCTATTCGCTGGTAGTAAAGCGGCCGGGGCGTGAAACCAACCATTCACCTCCATCTAGTGCCAAGTGCCAAGTTACTGCTCCTCTGTTCCTTCATCTCACACATCATTATTCTTCACGGTCTTAAAATAACGACATTCATGGCACCTTTTAATCTGGTATATATTACGTCCGTCAAGTCTTACTGTGCTTCCAGTTCCTGTCTGTTTTATATATAGGCCTTAGTGCCTTTATGGATTCGACGGCCATATTGCTCTCATTTTCTTCGAATAACTTCAAACACATTCGATGCATTAAACATTACTACTTTAATAGGTGTGCTTCGTCCGCTCAACTGGTTGTAAAAACAAACACCCTGTTTTCGCCTTCAGCAGGATCTGAATCGAAATCCTTCAAGCAAAATGTCTAATATAAACTTATTATCATTTTAACAACAAAATGACTTAGGGGTGAGATGTTAAAACACTGAACTGTGGAAGACATGTGGTGTGCGTTTAAAGCAAACAAATGTGGTAAACATTTAAAAGTCTCTAAATGTGGGGGTAAAATCGTTTCCTTCCGCAGAGAAACCCCCATTAATGTGACGTGTCGATCACCCTCGTGCGGTTAACACGGGAGGGCTGTGATAAAATCGCGTCAGGAACGAATTTCAGTAAAATATGGCCGTATGCAGTGTTGTCGGTTAAGAACTATCTCTGTGGAGGCAAAGTGGTACAGTGCGTTACCACTGGCGGGGGTAACGAGATATGGTCTTCTGAGATATGACACCGTGTAGTTTGGTAGATAGGGACTAAAGTTTTGTAGGAAACTCTCACGTAATTTTTAGGTCCTAAAGACTGATGCAGCAGGTTCCTCCGAAACATCAGTACTAACCTATAAAACCACCCTGCGTCAGACCCCAGAAGATTATAACCTTAAGACGTGTTTATTCATTCACAGCAGATGCAGTCGATGTGCTTCTTTATGTAATGAGTTTGATTGCCAGCAAGGGAAATAGATTTTGCACCTCACGAAACGTCCAGACTGGCTTTGGAGCCTACCCAGACTCCTTGATTTCAGGCTTCCGCCGCGATGTTGATGGGATCTGCGCTCTTCTGGGATATTACGCGGCGTCGTGTGGTAATTGTTCACCGACGTTTCGGGACGACGTGTCGGTTCCATCTTCACGGGTCAAGAGTCCGAGTAGGAAAGAAAGAAAGAAAGAAAGCAAGCCATGCAGATCTCACCCAGCGTCCTGTTCAATGGGAACCCAAGGGTTCTTCCCAGGGAATAAAGCGGCTGGAGCGTGATAACTCTAACTATTGCCGAGGTTAGCAATCAGTGCAGCTATGCCCCTTTCTCCCACCACGTGACTTTCCCGTGCACAGGTACGCGGAGGTCACTGTATCTAGTGACCGGACAAGTGACTGGGAGACCAGGATTCGATTCTTGGCAAGGTCAGATTTGTGCAGGCGCGTCGAGACTTGCTCTGGGCCCCACCCAGCTTCCCAAATCCGATGGAAACCGGGAACCGTTTCCCAAGGGTTAGTGCGGTCGGGGCGCTGAAGCTGACCACTACCATCTATCTAGTACCCAGGATGACATAAAGTGGAACTATACACCTCCAGCTCCGTTACTTCTTCGTGGCGTGATGCCTAATTACGCACAGGGCCAATTTTGCATTTACATTACTGCAGACGGCTTTTGAATTATGTAAATTGCACCATGTGACAGAGATTAATGATGCAGAACGTGTGGAAATAAGCACAGGCGAAAGTCTAGGCAAACAGCTGTACAAGTTCAGTGTCCACGTATTATTTATACAGAGTATACACAAAAGAATGGTGCGGTTTCAATAGTGAAAAGTATTGAAACCGCACCATTCTTTTGTGTATACCCTGTACATACATACATACATACATACATACATACATACATACATACATACATACATACATACATACATACATACATACACACACACACATTCCAGTAATACTGACACAGCAGCTGTGTGTTGAATGATCGAGAGAGAGAGAGAGAGAGAGAGAGAGAGAGAGAGAGAGAAAGAGTAGCCCGTGATAAACTTCAGCCAGAGAATGTTAAACAAAACCTTGTTTCTTTACTTATTTTTGGAGTCATATAGCCCATATCGTATAAACGCTTCCTCTTTTTTATTTTCCATCGCGTCCGCGTTTTATGTACGCACAGCAATTTGGAAATTACGCACAGTCGAACTCGGTTATAACGTCTTGAAAGGGACCGAATATTTTGTGTCGTTATAAACGAGTGTTGTTATAACCGAGGAGTATAATGTTATGGTTAACAGTGAGGAATTAATTGGTACCGCAGAATATCTGATGTTATAGGCGAGGTGTCGTATAAACCGACGTCGTTATAACCGGGATCGACTGTAATTTAATTTTCATGAAACCATCAACACTTTACACGTATCAGCATTAGGCGTTTTGGCCTCATGTGCCATCAGAGGGATCTTTTTACTTTCTAGTGCATCAGGAGCGCTATAGAGCATCATAATATGTTGTAAATTACCTCGCAACTTACAGGTTAAAATTACAAAATACTTTCATTTCTAAAATATATACAGCTTCAATATATGCGAAAAATATATTTGTAATCTGAAATGGTAGCTTTTAGATTTGACCACAATACATTGTGTTAAATAGGTAATACATAAAATAACTAATAGTTACTTCATGCGGTACTTAAGAGGTTGTCCCTTTTATCTTGTCCCCGATCACGGCAACTGTCACGGGTTGTCCCGGCGGATGCAGGCTTTCTGTACGATAAAGCTGCCGTTCTCGGGGACACGGTAAACAGGACACTCTGTAGTTAACGTGTGTTAAAGACCTGTGAGCACACACATTATATAAAACCTTACATCGACCACCTGCTTGTTCTGTGACTGACCTATTCCAAGGAACCGAACCCTTCTCGAGAACCTGATAGTTGAACAGCTATTCAAGAAATTCCCCGTATTTTATGGAACCCAAAGGTTCAGTACCGTAGTCACCAAGAGCCCGCTACTGGTCTTTGTCCTCAGCCAGCTGAATCCAATCCACATCCTTTGTTACTATTTCCTGAAGATCTAATTTAATATTATCCTCTAGATTTTGAAGTAATGCAATTACAGACTTTAAAGATAACATAAATCTGAATACCTTTAATGCACATTGGTTACAATAGTGCTTGTGTACCACCTGATTTGACCTTTAAAACTACATTTTGCCGACATAATATTTTGATACGTTTCGTATGAACCGGGCAATATCGAGCTATCGATTCTGCGAACAGTATTAAGTGACTGGGCTTTGTAATGGTGGCACATTGGTTGTCTTCTGTAAGTCACGAGCTGATATTATTTGCACGTACTTCAGGCTTCAAAGGGCTAATCATCCTGTGGTTACATATTTATTACCTTGTGATTGGCCCGATAAAGCAGCATTCTGCCTTCTGCCCCAGTGCAGACACTTTGTGGTGCTCCGGCCATTCCTGTCCGGCTTTGTGTTGATTATTCACCGTCAGTAACTCAGTTAGTGTGACTACAAATCTGTGTGGTTGTCTCATTTCTTGTACCGCAGCGCGTTTAATCACGATATTTCCAAGCACGGGATTTATATTACTAGTGGCCGGATGAAACTTCACTCAAGGTCTCTACTATGATAAATTTATATTACTAGTGTCCGGGTGAAACTTCACTCAAGGTCTCTACTATGATAAATTTATATTACTAGTGTCCGGGTGAAACTTCTCTCAAGGTCTCTACTATGATAAATTTATATTACAGGTGTCCTGGTGAAACTTCACTCAAGGTCTCTACTATGATAAATTTATATTACTAGTGTCCGGGTGAAACTTCACTCCAGGTCTCTACTATGATAAATTTATATTACTACTGTCCGGGTGAAACTTCACTCAAGGTCTCTACTATGATAAATTTATATTACTAGTGTCCGGGTGAAACTTCACTCAAGGTCTCTACTATGATAAATTTATATTACTAGTGTCCGGGTGAAACTTCACTCCAGGTCTCTACTATGATAAATTTATATTACTACTGTCCGGGTGAAACTTCACTCAAGGTCTCTACTATGATAAATTTATATTACTGGTGTCCGGGTGAAACTTCACTCAAGGTCTCTACTATGATAAATTTATATTACTAGTGTCCGGGTGAAACTTCACTCAAGGTCTCTACTATGATAAATTTATATTACTACTGTCCGGGTGAAACTTCACTCAAGGTCTCTACTATGATAAATTTATATTACTGGTGTCCGGGTGAAACTTCACTCAAGGTCTCTACTATGATAAATTTATATTACTAGTGTCCGGGTGAAACTTCACTCAAGGTCTCTACTATGATAAATTTATATTACTAGTGTCCGGGTGAAACTTCACTTAAGGTCTCTACTATGATAAATTTATATTACTACTGTCCGGGTGAAACTTCACTCAAGGTCTCTACTATGATAAATTTATATTACTAGTGTCCGGGTGAAACTTCACTCAAGGTCTCTACTATGATAAATTTATATTACTAGTGTCCGGGTGAAACTTCACTCAAGGTCTCTACTATGATAAATTTATATTACTAGTGTCCGGGTGAAACTTCACTCAAGGTCTCTACTATGATAAATTTATATTACTGGTGTCCGGGTGAAACTTCACTCAAGGTCTGTACTATGATACATTTATATTACTAGTGTCCGGGTGAAACTTCACTCAAGGTCTCTACTATGATAAATTTATATTACTAGTGTCCGGGTGAAACTTCACTCAAGGTCTCTACTATGATAAATTTATATTACTAGTGTCCGGGTGAAACTTCACTCAAGGTCTCTACTATGATACATTTATATTACTAGTGTCCGGTTGAAACTTCTCTCAAGGTCTCTACTATGATAAATTTATATTACTAGTGTCCGGGTGAAACTTCACTCAAGGTCTCTACTATGATACATTTATATTACTACTGTCCGGGTGAAACTTCACTCAAGGTCTGTACTATGATAAATTTATATTACTAGTGTCCGGGTGAAACTTCACTCAAGGTCTCTACTATGATCAATTTATATTACTAGTGTCCGGGTGAAACTTCTCTCAAGGTCTCTACTGTGATAAATTTATATTACTACTGTCCGGGTGAAACTTCACTCAAGGTTTCTACTATGATAAATTTACCGTCTACAGTAATGGAATTAAATCTGTGGAATGTAGCGAAGAATAGATGAAAATTAATCTGATGTGATTATCTTACTAACCCAATGAATGCCAGTGATATATCCTAGCAGGTTGCAAAAACAACACACAAATAACGCGCGCTGTGCCAATTATCACTAGAGAAATACGAACTGGATACGGTTATGGGAAACGTATCATATTCGACAGAAACTTATCATATGCTGAATGCCCTTTATGTGAATAAAATCTATTAATAATATTTAATATTAATTAATAATTAATTAATAATAATTAATAAATAAAATTTATTAGTCTTTTGACGTCAGACTCAGTGTCGTAGTTGCGGTAAGTCAATAAATGTGGGTATTTAAATTTACCGCACCTTTTTTGGACCAGTATTTGGCTGTTTAAATCCCATCCAGTGTTGATCACTGTTTTTTTTAAAGTTGGTTGTAATTAAAGAAATTAAATAAACAAAACAGAGAAACAAACAAAACAGAATCGTGTACATAACGTGATCGAAAAGAAAATATTTTTATAGTAATTTGAAACGTAATTTACAATTTAATGTCTGTTGTATGAGTGCAACGTACAACGAGCCAGCTGTTGGCAGATCTATAGCAACTTGAGTTTACTGGTTCATTCAGTTACCTGTGAAAAATCCCAACTTTACTACCAGCCCTGATTTTTCGGTTGATGTAAACATTGGGTTACTTTGTATGCCTTCCTGTTATGGTGTCTAGGCTGAAAATACGGCTTTCTCAAAGCTAAAGGCATTTAAAAGACCGATCCCAGTTGCCGTGCGGTCTAAGGCGTGGGTCTACGGCCGCTCGCTTACTGGAATTGTGGGTTCGAATCCCGCCGGGGGCGTGGATGTCTGTCTCTTGTGAGTGTTGTGTGTTGTCAGGTAGAGGTTTCTGCGACGGGCTGGTCACTCGTCCAGAGGAGTCCTACCGACTGTGGTGTGTCTAAAAGTGTGATCGTGAAGCGTCGAAAAACGAGGCGGCCTAGGCCCCCAAGGGGCTGTCGAGCCATTGTAAAAAAAAAAGGCATTTAAAATATTAGCCTTTTAAAACAGTGGTTAGTAGTAGTGTCTACCACCTACTTTAAAGTTCCATAACTCCGCATTTAGTCCACAAAGCGTGTTTATACGTTTCGTATGATTAGCACAAAAACGGAGATTTCCCAAAATAGCACCCACTGGCTGGTCTTTGTAATGGAGGCGCTATGTGTTTTCTGTAAAGTAGGAACTGAATGGAGTTGTGATAGTTGGACTAGTACAGATTTTTGTGGCTTAGAACATTTAATTTTGAGGACTGTGGTATGATTTTGGTACTCTAAACCTCTCAAAAACCATGCTTAACCTAAATTGTATTTAAAGAATCAGTTCGTACCGCACAGTAAACACTCCGTCTCGGTTATAAAGGCAACCAAGTTACCGCTGTATACGGAAATAATCGCTGTTTGATGTAATAACAATAAAAATCACTGAAATACAATCTGTGGGAAGAATTTAGAACTTACGCATGTGAAAACTGATAAAACAGCTTAAAGGGTTACAGCTAGCACGATGCGTTAATAGTATACGTTACATATTTCGTGCTGTCAGTGTACAGGTCCCTGCACGGATGACATTATGCGGACAAAAAGCTGTCATATTGTTTGCTGTTCAGGTACTTACCACCGAACGGCACGCGTTCACTCCGTCTGGCAGCCACTCGTCCGAACACCACGCGCCACTCCAGTGTTTTGTTCCAGTAATCCCGCCGTCCCAGTGCCTCGCTGCAAGGCGCTGTACGCTGCTCCAAGTCCATTCGATATCTCGAGCCTTGCTCAGCTCGATGTGGGTGGAAGCACGACTTTATAGTGGGAGTAGAAGTGGTAGTGAATACGACGGCGGGATTGGTGGAACCGCATCTGATACATCACATGGACACTGATCCTCGTCATTCATTACCCAGTATTTGGCCGTTAATGATTATAGCACAGTGACTTCATGTAACTTTCCAAAACGTGAGGTCCGCGGTGGCGCGGTTCGTTAGAGGCACTGCGCTACAAGCCGGAACGTCGCGGGTTCGATTCCCGATGGTGCCATTGGAATTTTTCATTGACGTAATCCTTTCGGTCGCACTATGGCCCTGGGGTCGACTCCGCCTCTAACAGAAATGAGTACCAGGAATATTTCCTGGGGGGTAAAGGCGGCCGGTGCGTAGGGCTGACAACCTTACCGCTTTCATTTGCCAAGTGTCTTGAAATCTGGGAGCCTCACCCTCCTGGAACCCTAAGGGCCTGTAATGGGATTGCTTTTTTTACCTTTACCACTTCATGTATTATATCTGATATGCTTTACCGACCTACTTGCCACTTGTTTTCGGGAAGTGACAGGTTCGAATCTCTGCTGGGACAGCGCATAGCGACGTGAAATTGCAATTGAAATGTGAGTTCTGTCTGGTCTGGTACCAAACAGTATACTGCACAAAGTTTATCGGCGTACAACACGGAGGTATATGGAACTTTATCGTACGAGACTTCAACCGTGTACTGTGTCTGAAGAAACAGCTATGTGTACAGTACAAATGTGACTGCAACGACACCTTTTGTAACATAGCTCACTTTACCAGCAAAGAAGGCAAAATCAACAGGGAAGGTATTGCATTTATAACAAAAGAACATTGTTATAAACAATATAAATGGATACATTTTAACATATCAGAAGAAAAGTCTACGGAACTTAATACATAAACAAGATTTAAGGCAATCTGTACTGTAATACCTTTGTAAGGAATTGAGTGAGTCCTCTTTCCAAAATTTGACACTTGACATAGTTTATGGAGTTTTAGAATTTTTACATTTTTTTGCTTACCAGATTATCCTGAAGATGATTAATTAAAGTCGAAACATGTTTCTAGAGGTAATGTGACAAATTATTTAATAATAATAATAATAATAATAATAATAGTGATGAAAGTTGTGATGGTGTAAATACTGTTCATTATTACAGATAGCACAACGGGATGCCAAACAACAACAACAACAACAATAATAATAATAATTATTATTATTATTATTATGTGATGAGTGTTTCTCACAAACAGCTTAGAAAGTTTTCAAAATCCTGTGACTTGTGGCCGAATTCTATATGTTAATCTTGCTTGGGGTGTATATGTAGGTTGTTACAATTAAATTCTCACTGAGGATTACAGTCCGCAGGGATGTGACGCCGTGTAGCTTTGTAGACAGGAACCGAACTTTCGGACGGTCCTGCTGTCTCGCTCCCCAGCACAAGAACTGTACGATCTCCTTTCATTTGCACTGCACTACTCTTAACGTTTCTGCGATTGGATGCAATAGTCTGAGCTGCTGGAAGTGTTCGGAGTCGAGCGAACTCAGATGTTATACTGACTAGGCTGAGGAGACAAATTATTCTACCATAAAGATGGTGGTGAGAGGCCCTTCCGAAACGTCGGTACGTATCCACCAAACAAATGGCGTCACATCCCAGAAGACCATAGTATTTGTATTTATCATTCGCCAGTGAATAATGACCTTGAAACACTGCAGCTAGGTGTGTGAAATGGTAGGGAAATACATAACGGCACGTAGCAGATTTTGTGAAGCATGCATAACGGCACGTAGCAGATTTTGTGAAGCATGCATAACGGCACGTAGCAGATTATATGTGAAGCATACATAACGGAACGTAGCAGATTGTGTGTGAAGCATACATAACGGCACGTAGCAGATTTTGTGAAGCATACGTAACGGCACGTAGCATATTATATGTGAAGCATACGTAACGGCACGTAGCAGATTGTATGTGAAGCATACGTAACGGCACGTAGCAGATTATATGTGAAGCATACATAACGGCACGTAGCAGATTTTGTGAAGCATGCATAACGGCACGTAGCAGATTATATGTGAAGCATACATAACGGAACGTAGCAGATTGTGTGTGAAGCATACATAACGGCACGTAGCAAATTTTGTGAAGCATACGTAACGGCACGTAGCATATTATATGTGAAGCATACGTAACGGCACGTAGCAGATTGTATGTGAAGCATACGTAACGGCACGTAGCAGATTATATGTGAAGCATACATAACGGCACATATCAGATTTTGTGAAGCATACGTAACGGCACGTAGCAGATTTTGTGAAGCATACGTAACGGCACGTAGCAGATTATATGTGAAGCATACATAACGGCACATAGCAGATTTTGTGAAGCTTACGTAACGGCACGTAGCAGATTTTGTGTGAAGCATACGTAACGGCACGTAGCAGATTATGTGTGAAGCATATGTAACGGCACGTAGCAGATTATGTGAAGGATAGTTTTGACAATAATGACAAAACGGAGCGATTGGGGAATTTTGTAAGACTGGGTCTGACAGACATCGGCTTGTATGAATCTTTGCTGGTGGAAGCTATAGCCAAAAACATGTCACTGCTGTTTAAGATTTGAGGTTATCATAGCGGTATTACCAAATATACAATTCTTATGGGAAATACGCCGTGCCGGTTGGTAAACAGCGACGTTTCGAACGATCGTAGTGCCTTAATCTTAAAAAATACTTGACCCTGAAGACGAAGACACTACAATACTTCGAAACTTCTGTGACTGTTTACCCTTCGACACGCTGTAACATTCCAACAGGCCTGCATGTTCATGTCGCTAATGTCCGACTGAATTCTGAGGGCCGATAATACATCCCGTCACTTTATCTGCCTGCATTACCGAAACTGTTACGAAGTTTTCGGCCCCCACTTTTCGACACGGCCACAGTCAGTAAAGGTAAAGGTAAAGTTCTCCCTAGAACAGGCCATGAAGGCCCAGAGGGGGAGTAGAGGTGTAGCTCTACTCTTTCTTTAACCTCGACACTAGATGAGGGTGGGTGGTCAACTCCACGCCCCGGCCGCTTTACCCCCGGGAAAGACCCGGTACCCATTGTATAGGAGGCTGGGTGGGCCCCAGGGCCGGTCTGGACGGGTGCGGAAAATATCGCCCCCACCGGGATTCGATCCCCGGACCGTCCAGCCCGTAGCGAGTCGCTATACCGACTGAGCTATCTCGACGGCCACAGTCAGTACTGTCAGAAAACACTTCGTACGTGAAGTGTGGTCATGAGGCCTGGGCATGTAGCATCTATGGCAGAAATGAGAGATGTACACTGAATTTTGCTTGGGAACCTGAAAGTAAGACAGAAATCTGGAGACCTAGGCGTAGATGGTAGCTTGATACTGAAATGGATCGCAAGTAAATTATTTTTGATCATTTAGGCTGGTTTTGTCTGTCTTATGATAGGGACCGGTGATGGGGAGTTGTGAACGTAACGAAACGTCGGGTTTTTGTATATGTCGACAAATTTATTGGCCAGCTGAGCATCAGTTAGCTTCTCAAGAAGAACTCTTCTCCAAGCCGTTAGTTGGTTTGTTATAAGCATAACTTATACGCGCAAGTTCTTGTTGTGACTGTATATGTGAAACGTAACTTTTAAAATCGTAGTTCGCGTGTGGGATGTGACTACCGTGTGCTGCACCTCTCGACCGAGCAGAGAGGTCGGCGAGCGTGCAGCAAGCAGTCGGTAGAAGAAACTGCCTGAGCTCCTGCCATCTGTTGACGTAACTGTAGAACTTTGACGTGCCCGCTACGTCGTTTCAGTTGTCCGTGTACGTAGCTCAGATTACGAGAATCCTGCCAGATGTTGGGAAAATAAGGTTCGACTGTATTTTAGCTTCATTTCAACCACATCGAAAATGTTCCAGACACAAGTAAAGTAAGATTCTTCTGGGATGTGTGTTTGCTGTAAGAAAGGAATTAAACTTTCAGATATTTGCAGCTGAAGTGCAGGCTTAAACATTTATCGGCCGTGCCAGGAGCTTGACTAGGCCAGTATAGTGATTAGTGTTCAGGTGGAGC
Source organism: Reticulitermes speratus (assembly GCA_021186555.1). NCBI lineage: Eukaryota > Metazoa > Arthropoda > Insecta > Blattodea > Rhinotermitidae > Reticulitermes > Reticulitermes speratus. Next base: position 32,356,861 of record JAJKFL010000011.1, on the reverse strand, counting down.
CTTATCTCCACTCCCACATTCATCTTCATGTGGTGATAATGTAGCATAGGTCAGCTGTAGCTTTTAATGACTGCCGTTAGCTCAGACTATATAGCGTCCAGTGGTGGGGTGAATAGTGAATAATGAATTGGAAAGTATGTGGAATAAAGCAGTCGTGGCCTATTTTATAACACAGTGTTACCGTATACACCAGTTAAATTAAATAATATAACCAATACGATACATTTTTTATGATACATTTATTTAAAATCCAACCTGTTTTAGCTTACAGCCATCTACAGGGATAACATTAATATCTTACGAAATTTCCCAAGACCATTAGATGTTAAGCCGAATGTAAAATGTGGATGAAAGAGATGGATTACAAAACACATTGATATGATAACAGCCAGTAAAATAGTTGAAATATCTCATAAAGGTTTTTTTTCCCCCCAATGGCGCGACAGCCCCTAGTGGGCCAAGGCCTCCTCATTATCTAGACTTCACGATCACACTTAAGCCACATCACACTCGGTAGGACTCCTCTGGACGAGTGATCAGCCCGTCGCAGAGACCTCTACCTAACAACACACAACACTCACAAGAGACAAACATCCATGCCCCCGGTGGGATTTTTTTTTTTTTTGCCTCTCCGGGATTTTTCCCCTTTGATCCATTTTTGTACTGTTTAAATCCTTTCGTCCTTCATGTCACTTTACGTTCCATGCTACTGTCTATCAACAAACACAACACAAACATCCATGCCCCCGGTGGGATTCGAACCCAGTAAGCGAGCGGCCGCAGACCCACGCCTTAGACCGCGCGGCCACTGGGATCGGCTGTCATAAAGTAAGCCAATAAAATATCCCAATGTAATAATATGTGTTGATCAGTTTAATTGACTGTAATCATATCAATTTGTCCCTGAAGATGGCTGTTGAGCTGAAATTTGGATTGCAAATAAAAATCTCATAAAAATGTATCTTGTTGGTTATATTATTCATTCGGTTTAATTCTAATTTGAGATATATATAGATCCATGGATTGAGGCTACTTTTCTTTTTCTAACGCGCCCACCAGAACAGGTTTTCTTCCATTCCACGTGGTAGAGCCGGACTCCGAAACGTTGTGGGTTTCTTAGCCTGAAACGATTTACAATATCTAAAATTTTAGTCACGAATGTGACTGTCTAAAGTATTTGCCTTTGAGTGACTGAGGAAAATCACGAAAACTTAAAGTTATCCGGTCACCGGATACAGATATGAACCCAGAACCTCCTGGGTACGTTGCGCAGTTCTACCCACGGAGACGTTTCGGCGTCGACGTATCGTGTTTCGTTAACCGCTCAGTGACTCTGGGATTCAAATTCCAACGACTGCTCTTGGACAAAGGGATTTTGAATTTAGAGAATCTTTAAATGTATTCATGACCGCACGGTGCACCGAGGCCGGCAGAATGTAAATAATTAAAGGCCCGTACAGTGCACCGAGGGCGGCAGTGGAAGGTTAAAACTGGAAATGCAAGCTTACACTAAGATCTTGTATCTAATTATGTTTTGCCCCAGAAACTAATGGAACTGCTGCTGATGGAGTGCCTTGTGGCTACAGTTACTTTCATCTCTGCGGAGCAGCCTCACTTTGCCACAGGACATCCACCTCGCCACTTCAATACAGCTGTAATGCATATGTGTGCCTGCAGAGAGCAATTTGTAAAATGGCTTTCTCAGAAGACATAACAATTTGAGAACATGTAGTTGTAGTCTGTGTGGCTCTTTCAGACACAAGTAATCAACAGCAAGTATGAAGTTCTGCTTGCAGACTGGTAAGTATGTGGCCAGTGTTTCGGAACACGTATAGCGTATATGATGGTGAATGATGAATTTGAAGGGATGTGGAAGGAAGAGGTTTTGGTCTAATTTAATATTTTGTCCCGACAGTTAGCAGGAGGGGCTTAGGGAAAAGACGAATATCCTTACGGAAGACTATCGGTAACTAACTAACTAACTAACTAACTCCATGGAGCAGAGTCCTTCTTGAGAAGCTAACAGGTCGTCAGGTAGTCAAGAAATTCCCCGCGTTTTATGGAACCCGAAGGTTCGTTACCGCATTCACAAGAGCCCGCCACCTGTCCCTATCCTGTCGGTATCCGAGCCCAAATTCGAACTTGGCGCCTCCAAAATGAGGCACTGCGCTACAAGCTGGAACGTCGGGGGTTCGATTCCCGATGGTGCCATTGGAATTTTTAATGGGATTGCTTTAGCTACTGCTCTTTCCAAAAAGTGTGTTTTATATTATACTCATAATAAATAGCGATTCATTAATTAAACGTGATTCGCCGATTTTTTCTTTCTAATGGACACTGACTGTGTTCTCTGTGCGGCACGAACTGAATTTTTGTACAGCTTAACTAAGCGTCAGTACTTAAAAAAACCCGGTTAAGAAGTGATAATTTTGTGCTCAACAATGATGCCAATAAATCGAAAATATTTGATGTACACGCTGTTAAAGACAAATAAATCCGTTAACATTTTCTGAAACCGGAACTGTTGTAAGCGTACAGCTGACGTCACACTTTGCATTCGTACGTAATTTCCTTGCATTTATCCATATGCTAATATTCTGTGCCTTTAATTAATTAAACTTATATGTGTTAGATGTCTGTTCACGGAGGTCACCAGTGTGACAGCTGCCTAGTTTTTAGGGAAATATGAATTGATAATGCACGGCTGTTCCGAGACTTGTGCCTGTGGTCACGTCCACATTTCGCTGGTACACAAAATGTGTAGGAGGCTAGTGTTGATGTAAAGTTTAGATGTGCCTGTTGGAATTGTTGTATCGACATGTGTTTTATCCGCACAAATACTAATTTAATCTGCGCAGTTGTATTATTTAACTGTACGTTTTAAAAATTATTTATATTGTATTGGCGAGGTTAGAACTGTAACGGAAGCAGGATATTCTGTTACTTTTCAGTGATTTTTTTCTCATTGATATTCTGATGTGAACTTTCTGTTTTCGAATGTGATTTTAGACAAACAATTTTGTTTGTACATACACGTCCTTTACTTGGCTATTTATGTCTTGAACTAAGCCACTTACAGAATATGAATTAATATATTGGCCCTTCAAAGGTACGTTTTCTAATCCTGCCATCTTTAGTACGATGCCCGTAGCTTCTCAGCTCCAAACACAGATGGCATCATCTTAGCAATGACTCGATTAGAGATCGAAAGTATAGTCAGGTCAGGTTAATTTTCGTTTGTTGTGAATTTTCTACCCTTTCTGCAGTGACTTTCTGAATGTGTTGACATTAAAGTAAGATAGGCTATAAAATATTTATCCTGCTCCTCTTTCGAGAGCGGGGATAGCTCAGTCAGGTTAGTGACTTGCCACGGGCTGGACGAACGGTGTTCGATCCTCCACAGAAGCAAAAAAAAAAATATTTTCAACACTGTGGCAAAACTGACTCTTTCATAGGGAGGAAAAGCAGCCGAGGACCCACCTTCATTTAGTACCAAGGTTAAGATTGCGTGGAGCTGAACACCTACTCCCTAATACGCCTCCACGGCGTGGTGTTTAATTAAGCGTAGGGTCAGATGATCAGATCGCAGTTAATCACCGTCGGAAGACACGTTGTAGTTAATTGATTAGTTGAGTCATTTAATGCTTTGAAATCCGTATGTAGTTGGTAGGAGGACACTAGAAATTAAAATTTCAATTTGTAACGGATTATCTTAAGGGATAACATGTTGGCATCCGTATAATTGGGTTATAATCTGCCTGGCTCAGCGAAATAACCGAAGCAAGCTATATGCATTACATAGCACTTTACAGTGCATCCGATTACGGCCGTCCAGTCGCATACAAGTTTTAATTTCCAGTTCATTTGTGGGGCAGTGGCGTGGCTGGACTCTACCCTGAGAGCAGTCAGCTGAACCACACACTTCGGGAGCACCTGTGCTTCTTTTATTTGTAGCTTATTCGACGACGCTATCTGTACCTGTAACTACATTACGTAAAATCGTAGGATGATATTTGCATAATAAATTGGAAGGCGTTGTGGACGAAAGCTTCCGTGGCTTAATTTAATGCGCTATGCTGGAACATTCCTGGAATGAATGAGGACAATCAGGAAGGCCCCTGACAGGATGGACGGTACCTCTCGAACATGCAGCATGAGTGCTGACTATTCGACTGCCCGGACATCTATGTTATAATAATAAGGTAATGTTCACCCTAGAACAGGCCACGAAGGCCCAGAGGGGGAGTAGATGTATAGCTCTACTCTTTCTTTAACCTCTGCGCTAGATGGGGGGTGGGTGGTCAACGCCACGCCCCGGCCGCTTTACCCCCGGGAATGACCCGGTACCCATTGTACAGGAGGCTGGGTAGGCCCCAGGGCCGGTCTGGATGGGTGCTGAAAATCTCGCCCCCACCGGGATTCGATCCCCGGACCGTCCAGCCGCTATACCGACTGCGCTATCCCGGCCCACATGTTATAATAATAATAATAATAATAATAATAATAATAATAATAAAGGTACATTTCAACCTAGAACAGGCCATGAAGGCCCAGAGGGGGAGTAGATGTATAGCTCTACTCTTTCTTTAACCTCGGCGCAAGATGGGGGTGGGTGGTCAACGCCACGCCCCAGCCGCTTTACCCTCGGAAATAACCCGGTACCCATTGTACAGGAGGCTGGGTAGGCTACAGGGCCGGTCTGGACGGGTGCTGAAAATCTCGCTCCCACCGGGATTCGATCCCCGGACTGTCCAGCCCCTTAGCAAGTCGCTATACCGACTGAGCTATCTCGGCCCACATGTTATAATAATAATAAAGGTACATTTCACCCTAGAACAGGCCATGAAGGCCCAGAGGGGGAGTAGATGTATAGCTCTACTCTTTCTTTAACCTCGGCGCTAGATGGGAGTGAGTAATTAACGCCACGCCCCGGCCGCTTTACCCCCGGGAATGAACCGGTACCCATTGTAAAAGAGGCTGGGTAGGCCCCAGGGCCGGTCTGGACGGGTGCTGAAAATCTCGCCTCCCACGGATAATAATAATAATACTTTTCATTAGAATCATCGTCAGAGTTTGAAAATACCATCGCTGTCTTGTCTGAGGCAGCCAGCAATTCGTTAGGGTTTAGTGGATACGCAGAGGCAAAAGAGTGGGTTTGCAGAGAACAGGCTATGTTACTGCAATGCAGTTGTGACAGTCCTGTCGACGGCTATTATTTGCTGGGTTTATCTCTTATGCTGAGAATTTTGCTTAAGAAGTTTCTGAAGTTACCTTTGATTGCTTTGCATTTCAGTTATACATGGTGATTATAAGTTTAACACGTGGTTCTTTGTGTGTAATACACGTGTATGGAAAAGTCAAGATAATTTATCTGGAAACAATATATTTATTTATTTTTACTTGCGGAGTGGGGGAAGAGGGAAGACAGGCCGCTTGATACTGGGCCTGCTGTGCCTCGCCTTATTATTGTTATTATGGAGAAGCGGTGGAGTAGTAGTTATTACTCCACCGCTTCTCCTTGTTAGAAATTTAATTTCTTCTTTAGGCTTGCAATGGATGCAGTAATGTAAAGACGTCTTGGGGGAGAAAATTGGCACTCTATATGAGAATTTATCGTAGTGATGGAACACATTAAAATGCGATAATCTGTTTTGTGACGCCGTGTACTTTGGTAGGCATGTACCTGCCATACTGCACGGTGACATATCCAGAAAACCCTAAAAATTCTCATAATTTTGATTTTGAATTATTAATGAAATGTTACCGAACATAAAATTTCAGATTTGTGACATGCCATCCAGTTTTATGGTGTTCAGTTTAGTGCAATTTTATGGTTATCTTTCGATTTCATACACACGTGTCCTTTGTGTTAAGTACATTTTTAACCTCTTTTACTTTCCTCACAAGGAAATTTGTTTTGTTAACACGGAGATAATCAGCCCGAAGACTTCCTCTCAACGGACCCTCGTTGACAGAGGTTGGTGTCTGCTGGGGTTAAATTAAATTGCCGCGTTTCGTGGAAGATGATGTAGAGGTGTGTTTTTGTAAGGGTATTGCCTAGAGTAAGATCGCCCTAGGGACATTTGAACCGAACTGCATTAACGTAATGGAGGGAAGATATAAGCCAGATTGACACCTTAAAGCAAGCTATATAAGGCAGGTAGCAGGCTCGCTATAAACACTTGGACGTGCGCTACCAGAGAGAAGACCCCTCCTTGTTGCATCCGAAACGTCGTTTCTAAACTACCAGGATACGTGAGCAAGAGTTTGAAGATTAAAATCAAATTCTTGTAGCAGGTAATTGTAATTTTGTTGTTGAAAATATAATTTTCTTTTGGTACCTTGATTTAAGGCTTCCGCAGCGATGTTGATGAGAACTGAGCTCTTCTGGGATATTACGCGGTGTCGTGTGGTAATTTTTTTTTACCGAAACGTCGGTAAACAATTACCACACGACGTCGCGTAATATCCCAGAAGAGAGCAGTTATTTTGGAATTTTCGAGGAAGGGGCGAATAGTGAGGTGTAAGTTTAAAAGAAGTGCTTTATTTCATTTTTGGTCGGTGTTTATAATACTGTTATTAAAACTGATAATTTTTTTTTTCGGGCAAGCAAGAGCGTTTATGTAAACTCGAAGAGCAACATTTTTTTTCTGTATTTTTCGTCGGGGAACGCTGTGCACAGTACAGACTGTTGCTCAAATATCGGACTGTGATTTAATACACAGCATTTGCCCATGCTTGATTACAACACAGAGTGTTGTTATCCGTGTATACTACAGTGAAATCCTTTGTTTAGATTAGTGGTTCCCAAAATTTTCGATCCACCGCCCCCTTGGTTCCATTTATACACCCACAGCGCCCCCCTACCTTTTTTAAAAAAACATAAATGCGCTTTTGTTTCCAATTTTATTTTATATTTAAAGAATCGTTTGAATAAAATTATATAAGAGTTAAACTTAATGTTTTATGTGTTAATTAATAAATTACAATTTATTATATTTTTTTATGATTGACAATAATTAATCTAGCAATAGTTTATTAAAAAATAATATGTGCTTGAATAAGATTTATAAATTAAAATACTAAGAAATTTAGTTCATTTTTTATTTTTAACACAAAAATTACTTCATTTGAATTTTATTATAAAAATAAATGCACTACTTGTGTACTAGCGTCCCCCTGTGATAATAACAGCGCTCCCTTCCACCTCTCGTACCTATTAGCGCCCACATCGGTAATTCCACCGCCCACTTTGGGAACCACTGGTTTAGAGGTTCCCTTTAAGACAGCTTTCACTATAATAGAAAACTCCATTGAAATTCAGCAGATAATTTAATTTGTAATTTAACTGTTACGTCCAAGCATTGCCTTTTTGGACAGAAGTTAAAAGTTAAAAATATATCCTTTCATTAGTGGAAAAGCCCTGTGACATTTATACTCATGTTTTTCTTTTAGAAAAGTGAATTAATGCACGGTTGTATAGCTCAGTTGGCGCAGTGTCGAGCTGACATCTGTGTCAGCACACGAAAACTACAGTGGCGTGAGCATGACATAACATATGCGCGTAGTCAGTACTAGTATAATAAACCGTGTTTATACACGTATACACGCACGCACAAGCACACACACAATGCCCTAGCTATTTTTTTGGCACCAGGGACGAATAATCACAATGGTAACCCCTAACAAAAATTATGAAGTTTAAAGAAATCGCAATAATTTATTAAATTTCCTTTTATTTGGCTCGGTAATTGAAAATTTGTTGAGCCCAGAAAATCAAATTTTATAATTTAAAATGTTTATTTTGCCGTCCCGGGGCGGCCGTAACACTTGCCTCCCCCCACCTATGCCCCTGCACACGCACACAATCGCACGCATGCACGCATCGTGTAATGCTTCCATGACAGTACGTATTATACACAGTCATAAATGATCGTGTGTTACGTGTATGTGTGTGGCCAATGCCTACACACACGCCATGCTTCCCATAACAGTATGTTCTACGTGTCCACTGCTGGTATGTCATAACAGTATGTTCTACGTGTCCACTGCTGGTATGTCATAACAGTATGTTCTACGTGTCCACTGCTGGTATGTCATAACAGTATGTTCTACGTGTCTACTGCTGGTATGTCATAACAGTATGTTCTACGTGTCCACTGCTGGTATGTCATAACAGTATGTTCTACGTGTCCACTGCTGGTATGTCATAACAGTATGTTCTACGTGTCCACTGCTGGTATGTCATAACAGTATGTTCTACGTGTCCACTGCTGGTATGTCATAACAGTATGTTCTACGTGTCTACTGCTGGTATGTCATAACAGTATGTTCTACGTGTCCACTGCTGGTATGTCATAACAGTATGTTCTACGTGTCCACTGCTGGTATGTCATAACAGTATGTTCTACGTGTCCACTGCTGGTATGTCATAACAGTATGTTCTACGTGTCCACTGCTGGTATGTCATAACAGTATGTTCTACGTGTCTACTGCTGGTATGTCATAACAGTATGTTCTACGTGTCCACTGCTGGTATGTCATAACAGTATGTTCTACGTGTCCACTGCTGGTATGTCATAACAGTATGTTCTACGTGTCCACTGCTGGTATGTCATAACAGTATGTTCTACGTGTCCACTGCTGGTATGTCATAACAGTATGTTCTACGTGTCTACTGCTGGTATGTCATAACAGTATGTTCACTGTTTACTGCACGGGCCTTAATTCTTCCTTAATTCCACTCCGTCCTGGGCGGTAGTTGGAATTTAAACCTCAGATTCATTAAAGGGCCAAAAGGCTCAGTTAAACTACGTCTGTTTTGCAGACGCACGTGTGTGGGTGGACACACGTTGGGAGAAACGATGACAGCCCCACGTGTTTTGTGTGAAGTTAATAAATTACTACACGTGTAATAAAAATCGCATTAAATTTATGTACAGACAAAGTAAATTAAAATTTCGCATTTCCCTAACTTGCAGATAAAATCGTTTTTTATGTATTCGGTAGTAATTGATGCGTTAAATTTGATAAGCTTTGTATAAGCGTTTTACAAACGTCCTTTGGTCATCGTTTGAGGGTTTATATATACTTAGGGTAGTAAAGGTGTAGGCTTGCTACAAAGAAACTCCGGTGTTTTAATTTTAAAAATATTTCTTTTTTGCATGGAATGACACAATACGACAAAGCAAATTGCGATAGACAAATAACAGTTTTTTGTATTTCGTTACGTTATTTCGATATGGGCTCTGTTTTTGCCCGGCATACTTCAGCTGTTGCCACGTGCGATTCAACGTGCTGCGGGTGATTGTGGCCTTTCACAGTTTTCCTGTTGATTGTTTTGTTGACAGCGGTTTTAAGGAACACACACGCTGTCCTTTAAACACTGCTCCAAACGAAAAAAATTTAAACTTTATATTGTTCACACCGTGCATTTTCATGCGATCACACATTTCTTAAACCAACAAAATTCACACTTCTTATTTATTATACAATACAATTTTTTTTACAGTAAAATCAGCCCAACATGTTTCGGTTTCCTATTTTGGGACCATCATCAGGGACCCATATCGTGAATTTGTGATTTTGTGTAATTTGTGATATGGGTCCCTGATGATGGTCCCAAAATAGGTAACCGAAACATGTTGGACTGATTTTACTGCAAAAAAATTGTATTGTATAATAAATAAGAAGTGTGAATTTTGTTGGTTTAAGAAATGTGTGATCGAAAAAAATTTAATCATTGAGATCAGGTGAACGGGGAGTCCAATAATATTCGGAAACTAGCAGTCACTGCAGTGCAGTATTGCTGAAATATGGGGATACTGTATCTTGCTTGAAGATGCATTTATTACATTTCTTAGGCTGTGAGAAGCTTAATTTTCCATGAAGAAGTTTGTCTTCGGGAATGTTACACCGTGTACTCTGGTAGATAGGTACCAATATTTCGGAGGAACCTTTACGGCCACTATTCTACAGTACTGTACTGAAATACAATGAACAGTGATAATTATAAGTAATACTTTTTCCACCTTTCAAAATTGCTGTAGTCAGTAAATATAAAATTGTGACTTAACAGTGTAATGGCGGAGGCTATGCAGATTGTAGTCTTCTAGAAGTTTACATCAGATGGCCACCTAGAATTCTTCATTGGGGGGGGGGGGGCGGGCGGACCCTGAGGCTATATATATTTATGTTTGATTTCAAAATTGTATTATAAAGATCATGTCATAAGTATAACTGTAACATAACACTGTTTGCAACTGCATTTATATGCATACAAATATAACTGCATGTTCCATGACTCAATCACAGTGCCGTATCTTGTTTTTTTAAATTTTGTTAATTTATTATTCAAAATTCTATTGTACTAGGCATCAGCTGATTTCAGTGGCTGATTTCGGCTGAAGGGTAAATCACGTAAAGGTTTGATATCATCGTATCTACAAAATCTTTGTTTTTTTAATTTTGGTTTAGGGAGGTTTGGTGGGGGCTGCAATCCGGCAGCCCCCCCCCCCTTGAGTGTGCCCCTGGTTAACATCACGTCTCTTGCTGCTATTCTGACAATGAAGGTAGCAAGTATTTTTTCAACATCAATAAAACTACACCAGTCTATACGATGTCACGTCCAGGAAGATAGCTTTATTAATAAATATTCAAATTTAAAAGCAACGTTCTTACTTGTAGATCAAGAAAAACGTGAACTTTTACTCTAAATCAAAGGGGATGTCAGCTGAAAGAGGTTCAGCAGCACCACAGCAATTAAGTTTATAGTTAGACCCTATACCTCGTGCCAGAAGTCGTGGCAATTTCTGCGCGCAAGAGAAGGCGAGCGGAAGTAGTTGTGTGGTGGTGGTGGTAACTCGCAAAGTGCAGGCAGTACTTATCCTGTGTTTGAGGGCCGTGTAACCATTACCAGACGGTTAGCTCTACACAAAGCCACGCAACAAACTCAACTGTTTCACCACTCAGCGCGGGCTTGTCAGTCTGCGCATAAGAACGGAATTACTTCTCTGAGTGTATGCCACGATTCCTGGATTGATATGGCTCAGGATAGGGACAGGTGGCGGGCTCTTGTGAGTGCGGTAATGAACCTTCGGGTTCCATAAAACGCGGGGAATTTCTTGACTAGCTGAGGAAGAAGCTTCTCAAGAAGGACTCTGCTCCATGGAGTTAGTTAGTTAGTTAGTTAGTTAGTTATGCCACAATTCCTTGCTCGAGATGTACTATCGCTGCTTGTTTTGTGTGTTTTGCGCTGAATGTTGATAATCAGTGTACCGTGCTATGTAGTGTTGTTCTGTGACGTAATTCCCTAAGTTGCTACGAACGTTCCAGTTGCGGTCTATGTGTCGTCCAGAGACGCTGTTGCCTGTGGCGACAATCTGGCTGATGACGCTGCAGTGGGGCGGACTTCTGAAAATGGCACTTTCTAACGAGTTGGAGAATTGCCCCGCGAGAGAACTTCGCTGCGAGATCCTCTGCCATCTTGTTGACTTGGAGCTCCAGTGTGCAAAATGTCGGTCAAGAGCTCCGGTACGTTTCGGTAAACGAACGCGAGGGTATTTCCCACTGGCCCGAGAAGTGAACGCGAACAAGATTCCTCAGTTGGACACGGCGAGCCATTTGCAGGCCCTGCAGCATGGCGACGGATTGTGCTGTCGACAGTTCCTTTCGTTTCTGCTGCAGAACTCTAAGAACGACTTGCGCAAGAAGTGGCTGCAGGCCGAACGTGAAGAAGATCCAGGAAGTACAGAAACGAAATTATATTAAAATGTAGTCGTGTACACTGCATAGTCAGAAATTAGATGAAAATTACCCACAAATATAGCAAGTGGAAATCACACAACTAAACCTGTCGTAAGCACACAATAAATATGAATCGTCTAAGCTCTGTGGATAAATTAAAGGTTAAAGATTTGAGGTCTTCAGAGGGTTTTCTTTGTGGATGTTACTCCAGTCTGGTAGGAGGTACCCTCCATTTTCAGGGTTTGATAGTGGGTCATCTTTACATGTATATGAAGCATTAAAAGTTACAATTATTAATTTAGTATTACTGTCCTGTGGTAGCTACTGTATGCACCCGATCACTGAAAAGTTTCTTTATATACAGGGCATACACAAAAGAATGGTGCGATTTCAAAAGTGAATAAAAAATTTATGTCTCATATTACACGGGCACAACATACAGCGTCAGCGGCGGCAACTGTCCAAGTTTCTCATGCACTACCAGCAGTTCGCTTGTCATGCTTACTGCGTGGCCGCGGGGCCAGTTTCAAAGATGGCGTTGCAGCAGGAGAAGGCTTTCTGTGTGCTGTTGCAAATGGAGACAAGAACCTTCTCCCTTGGCCACCCCGTTCGCCAGATCTTACACCGTGCGATTTCTTTCTTTGGGGGTTCGTTAAAGGCAGCGTTTATGTACCACCATTGCCAACGTCCATCCATGAAATTCGTGATCGGATAACGCATGCACTGCAGGCCATTACAGCGGACATGCTACACCGGGTTTGGGATGAGTTTGATTACAGTGTGGATGTGTGTCGTGTGACCCAGGGTGCACACATTGAAGGATTGTAATTACCAAATGAGAAACTTGGACAGTTGCCGCCGCTGACGGTGTATGTTGTGCCCGTGTAAGGTGAGAAATACATTTTTTATTCACTTTTGATACCGCACCATTCTTTTGTGTATGCCCTGTATTAGATGTAATGTATAACCCATTACCAAATGTCGGATATAACTGCTGCCGCCATTTTCAGGGTAGAAGATGGAGGCAACAGGCACCTCCTGCTACAAGACTATACAATCTCAAGGCCGTGCCATGGCTCAGGCGGTTAGTCGCCGGCCTCTCGTGGCAGATCCCTGGTTTCGATGTTCGGGCTTGTGGACAAAGTGGCACTGGGACAGGTTTTACTCTCAGTACTTCAGTTTTACGTGGGCCGGTATAGCGACTCGTTACGGGCTGGACGGTCCGGGGATCGAATCCCGGTGGGGGGCGATATTTTCCGCACCCGTCCAGACCGGCCCTGGGGTCCACCCAGCCTCCTATACAATGGGTACCTCGTCTCTTTCCCGGGGGTAAAGCGGCCGGGGCGTGGAGTTGACCACCCACCCTCATCTAGTGCCATAGTTAAAGAAAGAGTAGAGCTATACTTCTACTCCCCCTCTGGGCCTTCAGGGCCCCTTTCTAGGGAGAACTTTACCTTTACTTCGGTTTTACGCGGTCAGTGTCCTTCCACCAGTGCTCCTTATTCATTTATTTATCTATCGTAGCCACTATACAATCTTAACAATTAACACCGTCGCTAAATAGCACACTTTTCTCTCTCTATACAACTTCAACACAGAAAACCACCGTCTAACACCGCTGCGGGAACCTATAGGAAATGCTCTCCAGAATGCTACATTCCTTCAAACCGTCGGGACCAATTTACACGTTGAAGCCGCTTGTATTCCATAAGAAGGGGATCCTCAGCTAAAACACTGCGAAAACCTAAGTATGCGCAGAGGCACACCTGTTGGCGCTCTGCCACTTCGGTGATTTTGCTATTGACTGAAATCTCAATTTTCGAATCTCCATCGGGGGCACAATCGTTTCTTTGTTTGCATCACCACGCCACGAACAGAAATGTTTTTTGGACTCGCGTGTCCTGTCTTTGTACCGCGTTTCTCTCGGAACGTGAAGCTATGTTTTCGTATATTGTAGCACAGAAGTATCCTGTCGTGTGGAACTTTGTTTTGTGGTGCTTGGAAACTGAAGTAATTCGACTTTATGTTCAGGCTGAAATTTGGCGTCTGTTATAGGTCTGATACTCTTATGTTTTGTGTCGTAAAGAATGATGTATAAATGTGAGTCACAATAATGGAATTACATTTTATCTCCTGAGCCTAGAGTGACATGTAACTATGAATTATATGTAAATGTAATATTTTACTTAGAACTAAAAATTCGCGTTTAGATGCGGGCCGAGTGAATAAATTCAGGTCTGGATTTTGGTATACGTATAACCACAGAGAATTTGTTCCTACTTGCCATGTAGCGTTTTGACTAACCGCGTGTGGCAACCGGGTTATGTGCTGAGTTTCGAGTACCGGCGGCAGTATATAGCGCGAAAAGCGACTATTAGCTTCATCAACGTCTGTCTGTCCCTCCGTCTGCCCGCATGGAACAACTCGGCTCCCACTGGACAGATTTTAATGAAACTTGATATTTGAGTATTTTTTGAAAATCTGTCTAGAAAATTCAAGTTTGATTAAAATCTGACAAGAATAACGGTACTTTACATGAAGACCTATGTACATTTATGATAATATCTCGCTGAATTCTTCTTAGAATGAGAAATGTTTCAGACAAAAGTTGTACAGAAAATCAAAACACACATTTTATGTTCAACAACTTTTTTCCAAAAATCGTGCCGTTTATGAGATAATGTGGAACAATGTGGTAGACCCGGACAGGCCACAGATGACAGTATAATACGGCGCATGCGCTTTGCATGCTGGATAACTAAGGCTACAGACACGCACTCAAAATATGTAATAGTTATTGCTTTTCCACTGCAACAATGGTTACACGAACGCGCCTCAGTGTTACGTTATACGTATATTACCTCTCTTGTACTCTTCTCCAAAGCGTTCAGCCTCTTACCCACTAGGTCCCGGAGACCCTTTCATCAGACATAAAGATGTCGGAGCGCGAGTCTGATTGCCGAGGTTAAGAAGGCGTGACGCTGTATCTCCACTCTACTTTATGACTATGTTGTGATGACGTGGCGTTAGTTCATTGCAGGGATAAATTATCCGTTCTTTACCTTTTTATATACACGCACTGGTCATGAATATCTTGAATATGTGCATTAATATATCGTCTGCACTTTCAGAAAGAAATGACAGTGAATGTTATTAATGTAGCTGATTATCATAACTCTGCACCTGCCACTTGACAGGTGCAGCTTGTCACTAAGCTAATAATACTGGTCGTGGCACAGCTATCACGCTTTCCTCTACAAAGTTAATATCGTTCTAAAACCGAAGGGGTTAGTGTAGCTGTAACGCACTTGACTTTTTATACGAGAGATATCTGGTCAAATCTTGACCGGGTCGTCCGATATCTGGTCAAATATTGACCGGGTCGTCCGATATCTGGTCAAATCTTGACCGGGTCGTCCGATATCTGGTCAAATATTGACCGGGTCGTCCGATATCTGGTCAAATCTTGACCGAGTCGTCCGATATCTGGTCAAATCTTGACCGGGTCTTCCGATATCTGGTCAAATCTTGACCGGGTCGTCCGATATCTGGTCAAATCTTGACCGGGTCGTCCGATATCTGGTCAAATCTTGACCGAGTCGTCTGATATCTGGTAAAATCTTGACCGGGTCTTCCGATATCTGATCAAATCTTGACCGGGTCTTCCGATATCTGGTCAAATCTTGACCGGGTCGTCCGATATCTGGTCAAATCTTGACCGAGTCGTCCGATATCTGATCAAATCTTGACCGGGTCGTCCGATATCTGGTCAAATCTTGACCGAGTCGTCTGATATCTGGTCAAATATTGACCGGGTCGTCCGATATGTGTTTCAAATCTTGACCAGGTTGTCCGATATCTGGTCAAATCTTGACCGAGTCGTCCGATATCTGGTCAAATCTTGACCGGGTCGTGCGATATCTGGTCAAATCTTGACCGGGTCGTCTGATATCTGGTCAAATCTTGACCGGGTCGTCCGATATCGTCCCAGGTTTCTATAGCTTTTCTTCAGCCCCTCCAGGTAAATGGGCCCTTTCCTACAAATGCATTCCAGTTTATCACTCGACAATCATTCTGCAATTATATATTACATACTGTCTATTTTATCGTATCCCAGAACACCGCAGCTGTCACATTATTCCCCGGCGGGTGCAGCGATTCTGTGTGATAAAGCTGCCGTGCTCGGGGACGCGATAAAGTGGACACACTGTGAATTATGTGTATTATGAATTATTGAGAGTGTCGTAAAATAAACCACAGAAAATATTTTATCTGAGATGTGTGTACGATGGAAGTTTGATGTATTTTTCACTATCTCTTCAACACTGGCTCTATCTCCCACCCTGCTTTCCACACAACTATAGTAGGATTTTTTTCGGCACAGTAAATACAGCTGGAACTTGACAATAATTACAATAGTCGCAATTTGGCGGTTATTCCCTTGTTAATTTTATCGGTAATAGGCTTATATAAACAAACGTGTTACGTAGTATTGTTAACGTAATGAAGTCTGGGTGCTAACAGCTCTGATAACGAGACAAGAATTACGTGCAGATTTTGGTGTGGAAATCTCTGTAAAACATATGTTAACGAACTTACATTGACAACTTTATTGTATCGAGGTGCAAGGCGTCTAGCTATTGTTCAAATCAACCCCGTAACACGGTACCACAGTAATATCGAACCATACAACACACACCTTTATTGATACTTCATAGTGTAATCGACGGAGCCAGCCAGGTGAAGTTAGTTACCAGTTACCATGTTCTGTGGAGCGGTCACTGAAAACATGGATGCTACTGTCGGTCAAATGAGTTTATGCCGATTTTATTTCGCTTATTGAAGGGACTAGTATCAATGTATACAGGGCATACACAAAAGAATGGTGCGGTTTCAAAAGTGAATAAAAAATTTATGTCTCACATTACACGGGCACAACATACACCGTCAGCGGCGGCAACTGTCCAAGTTTCTCATGCGCTACAACTGGACGGAGCTCCCCCCCATTTTCACAGGAATGTACGAGTGCTTCTCAATCGTGTTCTTACACAGCGCTGGATCGGACGTGCTGCTGCAAATGGAGACAAGAACCTTCTCCCTTGGCCACCCCGTTCGCCAGATCTTACACCGTGCGCTTTCTTTCTTTGGGGGTTCGTTAAAGACAGCGTTTATGTACCACCATTGCCCACATCCATCCATGAAATTCGTGATCGGATAACGCATGCACTGCAGGCCATTACAGCGGACATGCTACACCGGGTCTGGGATGAGTTTGATTACCGTGTGGATGTGTGTCGTGTGACCCAGGGTGCACACATTGAAGGATTGTAATTACCAAATGAGAAACTTGGACAGTTGCCGCCGCTGACGGTGTATGTTGTGCCCGTGTAAGGTGAGAAATACATTTTTTATTCACTTTTGAAACCGCACCATTCTTTTGTGTATGCCCTGTTTATGTATGTATGTGGCATACACGTTAATTGAAAATCTAAAGGCACAGGGATTTTACACGAGTTTGAGAAATAACCATTTTAAATACGAAATTTACCTAAACAATATTTAAAAATTGAGTTCTTAACTTACACTAAACATAATGGTCTTCCATTACACAGTCTAGCCAGTTGATGCTGTCTAGGGAAAAGTCTCCGTTTATTGCGAGAATTATAAGGAACTCAAAAACACATTGTATGGGGGGAACTGTAGGGATTTTAATGATAAAGTAAGTAGTACTTGTATCTTCACTACTGTACTTTAAAGGGTTGGGCTAAGC
This sequence comes from Reticulitermes speratus, assembly GCA_021186555.1. NCBI lineage: Eukaryota > Metazoa > Arthropoda > Insecta > Blattodea > Rhinotermitidae > Reticulitermes > Reticulitermes speratus. Next base: position 32,339,346 of record JAJKFL010000011.1, on the reverse strand, counting down.
GGGGAGATGGAGTCAATGAGTTTTCGTGGCCTACTTTAATTTGACTGTGATAAATATGTGACAGAGGAAGGGCGTGGTTATGTGAAAGGAAAATGTATCGTCAAACCGGACGAAATGTTCAGTGAGGAATAATGTGGGACAAATACAGCATGGACCAGTTATTGCATGGAAAATACTCTATATCCCTCAATATCTGGATGAAATGCAAGTTTTTGGAGGCTGACTCCGTCTACATCTTTAAGCAAAACAAAAAGCACGTAATTTTTTTATGCTTATCGTTGATTCTTATTCATATACAAGAAACTGAACCAGAACCAATAGCTACATATTTCCTTCATCCAGACAATAGCTATTGTTGAAAAAGAACGGATTTTCCCAACTAAACGCGAAGTTGACGAGTTCGAATTTTGTGCTAAAATGATTTAACGACCTTTCAGAATTTTATTTCTTGTGAAGACTAAAAGACAATGAGCATATGTGTTTAAAACAAGATTAGGATTTTTAAACATAGGAAATAAATGATATTAAAATCAATATTTTTTTTTCCGTAAAAATTAAATTAATGAAATGGAGTAAAAATTTCCTAGTTATATGTAATCATTATTTTATCTGACAAATATCGTGTGCCATTTCTTGTCGGCTCGTTTATCGTATTAACGTAGCCTACTCCTCCAAGAGTCCATACGCGCGGCGGATCGGGGGCAGAAAATGACAAACGGCAGTTGTCAGATAAAATAAAGACCATGCACTATCATTCGAATGAACACAAATATGGCGCTGGTCGGGGGACATTTTTAATGTCATGACTGTGCTACACTACTGACACAAAACATTAGCTCCACAGCTGTTTCACCGTGTCAAATGAGAAAACATGTTTTATTTGTTGACTTTAAACATAAATAACATAACGCTTGACACAAAGTACAAGTTTAGGCTCTTAACACTGAGAGGTTTTATAAGTGTCAAGCAGAACACGCATTTACAGTAATTTTATTGTGATTCAGATTTAACGTAAGTACATTTTTAAGTAGCAATCGCTTAACTAATAACAAACACAGTCTAGCTAGACCCTGAATAGAACTCACGTTCTGTACTTAAATCACTGTAAATAACACTGGAACAGTCCTGGAGATCAGTACAGCTCCCCGTCATCCTGAAACATAGGACACAAGTGATTAAATATATTGATATATATATATATATTTATATATATATTTATATATATATATACAGGGCATACACAAAAGAATGGTGCGGTTTCAAAAGCGAATAAAAAATTTATGTCTCACATTACACGGGCACAACATACACCGTCAGCGGCGGCAACTGTCCAAGTTTCTCATGCGCTACCAGCAGTTCGCTTCTCATGCTTACTGCGTGGCCGCGGGGCCAGTTTCAAAGATGGCGTTGCAGCAGGAGAAGGCCTTCTGTGTGCTCCGTTTTGAACCTTCTCCCTTGGCCACCCCGTTCGCCAGATCTTACAACGTGCGATTTCTTTCTTTGGGGGTTCGTTAAAGACAGCGTTTATGTACCACCATTGCCCACGTCCATCCATGAAATTCGTGATCGGATAACGCATGCACTGCAGGCCATTACAGCGGACATGCTACACCGGGTCTGGGATGAGTTTGATTACCGTGTGGATGTGTGTCGTGTGACCCAGGGTGCACACATTGAAGGATTGTAATTACCAAATGAGAAACTTGGACATGTGCCGCCGCTGACGGTGTATGTTGTGCCCGTGTAAGGTGGGAAATACATTTTTTATTCACTTTTGATACCGCACCATTCTTTTGTGTATACCCTGTATATATGTTAAATATATTGATGGGAACTAGATGACTTTTATGAAGATTATATTTCAAACAGCTGTTATCTGGAGGAGAGATTTGCCTTTCTAAGCGGGCTTAAGCTGAGTCACTGTTACAGTAAGGTTTCTATTTCTGTCAGACTGCCTACTACGTTTACACTTTCTTTTTTTTTTTTTTGTAAAGTTTATTTTCGCCAGTAATGAATTTTGCAGCATACATGATGTTAGACCTGACTGAGTTTTGCCAATCTGTTGGCGACTCGACCAAAGTATTAGCCGTTCTAACTGAATATTTTAGGATTTTGTCTCAATTTCTTCAAGTTAATACAGAGATAACTCTTCTATGACTATTCAGTTTCTCTCCTTTTAATCAAACATAATGCTGCAAATAACGTCTTATCTACATAACGGATAATACATAAATCAACTCTTAATTAGTATGATCAGATTTTCTTAATACAGTCGAACTCGGTTATAACGTCGTGAAGGGGACCGAATATTTCGTGTCGTTATAAACGAGTGTTGTTATAACCGAGACGTTTAATGTTGTGGTTAAGAGTCGGGAATTAATTGGTACTACAGGATATCTGACGCTATAGAGGAGGTGACGCATAAACGGATGTCGTTATAACCGGGTTCGACTGTATTTTCAACTTGAAGTCACAAGACAATACAAATGACGTATACATTTAAACCGGTTATGTTACACAGAACGTGAGACAGTGATTGTTATATCAGGGATACAGAGAGCCAGTCTTTCTCTGAAACATACACACAGAAATGTGGACACCAGAATGAATTACTCTTGAAGCACATAAATATAGGTAATTCATACGTTGCACAAGACAAAGACAAAGCACTAAGCCTACAGGATCTAGACAAAGAATCCAGTTTCCACCTAAGCCATAAAACGAGTAGAAATCTCCACGATATTGATTCTTGACGTTCCTGACGTGCTAAACGCATTTGCTTTCTCTTTAACAGATGTATTTTGTATGCTGTAACCTGTCATGGCTGATGGTACCTTCCATATATGTTAGATATGTGTCACCGGGACATTATATTATAGCGCGGATATCTTGCGAAAGAAAGCCAAAATCACTTTGTTGGATAAAATTCGATGACTGAACTGAGGACAGTGTTTATAACAGTGTTTTGGTCGGTGTGACTTAAGGATGAGAACAATTCATAGTATGGAACGTCGCTAGAATACAAGTGACAGCATACACGTGTAGCGTTGGGATAGGAGAGTGTCAAAGGTCACGTTGTCACGAGCACTGGACTGGGCGCGGTATTTGACCGTCAGAACCCGGCGTCTAAATGACTGCGTACGGCACAGATGTCGTGGAGGAAGAGTATTGACTAATAACACCACGTACTGCTGTAGACAGGCTGAGGAATACCACGTCGTCACATACAAGACATGAATAGTAGGATTTGATGCTTCTGAGAACACAGCAAACGAGGACAGCTATCCCAGCATACACAGATGACTGGAATGAGAAAATGAATTCGTCTTACTGATACATGTGACATCCTCCACTACAAGTTTCTGCAAGCGGAGCTCATCGGAAACAACACGCATAAACGTTTCACGTCAAAGAGTGAGACGGAACGTTTTCCTGGAGTGTTGCCACTACCGAAGTAATCGCCATCATCGCCTGCTCCAGGTATATAACCATTGGCACAGCTGTCGTCGCCTGTGTTCACACATCTCTGCCAGGCATTGCGGAGTTGTTGAGGACTCAGAGTGTCCAGTGTTGCCCGTTTTCCTGGAGTGTTGCCACCACCGAAGTAATCGCCATCATTGCCTGCATCAGGAATATAACCATTAGCACAGCTGTCGTCTCCTGTGTTGAGACATCTCTGCCAGGCTTTGCGGAGTTGTTGAGGACTCAGAGTGTGCAGTGCTGCCCGTTTTCCTGGAGTGTTGCCACCACCGAAGTAATCGCCATCATTGCCTGCATCAGGAATATAACCATTAGCACAGCTGTCGTCTCCTGTGTTGAGACATCTCTGCCAGGCTTTGCGGAGTTGTTGAGGACTCAGAGTGTGCAGTGCTGCCCGTTTTCCTGGAGTGTTGCCACCACCGAAGTAATCGCCATCATTGCCTGCATCAGGAATATAACCATTGGCACAGCTGTCGTCTCCTGTGTTGAGACATCTCTGCCAGGCTTTGCGGAGTTGTTGAGGACTCAGAGTGTGCAGTGCTGCCCGTTTTCCTGGAGTGTTGCCACCACCGAAGTAATCGCCATCATTGCCTGCCCCAGGAAGATAACCATTGGCACAACTGTCGTCGCCTGTATTGGTGACACATCTCTTGGTCCGCTCAACTGCCTTTTCGCTGCGAAAAAAAGACAGAATGCAGAAATGAAGCAGTTATTTAGGCATGTGGACGTAACTACCTTGCCATGGCTCTTACTGAACTTTGTCGACCCCACGTCGACGCCGTTTTCCCGGTGAGTCCAACGATCTCCAGTATCTGTTCTCTTCATGCGCGCCCATGTAGTCTCGATTGTCACAGCTGTGAGACAGGCCAGCGTTTATGAGGCAAGACGTTCGTTTCCTGCATAGTTAAAATAGTATCAGTGGTTCTGCTTTATGTGAAATCGTGAATAAGGAAGTGGGATAACCTCTGATTGTACTGTACAGCAGTTGCTAACCGCGAAATAGGAATTCCCTTTTTGGTGAATACAAATTACTGACGCTTGAGAATTTGTTACTATGGTTGCTGTTAGTTACTTTTGCTTACTGTTTTACAATGGATACTACTGGTTATTGTATGGTTTCTATTGGTTACTATTGGTTAATGTTAGTTACTGTTGTTTCTACTGGTTATTATATGGCTACCATTATTTACTGTAGGATTACTATTAGTTCCTTTATGGCTAATGTCGGTTACTGTGTTTACTTCCTGGTTATTGTATCGTTGCTGTAAGTTACTAACGTTTACTGTTAGTTACTGTGATTGCTACTGGTTATTATATGGCTACTATTATTCACTGCATGGTTACTGTTACTTACTATATGGTTGATGATGGTTACTGTGGTTACTATGTGGTTATTGTATTGTTGACATAAGTTACTATTGGTTACTGTTAGTTACTGTGATTGCTACTGGTTATTATATGGCTACTATTATTCACTGCATGGTTACTGTTACTTACTATATGGTTGATGATGGTTACTGTGGTTACTATGTGGTTATTGTATTGTTGACATATGTTACTATTGGTTACTGTTAGTTACTGTGATTGCTACTGGTTATTATATGGCAACTATTATTCACTGCATGGTTACTGTTACTTACTATATGGTTGATGATGGTTACTGTGGTTACTATGTGGTTATTGTATTGTTGACATAAGTTACTATTGGTTACTGTTAGTTACTGTGATTGCTACTGGTTATTATATGGCTACTATTATTCACTGCATGGTTACTGTTACTTACTATATGGTTGATGATGGTTACTGTGGTTACTATGTGGTTATTGTATTGTTGACATAAGTTACTATTGGTTACTGTTAGTTACTGTGATTGCTACTGGTTATTATATGGCTACTATTATTCACTGCATGTTATTGTTACTTACTATATGGTTGATGATGGTTACTGTGGTTACTATGTGGTTATTGTATTGTTGACATAAGTTACTATTGGTTACTGTTAGTTACTGTGATTGCTACTGGTTATTATATGGCTACTATTATTCACTGCATGGTTACTGTTACTTACTATATGGTTGATGATGGTTACTGTGGTTACTATGTGGTTATTGTATTGTTGACATAAGTTACTATTGGTTACTGTTAGTTACTGTGATTGCTACTGGTTATTATATGGCTACTATTATTCACTGCATGGTTACTGTTACTTACTATATGGTTGATGATGGTTACTGTGGTTACTATGTGGTTATTGTATTGTTGACATATGTTACTATTGGTTACTGTTAGTTACTGTGATTGCTACTGGTTATTATATGGCAACTATTATTCACTGCATGGTTACTGTTACTTACTATATGGTTGATGATGGTTACTGTGGTTACTATGTGGTTATTGTATTGTTGACATAAGTTACTATTGGTTACTGTTAGTTACTGTGATTGCTACTGGTTATTATATGGCTACTATTATTCACTGCATGGTTACTGTTACTTACTATATGGTTGATGATGGTTACTGTGGTTACTATGTGGTTATTGTATTGTTGACATAAGTTACTATTGGTTACTGTTAGTTTACTGTGATTGCTACTGGTTATTATATGGCTACTATTATTCACTGCATGTTATTGTTACTTACTATATGGTTGATGATGGTTACTGTGGTTACTATGTGGTTATTGTATTGTTGACATAAGTTACTATTGGTTACTGTTAGTTACTGTGATTGCTACTGGTTATTATATGGCTACTATTATTCACTGCATGGTTACTGTTACTTACTATATGGTTGATGATGGTTACTGTGGTTACTATGTGGTTATTGTATTGTTGAAATAAGTTACTATTGGTTACTGTTAGTTACTGTGATTGCTACTGGTTATTATATGGCTACTATTATTCACTGCATGGTTACTGTTACTTACTATATGGTTGATGATGGTTACTGTGGTTACTATGTGGTTATTGTATTGTTGATATAAGTTACTATTGGTTACTGTTAGTTACTGTGATTGCTACTGGTTATTATATGGCTACTATTATTCACTGCATGGTTACTGTTACTTACTATATGGTTGATGATGGTTACTGTGGTTACTATGTGGTTATTGTATTGTTGATATAAGTTACTATTGGTTACTGTTAGTTACTGTGATTACTGCTGGTTATTATATGAGTACTATTATTCACTGCATGGTTACTGTTACTTACTATATGGTTGATGATGGTTACTGTGGTTACTATGTGGTTATTGTATTGTTGATATAAGTTACTATTGGTTACTGTTAGTTACTGTGATTGCTACTGGTTATTATATGGCTACTATTATTCACTGCATGGTTACTGTTACTTACTATATGGTTGATGATGGTTACTGTGGTTACTATGTGGTTATTGTATTGTTGATATAAGTTACTATTGGTTACTGTTAGTTACTGTGATTGCTACTGGTTATTATATGGCTACTATTATTCACTGCATGGTTACTGTTACTTACTATATGGTTGATGATGGTTACTGTGGTTACTATGTGGTTATTGTATTGTTGATATAAGTTACTATTGGTTACTGTTAGTTACTGTGATTACTGCTGGTTATTATATGAGTACTATTATTTACTATATGGTTACTATTATTACTATCTGATTACTATTGGATAGTTTAGTTACTGTGTTTACTGTCAGTGCTGTTACCATGGTTACTAACTTCAGACCTGTTATAGTTGTTAAAATCAATATTCTAGTAAACAGGGTTAAAGGTTTTGCAAATCAATAAAATATATTCGTAAAGGAACGAAATACCATGTCAGTGTTACCGAATTTGATTATAATGTGGCGGTATTGCCTTGTTGAGCATAAACTGGAACTGTGCAGACCGAAAAAACAACGAGTTCATTTTATGGATTTTGTTGTAATCTGATGTTACATAATTCTCAGTATGTCTGTCCGTATCTACATAATTAACGGGTCTCTGGAGAGAACGTGAATGACAAAAAAAATGTGTTTAGCGAACACTTCTTAATAACCATTCATTACAGCCAGGCTTGCTTTAATAAGCCTATATTCTTGACACAGTTCCGAATATATGTAACTGTAATAAGGCCAGGGTAAAAGTGGCATATGTGTACACGTATGTGAATGGTAGGATACGGTTTGCGATTCACTGTAAGTGTGTTATTCATGGTTATTGATCATTGGTTGCAGTGAGTAAAATCTTGCAGAACAATAAACGGCGGTGAGATATATCTGTGTTTCAGTCGGTATTGCAACTTAACGTATTTAATAAAAACGCGAGTTTAATTTGTATCTCAAGATATATAATATAGAGTAATGAATTAGTTGGAACGGATGTCTAGAGGAAATCTGTGGGAAACGTAGCTAGAGATGGGAATTGTCAAAGTGTTCTTGTCGATATTTAAATGACGTTTCGCTTATTTGATTTTATCTGATGAATTGTAATGACAATAAAAATTGAAGTGATTTTTTGTTTTATATATTCCGCGTTCCGTGCATTAATCAGATGTATAAAATTTTGAAGAGAAAAAAAAGACCAACAAATGCATTGAGTGCGTGAATGAAATTTTATTACATAGTGGCCAAAAAATGTCAGTGGTTAATTACTACGTAATAAAATTACGTTCATACACTCAAGTGAATCTGTTGGTGTCTTAAAAATTTTGTTCACACGATATTTCTCTCTTTATTTCAAGACGCGGGGACGTATGTCTTCTCAAGTGTCCGACAAAGTGCAGGTTTGATATAAGTGTAATGTGGCCACACAGATGGACAACTCAGAGTCACACACAAGAACCGTACAGTGTTGGCGTTACATGTGCAGCCGAGTAAAGAATTAATAATAATAATAAATAATAATAATAGTCATAATGGAGAAGGATATAAATTACGGGAAGACGAGGAAGAAGATGTAAGCAGCTACTGGATGACCTTAAGGAAAACAGAGGGATACTGGAAATTGAAAGAGGAAGCACTAGATCGCACTGTGTGGAGAACACGCTTTGGAAGAAGCTACGGACCTGTCGTAAGACAGACTGTAGAATGAGTAATGATAATAATAAAAGTCAGTTATTCGAAATCTTGGATACTTACTGCACTGCTTCCATGTTCATGTCCAAATCCTCCAGCAGGTTTTTCAGCAGACGAACCGTCCGCCTGTTCTCCTGTAAGCTTTTAACATGGCTGCATGCGCAATGTGAGAAAATGACATGAGATGCTTGATACAAATCACAGTTCTGTTCCGTGACGGGCAATCCGTGCTTGACCAGAGATAAGACGTGTTAAAGTGCGCGGACTTACACGTATGCACATTGATATTAGTTAAATTGTAGGAATCTTATGACACGTATTTACCGTGAATTTCAGTAAATAAGAAAATAACAATATACAGTGTGTATTGTTGGTCTAATTTCTTGTTGAAGTAAAGGAGGTATGGAAAGTAGTTTCCGCCGCTTACGAAAGCGAGATATGTAGTACACGTTGAGACAAGAGAAGTGCCTACAAAATTTTGGTTGGAAAATATGAAGGACGATACTAAGCTTGATCCAAACAATGGTAATCTCAAGGTCAGAGTTTTGGGGAGGGTATTCACACTGAAAATTCTTGTGACACTCGAGCGCATTTTATTTTGCTTTAAACATTTTTAGTAACTTAACCTATGAAGATTTGGCTGTAATCTCTTTACTTTTGAAAATATTTTTTCGAAGAACACCCGCGCCCACTTGAGCGCTCCTCTACGTGAGCGTGACATTCGGCATAAGAATATTTTCTCTGACCGTGAGCTGACTGAGAACTGACCGTGAGCTGGCCATGAGTTGACCGTGAGCTGACCGTGCGCGTAGCTATGGTATGAATCAAGCTTTACTTGGAAAATCAATAACCGCATATAACAGGATAATATTAAAATTAGTATGAAAGAAATAAGATGGACTGAATGCATTTGGCTCAGCAGAGGGAGCGATGTTGTAAAAACTGTAACAGATCTTCTGCTTCCATAAAATTCGGGGAAATTTCTTGACTCTCTGAGCAACTATCGGCTTATCATTAATGCCGTTACTTTACAGGGAGTTTGTCAATTAATTAGTCAGCTTGCTTTCTGTGTTCTAGCCTAGTAGCTGATACACGGTCAACTTTTCAAAGCACTGTAACTTGAAGCAGGAATTTTGCCGGACGAATTAGCCTTGTAATCTCATAAGGAAATGCAGGCCAGCTGTGTCATTTTGCCTGTGTCAGGACAGTGAAGTACGAGTGCCAGTTGCTGGCGCCGGTGTGCGAAGCAGCGCACATATCTGTTGGTTACGAATTGCTAACACAATGACCAGACATGGAACAGAACTACGTAGTGTAATTGATTAATTAGTTTTGTTCCAGTTACATAATTGCACTTAGACGACAACATGATTTAGGGTTTATATCCGTTTTGCCTGTTGCATTAACTCTAAATACTGTCTGTGCCACTGCTCAATAATCGAACTTCATTTGCTGGAATGAGGTACACCAGTGGTTCTCACATTATGCTCCGTGGACCACCTTCAGCCAGATACTCGCGGAACATGCACAGCCATCGCATTAAAACATTCATGTTTATTATTTTCATTTATTATCATATTTTATTGCATTTAAATATCAAGTTTCATGTCACTTATCAGGATACGTCCGGGTAGCTCAGTCGGTATAGTGACTAAGCTATGGCCTGGACGTCCGAGGAATCGTGGTTCGATCCCCGGCAGGTTCAAGAGATTTATCCCTTCTACAAAGCATCCAGACCGACTCTAGAGCCCACCCCGCGTCCTGTTTAATAGGCTCCAGGGTCTCTGTTCCCAGGGTTAAAGCGGCAGGGGCATGAAACTGACCGCCATTCCTGCTTATGACGCAGCGTTGTGTTCCAGAATAACGAAATCCTCAACTACACCTCTACGAAAACCTCAAAGCCTACAAGACTTTATTTATTTGTATAACTCTTCTGACATTTTCTGTCGACTTTGACCATCCTTTGCGAAATGTTATGGAAAATTACTCTTGGCTAATTACAAAGTACACGCTCCAATAGAAATTACACATTATTATCAGAAAGCATCCTAAAAACATATATCCTAAAATATATGAATTGTGAATGCTGTAATGTAATCAAAGTCTGTATGATACATTTCCAGAATGAGACACGTGTATACAGTCGTGTTATTAACTTTATGTGTAAAACTCATTGTATCTGTTTTAATATTATTAATTACCTGGTACTTGGTACGTCACAAATACGTTTAAAATCACATATTTTTGTTTATTGTGTTGTATTTAACCAGACTTTCAATTATTCAAATTATACATTGTGGAGCGAAAGGCTGAACACTGAATAATGAACTGTAAATGATGAGGAATAAAGTGTTGGTGACGTCATGTAAAGTGTTGGTGACGTCATGTAAAGTGTTGATGACGTCATGTAAAGTGTTGGTGACGTCATGTAAAGTGTTGGTGACGTCATGTAAAGTGTTGGCGACGTCATGTAAAGTGTTGGCGACGTCATGTAAAGTGTTGGCGAGTCATGTAAAGTGTTGGCGACGTCATGTAAAGTGTTGGCGACGTCATGTAAAGTGTTGGCGACGTCATGTAAAGTGTTGGCGACGTCATGTAAAGTGTTGGCGACGTCATGTAAAGTGTTGGCGACGTCATGTAAAGTGTTGGCGACGTCATGTAAAGTGTTGGTGACGTCATGTAAAGTGTTGGTGACGTCATGTAAAGTGTTATCCTGGAATTGACCTCGAGGGAATGATGTAAAATAGGAGAATGCTCATTGTCTGTTGCCGGACTGAGATATGAACCTCTGACATCCCTGATAACTAACCAACATTGATGACTTGACAGTGACCTTCTGTCGAATTATGTGTTCTGTTTATAGACGTGCTTTTGTTGTGTATGCTTGCTTTATTAGGTTAAATTATTTCTGGCTGTGGCATGCCGTGCCAATCCACTTGTCATATCTTATTAAGAATAATGTTGCAGCTAACTGGCTGCTGAACCGAGGACGTTGTAGTAAGCCACTCTTCATTACAGAAATTAGTTTAATGTGTTTGACATCGCCGAATACTTCACACAGTGTCAGACTAAGTGTTTTGCCATATTTCAGCTCACATTCTGTTGCTCAACTAATCACGTAATGAAGTCAACGGAAATCGCTGTCGAATAGTTAGCATTTACAATTCATATTTGATGGGTCCTGTGTTCAAACCTTGGCTAACAGACCGACTATCCTGATGACGTCTTTGGGTAGACTTCCCCACATCCTGCAGAGTTTCCCCTGGTAAATGTAAAGTTATCCCTCTGCACGACATGGAAGCATGTGGGGGGGGGATGGAGGTAGAGTTCCACCCATTCTTATCCTTTCTACTAGATAACGGTGAGTGGTCAGTTACAAGCCCCGGCCGCTTTACTCTCGGGGGAAGAGTCCCTGGTATCCATTGGATATGAAGTTTGGTGGGCCCCAGAGCCGGTCTGGACACTTTGGACTAGAAATATGTCACTTTGTCCTGTCAGAAGTCGAACGACGATACCTAGTCTTTGCCTTAGCCTAATTACTTTAGTGGCTGAGCTATCCTGTATCCAGTGTTTTCGGGGTAGTTTAAAATGGGCCACGACCGCTCTGTTCCACATTGTTTCTTATTCAGCATTCACTTATCTTGCCATCCTACGCTATATGACGTCAGCAAGAGAAAAGGTCATTAAGGAAGCCGATAATGAAGAACACATGGCGTGTACTGGCACATAACGGAATCAACGGATGTACCCGCCACAGCTTCATTCTCTATCAGGCCTTAAGTACTAGGAACTGTCTTATGTGAAGTCACTGTAGACACTACGAAGGCATGTGAGGAAGTGGAGTTATGGGTCCACTCATTTTTAACCTCGGCTCTCCATGGGGTGCGTGGTCGGCTTCACGCTTCGGCCTCTTTATCCTCTTTGCACGAGCTCTTGGAAGCTAATGCGTAGGAGGATGGATGGGTACCAGAGCTGTTCTGGACGCTCTGGAGAAGAGATAAATCCCTGTCCCCTATCGGGAATCGAACCACAATTCCTCGGACGTCCAGCCCGTAACCCTGTCACCGATTACGCCATCCCGTTTCCTTTCAAAAGCGAGTTTGTCTTTTAATTTTACGCTGTACTATTTATTGTGTCTTGCTTTGTAGAATGAGCACTACCAGTTAGATTTGACGAAGAATGTCATCTTCTGGCTGTCATCACATAGCAGCAAGCGTCGTAGGGCTGGAGGTACTGTAGCCGGGCAGTATTGGCTATTGTCATAACCGGAGTTTAAACTTTCACGCCGTGAAAAATCGTATGTCATTACCTCCTGCAAGGAAGGAACTTTATTGCCACATGGCGGTATGAAATGGGAGGGAAACTGCTGTAGGATTGATGTCAGTGTGTCTTGTGTAGGGAGTTGTATTAAAATTAGCAAGTAGTTGCACACCTGTCCATCAGTTCCTGAGCCTGAGCTACCTCTCTGGAAGAGGCCCGTGCTGCTGTCGCTGCTACAACCAGCAGGAACAGTGTAATCTGCCGTCTGCACTCCATTTTCACTGCAAACAACAGAAAGAAGAGTCACATTTCATGTTGTGGGTGCTACCAGGTGGCGTTGCTTGGGTGCGATACCCGATCGATATACACCTTTGGTGGTTAGGCCCTACTCATTAAAACTAAGACTAGATGTCCATAAAACGGCACATCGTAGTAGATACAGACTTGCGGCAGACGTTATGTACATGATTGTTATGTCAACTATAGTATAAGACCCTTGCATAATATATAGTTTTCATACTCGGTTTGACGGAATAATGGAACGTCATTTAGAGACGCTGTTACCTTGATTCATTTCAGGGCTTCCGTCCGACGGATGACGTGTTGGTATGATTTAAGTTCGCCGCTTTGTGAATCTGCGGTCTTCTGGGGTATTACGCGGCGTCGTGTGGTAATTGTTTACCGACGTTTCGGGACAACGTATCGGTCCCATCCTCACGGGTAAGAGTCCCACTCGGACTCTTGACCCGTGAGGATGGGACCGATACGTTGTCCCGAAACGTCGGTAAACGATTACCACAGTCGCGTAATACCCCAGAAGACCGCAGATTTTAGACGTTTAGATGTGGAAGTAGGAAAGAGAATTATATGTAAGTGGTAGATGTGGATGTTATATGCAGGGAGACTACATTGTCATGGCCCTCGTCTGTAAGGCATAGATGGCAGGCTCAGCACATTGATTAGTTCACTCACTCACTCACTCATCCAATCAATCAATCTCTTTCCCGCTCGCTGTCTCGCTCACAACTCAGTAACCCACTCATTCACTTGAGATCTGCGCTTTTCTGGGATATTACGCTGCGTCGTGTGATAATTGTTTACTGACGTTTCGGGACGTGTCGGTCACATCTTCACGGGTCAAGAGTCCGAGTAGGAAAGCATTCACTTGGTCACTCGCTCGCTCACATAAATAAATAATAAATCCCCCAGTCAATAATTTACAGAAAGCTGCTCTGACTGCTTTGCTTCTTGCTTACTAAATGACATAATAATTTGCAGAGTGCGCGTATGGCATCAAATAGTATTACGAGATGGCAATAAATACTGTATAATTCAGGACTAGGAAGGTGACAGTTGTAATCTGTTTGCAAGTAATGGTATACGTCCATCTGAAGAGACTGAGGAAACCTAATATAAACCTCAGACTAAGACCGCCCACATCCCAACCCTTACACTACGTTGCTTGGTTTTTAGCCGGTGAAGGACTTAGCCGAGCTGGCTGACGGACCTACTGGGTGGGGTGAAGTGGCGCGGGGTGGGTGTTTGTTTACTCGGAAGTTCTTCAGTGTGACAGGTTCAACTGTACTTACGGAGGCGGAGAGAAGACACTAGACCAAACATGACACTGTCGCCGCATTAGTGACTCGCTCCTAGCCTACTGTTTGAACATTCCACCGGCCAAAAACCATGCACTGCACTATACCTGCTGAATTACGGCATCTAGTTTCTTTCAAGTGCCTAAATCTGCAGGTGTATTCTGAAGACAGCAGGATGTATATATACAACAGCTGACCACTCCATCAAGATTATGTGGAGCTATACCCTCCACTTCCTCTTAACTCTTTGTGGTGTGCTGCTTAATTAAACACAAGGACATATTTTCCTTTATTAATTTTTTAAAACTGTGTCGCATGAGGTCAGAGGGCGACGAATGATATGTTAACACTTTAAGTTCGGCCAAGGGTGTGGTCGAACAAAGAAATGTCACGGCACAGTCCGCAACAAGTGTCGCGTTGGATTAGCTGTTAAGCGGTCATATCGCAGGGTGTAAATATAGTAGCGATATTATTTTAAGGCTTTGCCGATAATGCCCCTGTTCATGGCCGCGTGACAAAGTGCGATACTAGAAGTAGTCAGTGCTGTGTGTTGGTATCACGTCTGTTTCTTCTGACACGGAACGGTAAGCTCACCAGGGCATTCAAAGAGCTCATTTAAAATTGTCCGTGTACACGTCATGACGGCATATAGAGAGAGTGGAGGTATAGCTCCACTCATTCTTAACCTCGGAACTTTGTAGAGGTGAGTGGTTAGCCTCACGTCTCGGCCGCTTTTTTTTTCTGTGGCTCAACAGTCCCTAAGGGGCCTAGGGCTCCTCATTTTTCGAGGCTTCTTGATCACACTTTAGACACACCACACTCGGTAGGACTCCTCTGCATGAGTGATCAGACCGTCGCAGAGACCTCTACCTGACAACACACAACACTCACAAGAGACAGACCTGCATGCCCTAGGCGGGATTGGAACCCAGAATCCCAGCAAGCGAGCGGCCGTAGACTCACGCCTTAGACCGCGCGGCCACTGGGATCGGCCTCGGCCGCTTTATCCCAGCGAAATAGCCCCCTAGTACCCAATGAGTAGGAGGCCTAGTGGGCACCAAAGCCTATCTGGACGTTTTGGAGTGATAAGGTTTTGCTTCTGACGGGATTCGAACCACGGACAGCCCAGCTCTGAGCCTAGTCTCTACGCTGACTACGCTATTCCGGCTCCCAAGAACCCCCATCTTTTAAATTTTTTGATAATTTTCTGAATAACTTGTAGAGCAGTTGAAGGTTCACGTATCTGTTTATTTAGCTAAGTGAACCAAAATTAAATTCTTTCCACAAATTTTATTATAGACCTCTGATCCCAAATTTAATCTAATTCTGTCTAGTAGTTTCGGAGATGAAGCCTGCTGACTGACGGAGACAGGTACGAGCTCTCAGTTATGCGTTCATTTCGTTATCAGTTTTGTGCAAGTCACGTACAACAAACAGTGCACTTCTATGTCATGGTGAGCCGGGTAGCTCAGTCACTAGAATGTTTGGGGTACGGGTTCGAGGGCGTGAGGATCTGAGTTGATCCCCAATGTGGGCAAAGTATTTCTCTTCGGTAGTGTTCATACCGGATCTGGGGCTCAACCAGCCCAATACCCAGCGGACACCGGCCTTGAAGCGGTCGGGGCTTGCGGCTAACGTGACTTCCATCTAGTGTAACATGAAGAAAGACCGGTATTATGCCTTCATTCCTCTATACGTTTTTTTGGACTGGTGCTTAAATTAAGCATAGGGAACCCTTGTTATATCATGTGAACCTTTCAGTCAAATTAGAACACAATTTGGTCAGTAGAAATCAAGTCAAAATCTGTCCAAACACAACTAAATTATATTTATTGTACATAACTACATGTTTCGGTCGCCCTCGGTGGGCTAGTGGTTAGCGTGCTCGCCACAGGACCCAAGGTTCGCGGGTTCGATCCCGACCGGGGGCGATGGATTTTTAAGGGTGATAAAAATCCGTATCACAACTTCCTTCGGAGGGGAAGTAAAGCCGTCGGTTCCATGTCGTAGATTTACGGCATGTAAAGGAACCTGAATAGAACTAGTAGTGTCCGTAAGCAAAATTCAAGCGGCCATTTCTCACCCAAGTCTCCTGAATGCCTGCCAGATGGCTCTGGCAGTCTCATCAGGATCGAGCAAAAACTTGTGCTGTCAGTGAGCCGGTCACTCACTACAGAATGCACACTTACCGACCAGGAAACCTTCGGGATGAAATCCCAAAAGAAGGAGGCTTTGGCCCACATCAGGCTGTAACGCCATGGAAGAAGAGAAGAGAACTACATGTTTCGACCTATTTCAGGTCGTCCTTAGGTTCACACTTTGTGTTTAAATTATATCGATGAAGGAATTGTAAGTCCGTAAAATGCGACTAAAACTTTGGTCACTATTTTATGCCAAACTACGGCCTATTGGGTTTTTCTATTCCGAAGTCCAGACCCTGATTATTATACATGTTCTGCTCTGAACGATACTTTCAGTTGGGTGAAAACAAAACGATGGAAGTGTGGGGGTGGGGCGTGGGAGGGAGGAACGTAGGTGTCTTTTACACAAAGCGTTTGTGCGCCGTGAGGCTTTAAATGAACGAGAGTGAAAATTTGTGCTTCAAATTGAAGTACAAAGCTTGTACCGACCAAGTGCATATTTATTTCCTCTTCATGGCCTTTCATTAACCTTTTAAAGCTTAATTGTTGCTACGTATTGCACCTGCTTTACTGTCGAGGGCTCAGCATTTTTCCGGCACAGTGAATACTTGTGTTTCGTGTGATCCTTGTGATAAACAGCAGTTATTTTCCTGAACAACATTAACCGGTTGGCCTTTCGAATGACAAAGGACGGTGTTCTCTGTTAGGTAGGAACTGAATTTGTGTATGTAATCAGATGGATGTCAGTCTTTGAAGGGTAGCCGCGTAAACGAATCGAATTATTTATTGCATAGGATACACATGAGAGAGAGTAAGTTGGCTGATGCTGACTTGTATTCGAAATTACCTCGGTTCGAATCTAGTCCGTGGTATGGGTAACCACACTTGAGATATTTCGTGGTTCTCCAGTTCCTTCCGGTAAATACCGGGATAGTATCTCAAATTAGACAAGCGCTTCCTTTCGAAAGATTTTGCAATTAATTATACTCTGATCATTCTATTGTTCCTGGTCATATTAGCAACTGCAGGAGTTCTTTACATTACATTCTTTTCGTATTCTCCGCCCATTTATTTTATTTATTTTTTTTTGAGAGTTTTAAGCTTTTCGCGGCGATGTAGATGAGGTATCAGTTCTTCTTTGATGTGACGCAACACCACGAAGAACTGTTACGTCACCTGCTCCTTCTTGAGTTTACAATGCCAATAATAATTTTTTGTATTGAAGGGCCCCGCAGCAGATGCTGCGGACGCACCGCAGCCTTGAGGCTTATTGTGCAACCCTGTGATGAAGATGATGAGGTTTTTTCTGTATTTACTTTTTAATGGAGCACCGGTGGAACGTAATTGACAGGGGAAAACCGAAGTACTCGGAGAAAAACCTGTCCCAGTGCCACTTTGTCCAATAAAAATTTCACGTGGATTGACGCGGGATTTTTTTTTAAATTTAGACTCAAAGATGTCTGTGTAACTCTCACTATGAAAATTTACATCCCAGTTCGTGTAACCGGTGTGCTTTTCCATTTCTGTCTTGCACCTTCCATTAAAGCTTGTAATATAGATCTCGGGCTCTTCGATTAAGGCTGTAACATCGTAAGAGCTGCTTGATACACTTACTGATTTCCAATCTTCCCGAATTTCCACATGTCTGATTCGTGCTTGTACCTGTGCGTACATGTACCCCGTCGTGAACCTTGGGATCGAACCCGGGCCTCCGCGGTGAGAGGCCGGCGACTAACCGCCTGAGCCATGGCACGGCCTAGAGTAATACTTAGTGATACTTTTGTGTTATTGAAGTGACAGTATTACGTCACGTTTCTCTGTGGAGCCTGTTCAGGTCGGTACTGTCAGAGTATGTTTACTAAACTATTGGCGTATAACGTGTATTAACGTGTATTAACGTGTATTAACGTGTATTAACGCGTTAGGGTTTCAGTTTCATTTCATTATATAAATTACCTTAAGCTTCTCTCCTTTATATTTGCTTGAGAATGACTTTACTGATATATGACAGTAGACTTCGCTTTCTGTAAAATTACGTCTGAAGACGCACGATCCACGCTGTTAAAATATACACTGTAAATCAAGTTTGAAAAGGAGATTACGTACTTTGGGTTGTCGTGCCAGCTTATACCCCGCATATGGAGGCAGTAGTATTTTTGTAAAGTGTTGGTTCCTGTCCTTTAGACTACAGGGCGTCACATTGCAGAAAACCGTAATTTGCTATCTCGGCGAGATAGCAAATCTCAAAACTAACGTTTCACTGTGCAGATGTGTAAGTTTGTTATCATTGTGACAACAAGGTACCGAAATACGCTACGTCCACGGCGTATTAGTAAGCGTAATCTGAAAAATACTGCGAGCGGCACCATAAAATGAAAATTTGCGGCCTGACAGCCTTCGCAGTAACGTGCTTTATGAACTTCGCCAGTGTAAGAGGACAAATATAAAACACAAATACATAACGCCTGCGTCTTGTTGGCTATGAAGTAGGATTGGTGCCGGTAATTTCGCGTTTCTCCATTAAAAAAAAGTGCAATGTGTATGTTTATGAAGGGATCATTTTTACTATAAATTACTTAAGTGAAAAATCATTGCGTTCCAAGTTTTAGATTAACTGCCAAATTACGTCCACATTTCTACACGGCTTGATTCACTGGGGTTATTTGCCAAACCGAGTGGGATTATATAGTCTAGATATGGGGTGGCCAAAATGCGGCTCGCCCCAAGTTGTTTGTAAGAAATAGTAATCTGTCACCCTGGTTATACCCTATTGGCTGTCATCACGCCTACAGATTGCTACCCCACGCGCACTTTCCAGAATCTACGTTATAGGTTGCTGGATTTCTTTCCTACTCGGAATCTTGACCCGTAAAGATGGGACCGACACGTTGTCCTGAAACGTCGGTAAACAATTACCACACGACGCCGCGTAATATCCCAGAAGAGCGCAGATCTCGTCAACATCGCGGCGGAAGCCTGAGATCAAGGTTAGTAATCATTTCGTTTACATGCATACCTACTGTATTTGGATGGACAGAAATAGGAAGCCATCAAATAAGGGAAAAATGTTTTATTTCATTTTATTAACACGTGGCTGTTGCTTAGGTTGCCGTGCCGCATAAAGCGCGGCTGCTGAAGTTCTTCTAACTGGCCACCCCTGGTCTAGATATTGCAAAATGGCCATCGTTAAATAATTATCCAAAAACAACAAATTAATTGATTAGATTCTTCAGTGACTTTTATCGCATTGAAACTGACAAATGTTGGAAGTATTGGTTAAAATTGCAGTTTTACCGGTACGTGACGCCGTGTAGTTTAATAAGCACTTATAAATTTTTCGTAAGAAACCTTCTGCCTCTATCTCGATAATAAAACAGAGGACTCTCAAGATGGAGGCAGTGGGATTCCCCGTAGCTTTACGTATCTACCAAACTGCGCACTGTCACATCTGATAATCTAATCTTCATGTCTATCGCCGTGAGATTCTCATATCTCAGATCTTTATTGTGTGTATCTTATTTAGTTACGTTACACCAACTCTAGTGGTTATTTATTTTTGAATGAAATCATTGATTACGTGCGGTGAAAATAAATTGTTAGAGGGGAATCGGCCGAATCCTGTTTCAAGATCCTGCCCGCTGTTTATCTGAAGGAATTAAGGGCAAAGACGAAGAGCATTACCGTGGCTACGTGGGAACTCCGTCGAGGTTTGATCTGTGTACTTTAAAAATACCTACACGGAACTTTAATAAGTGCTAGCCTAGTAGTTTGATATTCTTGGATTTAAGAATAGAAACTAAATCTGAAATCATGTCTTCATTAGGGAAAATAAAACCGGGTTAAAGAAAATTTTATATCTTCAGTACAACGTTTTCATTGTCTATCAATATCTCTTTTTTTTTTCTTCGTGAATTGTTGTGTAATACAGATTTAATAATCTTTAATCTGGCATTGTGTTTAGATGTCGTACAGCTATTGTTGTTAACCGAGTATCTGTCTGAAAGTTGGATGATATGAAATAGGTTGCTCATTTTAAAACACTCTTGTAAAAGAAAGACCAAAAGCTTAAGAAATTCCTAGATTATGTTTCCAGATAGCTCTGAGTTTACAAAGTCTTGTCATACAAAGAGCCAGAGGAAAACCAATAAGCATATAAAGTAGGGTATGGTGCAAGAAGACTGTACCAGTGTAATGTAGGTCAAGGTAGCGAAGTGTTGTTTGAGTTCAGGTTGCTAGAAGTCAGTTGATATTGTCTGTAGGTGGACAATCGGAAGCTTCACCGTGTCGAGAGAATCCAGGTTCAAGATGCAGCAGCTTTCTAGGAATTTCAAATAAGACAGTCTTTTGTCTCCTTCAGTCTAGTTTTTCGTTCAATTTAACTGGATTCCTCGGTTTAAGATGAACTCTTTACTACACCCAAAGAATTTCTTGCCGCCTTTTGCTATTGAATCATTTACTCAAATTGGCTACAATTTCGACCGGTTACAGGCTGTTTCTCAAAGTACATTACTTTTTACTTGCAGCTATTAAATTAAGTTTCCTAGATTAATATATCCAGAATTATAATTTTGCCTCTTGTTTTGTATGGGTGTTAAACTTGGTCTCTTACATTGAGGGAGGAACATAGGCTGTGGGTGTTTGAGAATAGGGTGCTATTTGAGCCTAAGAGGGATGAGGTAAAAAGGTAGTGGAGAAGACTACATAAAGAGGAGCTTTATGATCTGTACTCCGCACCAAATATTTTTGGGGTGACCAAATCTAGAAGAATGAGATGGGCTGGGCATGTGACACGTATGGGAGACAGGAGAGGTGCAGACAGGGTTTTGGTGGGGAGACCTGACAGAAAGAGACCACTTGGAAGACCTGGGCGTTGATAGGAGGATAGTATTAAAATGGATCTTCAAGAAGTGGGATGGGGAGGTGTGGACTGGACTGCTCTGGCTAAGGATAGGGACAGGTGGCGGGCTGTTGTGAATGTGGTAATGAACCTTTCAGTTCCATAAAATGCGGGGAATTTCTTGACTAGCTGAGGAACTGTTAGCTTCTCAGGAAGGGCTCTGCTGTAGGGAGGATTGGAGGCATAACTCCGCGCAGGAGGGCACAAATCCGAGGCGCCAGGACACCCGGACGACTAAACGGCGATTAATATTGGTGCGCCCTCACCTCTATGTATCTGTAGTTCTATATAGTAAATAGAATTTAGTTGTTTTTGGACAGACACTGATTTAATTTTTTTTTTTTTTGGAAAATTGCAGTATTTATACTAGACGTAGAGTAAAGTGTCTGCAGCTGGGTCCGTTTTTATCCGAATGCCGCTCAATCCGGTAACTTCCTTCTAAAATCGCGCTGTCTGTACACGGCAGTGCAGTGACCACGACACGTGTTGTCGTGATGAGAGACTGAAGGTTTTCGCGGCAAAAATTCATGCCGTGGATTTACGGGTTGTGCCGTCGTTCAGTCTGGTAAGTGCGTACAAAAGTTTTGAGGAACGTATTGCCATCATCTACCCCAGATATACTGGAGGTACGAAGGCAGTAAATTATTACCTACCAGACTACACGCTGTCATCTAAAATAACACTGTATGTGCTACCTCAAGTTTTGTGAAAGCTAAAGGTCATGTGCAAACCATAAATGTATGTATGGGAGTGGAGGTATACTCCACTCATTTTTAACCTCCGCACTGGATGTAGGCGAATGGCAGCCCCACGCCCCAGTAAATTCCCCCCCCCCCCCCGGGAAATGAAATACCGCTACAAATTGAATAGGAAGTTGAGGGCGCCCCAGGACGTTTTTGACCTTAAGTTTTGTACAGAAATTAAAGGCGATTTTGGAAATAGAAGTAATGAGTAGGTTTGGTGTAGCAAACAAAGCTTGTGGTATGAGAAGTTTAAGGTAAGTAATCCTACCCGCATTTAGCTCCATAACCAAGGTATAATCCCTACTGGTGAGTGTAGCTCCACTGTATTTGTTTTCCAGTTGGCTGCCTATCATATTAACTGCTCCATCGAGCTCGAGGCGGGATGAGTTGAAATTAAATTTACTGGAAATGGTGTGAGACAATAATAATGCTTTTGTTCCATAATGAATCCATTAATACCGGTGCAGGAATTGGATTAACAAACATTGTAACGAAGACGTACATTTAAGTTCTGTGACAGTAAGACAATTTCAGACATATTTCTCTGCCGTACACAGATTTGTGCCTGCTTGTGCTTTGTGAATCTAAAAGCCGCGTTCTCATTAGTAAATATTTTTGTTGTGTGTTGAATGTGAAAATTCAACGCACAAATTTTTTTCGCCGCAAGATAAATGTTCTTGCTACATAAAAATTTACGTTTTGCGCTGTGCGTCTGCGATCAACGCGTGCGTTTGTTTGCTGGTGGTTTACTGACCTAGATAAATGGATTTGGACAAGGAAGACGTTTTGCTACTCATTCAAGAGTACCAAAAAACATCGGGTACTATGGTATTCCAAAAACATCGGGTACTGTGGGATTCCAAAAACCTCGGGTACTATGGGATTCCAAAAACATCGGGTAATATGGGATTCCAAAAACATCGGGTACTATGGGATTCCAAAAACATCGGGTACTATGGGATTCCAAAAACATCGGGTACTATGGGATTCCAAAAACATCGGGTACTATGGGATTCCAAAAAGAATCGGGTACTATGGGATTCCAAAAACATCGGGTACTCTGGGATTCCAAAAACATCGGGTACTATGGGATTCCAAAAACATCGGGTACTATGGGATTCCAAAAACATCGGGTACTATGGGATTCCAAAAACATCGGGTACTATGGGATTCCAAAAACATCGGGTACTATGGGATTCCAAAAACATGGGATTCAAAAGATAAGTGACATTTTAATACAACTAAAAAAAACATGCTTGGGACGAAATTGGGAAATGGTTAAAAATTGATAAAGAAGATGCGAAGAAAAAAAATTGGAAGCTTACTAGGATCGTTTAGGCGAGAAACGGCGAAAGGGAAAAAAACAGTAGTTTGATAAAGATGTTTTTATCCAATAAGGACTTTTTTTTTAGGCTTCTTATTTTTTTTTGCTTAATTAAATGATGCATTGTAATAAAAGCAGCACATTTATTTTTTCATTAACACTGTACCAGACATGATAAAATAAAATATTATTGATTATTAAGTTGATGAAATTTAAGTGTGGCAACATAATCACTCATCAAAAGCACTGCACAGTCACAGATACGTCCACACTATTACTATATTTCAGCGCAAATCTCTTTGATGTTTAAAAAAAACCGATAACATCTGGATCATCTGCGTTGAATGTCACGAACTTTTTTGTATGCGTTCATATGCGGCACACACGTCCACACTGAGATAAATGTGTTAACGCACGCACAAATTTGTGTCAGAAACAACACAAAACAAAAATATTTATTAATGTGGACGCAGCTTAACGGTTGATACCGAGAAATTACATATGTCTTCGTAGCAGTTTATTTTATGTGACATTTGAGACTATCACAGCGGTGACTGTGAAGGGTCTTCTGGGTACGTGACGTCGTATACGAATGTAAACAAGGTCCTTATATATAAGAAAAGGAAGACCTGGATAGTGGCTGCGGGTGTGATAGTGGTGGCGGTGGTACACAGAAGGGAAGTTACACATGTGTCGGAGTGGGAAGAAGGGGTGCACAAATTCGGGGCGACAGGTCATCGTGGCGACTAAATTTGTTTGTGATGGCGCCTCTTATTTGTGGTCCTGAGTATGGAAATTCTGGCACCTAGAATTTTGAGGTGGCTTCTAGATTTCTGAAAAATTAGTGTACCCCTGGTGGGAAGGATGTAGCATGAAGAAGGTGGTTAAGAGAGTAGGAATATGTTTTGAAAGTGGAAGTTGTCTCTATTCACACCAAGAAAGCTTATAGGAGGTGTGGAGGTATAGTACCATTAATTCTTCACCTCGGCATTAGATGAGTTGTCAGTCTCACGCCTTTGACAGTTTAAAAGTAAAAGTAATATGGCATTCACAGTGTGAAATAATTTCAGTTGAAATAAAATAAAATAAAATAAAATAAATGTGGGTTCTAACAGAAGGCATAGCTGTATTTTATAGTCACCGCCGCGAGAAATTCAAATCGCAGACTACACGGCGTAACATCGCAGGAGCCAGTCATATTCCTATCATCGTCCTAAGAACGCCATAGGTCTCGCGCTTACGGATTGAATTAAGATTCAAAACATTAAATTTTCGTTTTGTGCCTGCTATAAATGAATGTTAAAACATCTGAAGTTCCAGTGCTGTTGAACTGACCACGTTGGCAGTTTGAAACTTGAAATTCTTCAAAATAATACAGTCGAACCCGGTTATAACGACATCGGTTTATTCGACACGTCGTCTATAACGTCAGATATTCTGTGGTACCAATTAATTCCTCACTGTTAACCGTAACATTATACTCCTCGGTTATAACACCACCGTTTAAAACGACACAAAATATTCACTCCTTGTCATTACGTTATAACAGAGTTTGTATTTTTAAAACTTAGCCCCTACTTCATAGAAAACACGACCTATAAATTACAAAGATTAACCCGTTAATGGTGTTTAATCTGAGGCCCATTCAGAACACATACACATCAACACACCAACCATGCTGATGCAGCGGTAACTCTCTGTGCTTGCATTCGGAAGTTAACTAGTTCGACTCTCCGTAGGAACACCGCCTCTCCAGACTGAAGCTCTTTCGTGGTGTAACTCAGTCCGTTCAATATCTCGATTAGGCTGAGACTGTTTCCTACCAAATCCCTTCCAATCCACCATTTATCACTCGTACCATCCGATTCTATCGATCTGTAAGACTGTTTCGTTAAATATAAAATACGGAACATAGACGTGTGCTGTGTATGGTGCATTCAGTGTTTTTAATGTTAAATAAGGTGGTACATATCCTTACCACTGCCCTTGAAAGTGTTAATTTATTCCAGCTACGAGAACATTCATAAAATCCCAGATTTGAATTCGGCTAGCGGGTTTAAAATGTTAGGTTACTAATCAGTAGCTACTGTCCTGACTGAGGAGGATGCGTAGTTTGGTTTTTGTAACACTTCGAAGGCTGACGGACATTCATGCAAATTAAGTGTCCATAAATTTTCCCAAAATTTAGGAGCCATATCAAATTTTTAGGCGCCAGAAGGGTGACGTGAAGCAAGTTCCATACTGAGGTCCCACAAGCGCACAAAATTTAGTATCCTGGGATTTATGCAACCCAGACATAAATTATATATAAAATCCAGTTCCTACCTCACAGAAAACACAGTTTTCTCCGTTATAAAATTCAATCTGTTATTTCTGTTCAGGGAAATGATCGGTATTTATCACGATAATACACGAAACACACAAACACGCTGTGTGGTGTTTCTGATTGTAACAACAAATGGTACATATAGTTTTTATTTTGTGGTGAAGGGCCCCGCAGCAGATGCTACGGACTCACCGCAGCCTTGAGGCTTATTGTGCAACCCTGTGATGATGATGATTAGTTTTATCGTGTGGAATGACATTGACAGGGGAAAACCGAAGTACTCGGGGACAAACGTGTCCCAGTGCTCCTTTGTTCAACACAAATCCCACATGGACTGACCCCGGGATCGAGCCTGGGCCTCCGCGGTGAGAGGCCGGCGACTAACCGCCTGAGCCATGGCACGGCCCTACGTATAGTGGAGTTTAAGAGGGTAAAGACACGTGCAGTAGCTGAGAGTATATAGCGCCGCATAATGGAACGGGTTATTGAGTAATGAACTGGAAAGGATGTGGCCGTGGCCTATCTGAGGAATTACCCTGGAAGTACTGAAGAAAACCATTAATCCCTCTAAGTCTAGAAAGCCCGTCCTCGAGCCGAGATTTGAAACCAGAACTTTGCAATCACGTAAGACTTTGCTACTGACTTGCTTTTTTCTCTCTTATGAAGATATGAGCGCAACTGGGCTGCAAAGGGAAGACTGTACACTGCGGAAGGAAGGTTTATAAATCAAAGGTGGTTTTCAGTTACCTGTTGACCTTTCAATGCACAGTAGTTGCCGTATGCAATATCTTTGCATTTCGCCCACACAGTCTGCTTACGTTTTCCATATGAAAATGTAAAGCAACCCCATTACAGACCTGGACAGGCCTTTAGGGTTCCAGGAGTTTGAGGCTCCCAGATTTCAAGACAATCGGCACATGAAGGTGGTAAGGTTATCAGCCCTACGCACCGGCCATCTTTACCACCCAGGAAATATTCCTGGTACTCATTTCTGTTAGAGGCTGAGTCGACCCCAGGACCAGAGTGCTACCGAAACGATTATGTCAATGAAAAATTCCAATGACACCATCGGGAATCGAACCAGCGACCTTCCGGCTTGTATCTCATGTTTTCCATATGGTTCTCACAATAAACAACTATTTTCCCCGTAGACAGCATTAACCGGCTGGTCTGTGTAATGGAAATACAGTGTGTTTACTGTGAGGTACGAACTAAATGTTAATATAATTCACATCAGTCTTGTGCTTAAGGGTGTAACAGGATATGGCTGCGTGACGCAGGATAGACTGGAGTGTCATGTACTTGAAAGCGGGAGTGTAGTGATGATTGGAAAAGGAACAATGGGACCGAGTGGAATATGAATTGATCGATTGTAGACCTTACATGTGATTAACTTGTAAAGCACACACGCTATTGGAAATCTCTGCACGTCGCTGACATGGTATGTGGATGTGTTTTGTACGATTCTCAGAATAAGCAGTGTCTATTTGAATACACAGCATTAAGCACTTGGTATTTGTAATTTAGAAGCGATGCTTTTAATGTATTTTCTGTGTGATTGAGACTGAAATTTTATGTATTGATTTAAATATTATTGACGTCAATTTCAAGATTCAAAGAACTGAGGAACGAATATCTTGAACATATTTTTCAGACTTATTTCTTCACAACTTAACATTGTATTCATTTACTGCTAAGCTAATTACACTACGATCAGGATGTATACCACATCGCTTAGCTACTGTCGTTATACCTCATGTAGTATGCGTTATACTTAATGATTATAAATGATCTTTACACATTTAAATTTTTATAAAAAAATGCAGATTCTACACAATAATTAACTTTGTAGAGCTTAAAGAAATTCCATGTTGCGTTTCAATGGGAGTCAGACTGGTATTTGTACACAGCTTAAAACGATATCCATTGTCTGGAATGACACTGCTTATTGACCGGTGGCGATCGTATTGAAATGGCTTAAATGGCTATCAGAACATCAGGACTTATCGTTACAGCATTCAGATTTCCTTAATAAACACTTATTAACCAACAGTTGCACTTTAAAGTAGATTGTCACTTAAAATCACTTGAAATACCCTACATATGTTTCGGTCGTCGAGCGACCACATCAGGGGCTTCAATATATGTACAAGCTTCACTACGCACTTTCACTTTTCATTATGGTTCGTTGATGCAGCCCTGATGATGGTCGCTCGACGACCGAAACATATGTAGGGTATTTCCAAGTGATTTTAAGTGACAATCTACTTTAATAGTGCAATTGTTGGTTAATTAGTGTTTATTAATACCACAATGCACGGTGAACAAAGAGTCAGATTTCCTTATATATGACTTAGGTCTCTTGGAATATATTTTTAAATTTGTAAATGTTATTTAATAACCCTGTATGTAAGTGTCACAATTTATCGATGTGTTAGGGTCTCCATAATGTCTGTATATATGATGTTATGTATGAAAACAGGAAAATACAGCAGTCGAACTGCTGGTCGTGATGTGTACAGTCACAAAGACCATCTGTTTAAATACTTAAAATTGGTGTCTGATATTAGTTTGAAGAATTGGTATCTCCTATACTTTAAAACTCCAGAATTTATTTTTGTAGCTATTTAGGTAAAAACGTAGTTATGATAAGCTGTCTGCAGATATGGTGAAGCATCGTGGGATTTATGGCGTGCATCGCTGAAGTTACTAACGTAATTTTGCTACTTAATATATTTTAATATATTTAATATATTAGTTATGATAAGCTGTCTGCAGATATGGTGAAGCATCGTGGGATTTATGGCGTGCATCGCTGAAGTTACTAACGTAATTTTGCTACTTAATATATTTTAATATATTTAATATATTAGTTATGATAAGCTGTCTGCAGATATGGTGAAGCATCGTGGGATTTATGGCGTGCATCGCTGAAGTTACTAAACGTAATTTTGCTACTTAATATATTTGGAGAATTAATGTCATTGGCAGCATATTTAGGGGTAAGAAGATATCACACCGGAAATCAATTTATTAACTCGACTGACCGAGCAAATATGGCCATCAAATTATACTTCTTCTTATTCTAGGGCTTTCAGCTTTAATTGTTTACCCACAAATCGGCTACTCCAACTCAGGCTATTTTTTGTTTTCCCCAGTCTCCCCGGGCAAGTAACGCAATAGCTCCAGAAATTGTGCAAGACTGATTCAATTCACATCCATTCTAATACACTACTCACTAATCCTGTTATACAAAATGTTTTTTACAATACAGCATGGTCCTACCCCCCTCCAATTGACCATTCGCTTTCGCTGGACCTCAACAATTTTCCAGTACAGTGAAGAAGGCCTTGCTTCCACAAATCATCAAAAATTAAACACGCCTGTTAAGTTGACGATGTACGTTTTTTACTGTCTTTTTAGGCTCTTTCGAAAAATTGGGAAAGGCGACTATTAGCGTCTTAATGTCCGCCCGTCTGTCCGCATGGGAAAACTCTGTTCCCACTGGACGGATTTTCATTATATTTGATATTTGAGGATTCTTCGAAAATATGTCGAGAAAATTTATGTTTCATTAAAATCTTACAGGAATAACGGGTACTTTACTTGAAGACCTATGTACATTTATGAAAATGTCTCGCTGAATTCTTCTTAGAATGAGAAATGTTTCAGACAAAAGTTGTAGAGAAAATCAAAACACACATTTTGTGTTTAGTAATTTTTGTTTAAAAATCGTGCCGTTTATAAGATAATGTGGAAAAAATATGGTAGAGACAGACAGGCCACAGATGACAATATAATACGGCGCATGCGGTTTGCATTCTGGGTAACTAAGGCTAAAGACAGACATTGCTTCATAATTAATTGCCTCTGATCTCGTGAAATATTTTACGGCAACATTTAACAACAACTGCGTAACGACTTATCTGTCATTACGATCTGTTTAGCCAAATTGTACGTCTAAAGAATACCATGAACAAACGAACATTCTTTTGTTTCAGTGCAGCCTTTGTATGAAATGTGTGAAGAGATTGCAAATTAGTTGGAACAATTTATTTAAAAAACTGGTACCTTTAATTTGCATTTTTGCTGTCAAAATAAATTTGTCATAAAAGCATTGTTGTGCAACACTCAATATTTCTATTCAGTTGACAAGTGACGTGTATCTCAACAACACACATAGAGTTCATTATTGTGTTTCCACAGCAACAATGGTTACGCGAACGCACCACAGTTTTGCGTTATACGTACATTGTCTATCTTGTTACTTTTTTATTGCTCCGTATAACTTTCAGTTTTACTACACACAAGGTAATTTATCATACCATTCAACGATACACAATAGGAAGACTCGTTAAATAAATCAAGAGTAAAAGTAGAGAAAACGAAACTGGCCCCCCTACCTGTGGTTCCTCGCGCTGCTGCAGCTGCTGTCGTGGCCAAGGGTGCAAGTCGTCCAGTGATGTGACGAAATGTGTCGGTTGCTTGTCGTGGGGGTGAATATTTATAGTGACCGTGGTCTGGCTCTTCGGATAAATCAAGTGAGGGTACATCTGGCGCGAACGGTTGTTCCTGCCAATGAGGACGCTGTGACGTAACATTCTTCTCCGCCTATCCCACCCAACAGGTTGCGGTGGCAACCGGTATCTCGCAGCATATACCAACGTGAATGGTGAATTGAGAAATGTGCCTGTTTATGTATCTGTAACGCAATCACTTGACCTGTCTGTGTAGTGGTGAAACTCAGGTTAATTGGGTCCCTGTCACCACGGCGTGGTGCGTCCTCAGGTTTTGGATGGCGGTGGTTGACTCCACATATGTAACGTAAAAGCAAATCGTAAAGAAATCTCATTACAGTTCTGGACAGGCCCTTGCGGTTCCAGAAGGTTGAGGCTCCCAGATTCTATACAATCGGCATATGAAGGTGGTATGGTTGTCAGCCCTACGAACCGGTCGCCTTTACCCCCTAGGAAATATTCCTGGTACTTATTTCTGTTAGAGGCTGGGTCGACCCCAGGGCCATAGTGCGACCGAAAGAATTATGTGAATGAAAAATTCCAATGACACCATCGGGAATCGAACCAGCGACCTTCCGGTTTGTAGCTTAGTGCCGCAACCAACTGCGCCACCGCCTGCCCCCATATATGTAACGTAGCTGCGAATATACTGAAAAATAAGTGGCGGACAACAGACAAAAGGTGGTCCTCCTGCTTGGATGTTGGGCGCAGGGGGCTGACAACTCCTCAGGGTCTCGAATTTAGACTGATTTTTGGGAACGTCATAGTCAGTGATCTACACTAAATATTGTCATGATGGTAGAAAAGGGGACATGCAACACGAAAGGGAGATAAAAGGAATAGGTACATATTTTGATCTGAAAGCCTAAAGGAAAGAGACCATTTTGAAGACGTGGGATGCGGATGGAGACGACGGCCTTCAGGTATGGAGGGTAGCTTCGAATATGCTAAATAGGCAGTTACGGACAGCCGACAGGGGGTGGTCGTCTAGCTTGGGGATTGGGCGGGGGCTAAAAACCCCCCCAATCGTAAAAAGCAACATATTACAACATCTATACAGGGAGCCAGACTTGGACGGATTATTTGGAACGATGTAAGCCATAGAAAATGAATATGAGGTTTGTAACTTTGACTGTAAAGAGTTCCTGTAGTTCAGGGTCACTGTAGACGGTGCCAAGCTGTCGGGGAAACCTGAAGGGAACAGACTCTCGGCGAGACATAGACGTAGATGGAAGATTGGTACTAAATTAATCTTATGGAGGCAGGATATGAGTGCGTGGAGTGGATCAAACTGACTCAGAATATGGCGTTTTGGAGCCTGGGGTTGAAGCTTTGAGTACTATGAACACTCAACGTGGGATTTATGGTGGACAAAGTGATTCAGGGCCAGTTTTCTCTCCGTGTACTTCGGTTTTTTTTCCCCGTCACTGCTATTCTGCCAATGCTTCATAATCAGGCGTCCATAAATCCTGGACGCCAGGCCGCCCGGACGACTAATATCTTCACGGTGTCTCTTAATATCTGTGGGTTCTCAGTATGGAACTTGCTTTGTGTCACCTTTCTGGTGCCTAGAATTTTGAGGTGCCTCCTAGATTTTTTGGAGATGTTGTGCACCCCTGTCAGTACCCCTACTTATTTATCTAGCGTCGTCACTATGAAGTCTAGATACGGAGAATGTCGTTAAGTAAGACGCTAAAAATTAAATATGGGGAAATTATCATCAGAGCAGCTGTCAGCTTCTCAGTAAGCGCCCCACTGTATGAAGCGATCGAGTTATTAGCACGTGCTAACTAAACACGTGTTAGGAAATGTAAGCATAAGTAACAATGTAAGCATAAGTAACGATGTAAGCGTAAGTAACAATGTAAGCATAAGTAACAATGTAAGCATAAGTAACAATGTAAGCGTAATTAACAATGTAAGCATAAGTAACAATGTAAGCGTAAGTAACAATATAAGCATAAGTAACAATGTAAGCATAAGTAACAATGTAAGCGTAAGTAACAATGTAAGCGTAAGTAACAATGTAAGCATAAGTAACAATGTAAGCATAAGTAACAATGTAAGCATAAGTAACAATGTAAGCGTAAGTAACAATGTAAGCGTAAGTAACAATGTAAGCGTAAGTAACAATGTAAGCGTAAGTAACAATGTAAGCATAAGTAACAATGTAAGCGTAAGTAACAATGTAAGCGTAAGTAACAATGTAAGCATAAGTAACAATGTAAGCATAAGTAACAATGTAAGCATAAGTAACAATTCCGGCGGTTTGCTCACTTATGTTTAATTAACTGAAAAACACTAAGATTTACGGAACACATGTAGAGGTAAAGGTAAAGGTAAGCGTGAAGGTAAAGGTAAAGCTGTCCCTTTTCATCCCATGAAAGCATACAGAGAAAGTAGAATTGTAACTCTGCTCATTCTTAACTTCGGCACTAGATTGAGGTCAGTGGATGGCTTCACGCCCCGGCCGCTTTACCCCCGGAAAGACCCACGGTATACTCATTGAATAGAAGGCTTTGTTGGCCTCAGAGACGGTCTGGACGTTTTGGGGAAGAGAAAGATATCTTAGTACTGCCGGGATGCGAACCTCGGGTCATCCGGCTCGTTGCCTGGTTGGTATACCGCCTGAGTTATACAGGCACTGACGGTAAGAGCGAGCTGGGCCTATTACGATGTGTGCACAGCGAGTTACGTAAGGATGCGTGCGAGGCATGTGGCACTTACTGAGAGAGGGGTGGCGTTTGATATAGGAACATGCTGCTTGCAAAATTAATAGCACGCCACGAAGTTTGAGTCCCGTCAAAGACTTCAATGATTCCTTTCTTTTTTTGGCGTGTTTGCAAAATTTCGAAAAGCGACTATTAACTTCGTAATGTTTGTCTGTCCGTCTGTTCCTACGCATGCAACAACTCGGTTCCCACTCGACAGATTTTAATGAAATTTGATATTTGAGTAATTTTTTTCGAAAATCCGCCGAGAAAATTCAACATCTCATTAAAATATGACAATACCGACGGCTACTTTACATGAAGACATATGTACAGTTATGACAATATCTCGCTCAGTTCGTTTTAAAATGGAAATGTTTCAGACAAAATTGTAGATAAAATCAAAACACACATTTTGTGTTCAATTTCTTTTTCCCGAAAATCGTGCCGTTTATGAGATAATGTGGAAAAATATGGTCAGCCAGACAGGCTACAGATGACAATATAACACGGCGCATGCGCTTGCATGCTGGATAACTAAGGCTACAGACACACACTCAGAATATGTAATACTTATTGCTTTTCCATGGGTACAATGGTTACACGAACGCGCCTCAAATGTTACTTTATACGTACACTGCCTTATTGTTGATTAAACGCATCACATTCCAGTCCCAGATGGTGTTTTATACGGCTGTGTGACGGGAATTCCGTTCGAGTTTCGTTTTCGCTTAACAGATATTCATGTATGTAGAATCAAATACGGTTTACATTCTTTGGGGACGAAGGGAAAAAATTCTGGGAAGTAATTCAATGCCAAGACACGGCAGACAGGACAGGACCTTCTCACTGATACTCAGAGAAGAGGCGACAGAAAGAGTTTGTGCATGTAATATGCTTTTTACGGTTTGAAGTCGGAGAATGGAATATACATGTCATGCTTTGAAACTCCATCTGAGAGTTAACATTGTATGGCACGAGAGTAATAAAAACAAGAAAGGATTTGTGACTGCGACTGCCTACAGTGGGAGCCGGGAAAGTGTAATCTGTATAGTGACTAGACTACGGGGTAGACTGTCCAGGATTCGTATCTCGGCAGGGGCAAGAAATTTTTCTGTTCTCTAAAACATCCAGACCGGCTGTGGATTAAATACCCTCATATTTAGTGGGTAGAGGAGTTCTATTCCGAGGGGAATTAAAGCGGCCGGAGCATAAAGCTGATCACTCACTTTCATCTAATGTCGAGGTTAAGAATGAAAGGAGATGTACCTCTACTCCCCCCTACATGATTTCTTGACGTGAACACGGACAACTTCGCTTTTATCCTATACTTTCCGCAGTATCTGTCGATATGTTACAGTTTGCCCGTATAAATCGTAAATGTACAGTTACAGGAATTAGTGACATATTTGTAGGCGTGAGTTCTATTATCGTACATTCTTACAACCTGATACTTACTTATTTGTTAACATTCTAAGCTTTCCCAGTTTTAACATAGCATTTACGATGCAGAAACATTTTCGTGTAAAAGATTGAGACAGCTGGTTTCTCCGAAATGTCGATACCTCTCTACAAACCTGTACAGCGTCTCATTTAAAAGACGTGTGCTTTTTTTTTTAACGATATCAAACGCTGAAATGTATTCTTTCTTCATTTTGCCTCTATGTACATGGCTTCGCCGAGTATCATCGGCAACTTCTCCGACATTGCGTCATTGCGGGTCAGTATAAGCAACCCTTGCAGGCATCACCTTGCTATAATGCTCCAGACGATCAAAGCTATGATTCTGATAACATTACATACAAATCTTACAAAAATTAAGCTACAACACTAAAAATAACTCAATTTTTAATACTTCATCGAACCAGTCATTAGTTTATATTTGAGGTTCTTGAGGCATTGTGACAGAAGTTACTGTCTTCTGGGATGTGACGTAACATGCAGTAAGAACCTGTTACAGGAGTTTCGGAAGAATTGCTGCCTCCATCTGCTGTGAAAATGGAGGCAGCAGGTTCTTTCGAAACGTTGATAACTATTTAGCAACGTTCACGGCGTCATATTCTGTACTTTTTAATTATTGATATTTTTAAGGGTTCAACAGCTATCGGGTGCAGATGATTTGAACCCTGGAGCATACGATTAGAGAGGCATGGCATTACACTTTTGAATCACTGTGGTGACAATATGTACAATATGTACAATATGTACAATCTACTTGAACTGTCACTCTTTGTTTTCTCCAGAGATGTATTTGTTTGTTACGATTTTAACAACAAACAGCATATGTTTCCTTAAACAGCATTATCCACTTGGTCTTTGTGATGGAGGCGGACTGTGTTTTCTGTGAGGTAGAAACGGGGTATTTACATGTTATGTACGTGATTTTAATTTAGTAACAATTGAACCCCTTTCTCTAAAAGCCATCCCTCTCTCTTGAAGTCAATAATTTCACCCTTAATCGTAAAATCAGTACTTCATGCCCTTTCTCAAGCCCCTCGCCTCCATTCTAACGTCTTCTATTTCTAATGCAGTCGTAAGACGGACGAGGAGGCAAAACCTGGAAACATTCTAAAAAAAGCAGTGATCTCGATGTCACCGAAACAACGCGTGTCCCTCTCTCTTCCCTCGACTTCCTCTTTCCTATAATTTCCAACCCTCTCCCTCTTTCGTCAGCTGATATAAGTTAACATTTTCACAGTTATACAACAATATCTCGACAAACAGAAGATATACTTTGGCAGAAGGCAGAGAATAGCTACAGTGACGTAATAGTTGCAAGTACTTGTTACTGGTTTTAATTTTATCAATAGAAGTGATGTGAGTTACATGATTTGCAGCTTAATTTAATTTATTGTAACGAAGGAAAGTAAGGTTAGGGTAAATTATAACTGTGTTATTGCCGTCTGTGTACCAGTTACAAGTTTTAAAATAATTAAACCTATGTTTACAAAACTTTGTATGAAGGTTTTACCCTGGCGGTCTTGCGAATTTGTGTTTTTTTTTTTAACTTTCAATTTGCCATAACTGACTTACCACTGAGACTAAATATGTGTAATTTTTAAATCGTGTATATATGAAATAGTGTTTGTAAATCGACAATTACAAACGTCGAAGAGGTGCGACACCATGTGGTTGTAACCAAATAAATTAAAGTATGGGGAGTCTGTACTTAAGTGAAGACAATATTTTAAGGGTACTGGTCGTAACAGACATGACCAACTTGAATTCGGCACAAAAGGAAAATTATGACAGTAAGCTATATTTGGGCCGATCCAGTGGCCGTGCGGTCTAAGGCGTGGGTCTTCGGCCGCTCGCTTGCTAGGATCGTGGGTTCGAATCCCACCGGGGCATGGATGTTTGTGGCTTGTGAGTGTTGTGCGTTGTCAGGTAGAGGCCTCTGCGTCGAGCCGATCCCTCGTCCAGTGGAGTCCTACCGACTGTGGTGTGTCTATCAGTGTGATCAAAAGAACTTACAAACCTCGACACTGAAACGGGAAAACCGGAGTAGGTAGAAGAGGACGAAAAAAAAAAGCTATATTTGGAAAGACATTGAAAAGATATTTAACCCTTTAAAGCGGAAAACTGAACTGGTTTGCATTTAAAGTTTCAGTACGTACCGCGCAGTAAACACACTACGTCTCAGTTATACAAACCAATCAGTTAATGCTGTACAGTGAAATAATCGCTGTTTGTTCTGAGATCCACACAAAACACATAAATACAGTTCGTACCGCGCAGTAAACACACTCCGTCTCAGTTATACAAACCAGTCAGTTAATGTTGTACAGTGAAATAATCGCTGTTTGTTCTGAGATCCACACAAAACACATAAATACAGTCCGTACCGCGCAGTAAACACACTTCGTCTCAGTTATACAAACCAGTCAGTTAATGTTGTACAGTGAAATAATCGCTGTTTGTTCTGAGATCCACACAAAACACATAAATACAGTCCGTACCGCGCAGTAAACACACTCCGTCTCAGTTATACAAACCAATCAGTTAATGCTGTACAGTGAAATAATCGCTGTTTGTTCTGAGATCCACACAAAACACATAAATACAGTCCGTACCGCGCAGTAAACACACTCCGTCTCAGTTATACAAACCAGTCAGTTAATGTTGTACAGTGAAATAATCGCTGTTTGTTCTGAGATCCACACAAAACACATAAATACAGTCCGTACCGCGCAGTAAACACACTCCGTCTCAGTTATACAAACCAGTCAGTTAATGTTGTACAGTGAAATAATCGCTGTTTGTTCTGAGATCCACACAAAACACATAAATACAGTCCGTACCGCGCAGTAAACACACTCCGTCTCAGTTATACAAACCAGTCAGTTAATGTTGTACAGTGAAATAATCGCTGTTTGTTCTGAGATCCACACAAAACACATAAATACAGTCCGTACCGCGCAGTAAACACACTCCGTCTCAGTTATACAAACCAGTCAGTTAATGTTGTACAGTGAAATAATCGCTGTTTGTTCTGAGATCCACACAAAACACATAAATACAGTCCGTACCGCGCAGTAAACACACTCCGTCTCAGTTATACAAACCAGTCAGTTA
Source organism: Reticulitermes speratus (assembly GCA_021186555.1). Lineage (NCBI taxonomy): Eukaryota > Metazoa > Arthropoda > Insecta > Blattodea > Rhinotermitidae > Reticulitermes > Reticulitermes speratus. The sequence goes on along the minus strand of JAJKFL010000011.1, from coordinate 32,301,733 downwards.
ATGTTGTACAGTGAAATAATCGCTGTTTGTTCTGAGATCCACACAAAACACATAAATACAGTCCGTACCGCGCAGTAAACACACTCCGTCTCAGTTATACAAACCAGTCAGTTAATGCTGTACAGTGAAATAATCGCTGTTTGTTCTGAGATCCACACAAAACACATAAATACAGTCCGTACCGCGCAGTAAACACACTCCGTCTCAGTTATACAAACCAGTCAGTTAATGTTGTACAGTGACATAATCGCTGTTTGTTCTGAGATCCACACAAAACACATAAATACATTGTGTGGGCAGAACGTAGAGTTTTTAGAATGTTAAACATGGTGGTACATATAGTAACCACTGGGCTTTAGAGGGTTAAAGACGCTCTCAATTTCTAAGATTATATATCGTCGGTTAGATATGAATTGATGGAGTCATACTGACTGGGGAAAAACCGAAGTACTCTGTGAAAACTGTCCCATTACCACTTTGTCCACTACAAATCCCACACGGGCTGGTCCGGAAATGAACGTATATCTTAGCGGTGAGAAGCCGGCTACTAACCGCCTGAGCCATCGCACTTTGGAACCCCTTATTGACACGGAACCTGCACAGCATGATTTTATTCGCACTGCACAGCGAGCTTGTTTATACAAACATCGCAGTATATCTGTGACTTGCAGGCTGAAATAAGAGACAAATTGTAATGACAAGACCTTTGTGAAGCCGAGTTTATTGTTCGGCTGTGTACCAACTGCTTAAGTTACATTTGTACTGTGACGTCACAGTGACAACAGACATGTTTGACTGTAAGCTCAGGAATGGACCGAAAGTGTAGGTTCATGTAGAGTGTAAGATGGAGCAAATACCGTCCCGCCTTGCTGGCTCCAGAATCAGTGACTTCTTTAATCATGGTTCTATGTCAAAACACGTAACTACAACAGGAATAGGGTAGGCATTGGAAGTTCTGTGTTGTCATTGGATGATTCCTAATACGATGGTCAAATGAAATCAGACGTTGTTTGTTTTGGTCGGTACGTACCAACGTTTCGGACAAAGCTGATTATCAGTCTATTCGGTTTTATATCCCATAAGAACGTAATCTTGAGTTCTAAGAAGGTATTACATCATTTCCGATTTCTGAAATACTTGGCAGCTGGAAATTTGTCACTGTCTAGTTATGTATTTGATTTATTGTACCAACTAAATGCACATTATTAGTTACATGTGATTGTTAAACACGTAGCTGCGACATGTTTCGGTTTAACAATTGTATTTAACTAATAATTTGCATTGAGGTGGTATAATAGTTTAAATACTTTGATCTATAAATGGGCCGTGCCATGGCTCGGGCCGTTAGTCGCCGGCCTCTCACCGCGGAGGCCCGGGTTCGATCGTGGGTCAGTCCATGTGGGATTTGTGGTGTACAAAGTGGCACTGGGACAGGTTTTCCTTCGAATACTTCGGTTTTTCCCTGTCAGTTTCATTCCACCGGTGCTACACGGAAAAAACTAAGCATCTGCATCTGTGGGTTGCACAATAGGCCTTAAGACTGCGGTACGTCCGTAGCATCTGCTGCGGGGCCCTTCAATAAATAATTAAATAAATAAATAAAATAGATTTACAAATACACGGATTGGACAACCTAGGAACAACAACCTAGTTATGTTAAATTATGTTAAAATTTGTGTAACATCATGTTATAATAAAAGCAACAATTATCCATCAAACATAATTACACATTTGAAAATCAAGAAATCAGCTACATGTTTTGGCTTCAAATTAAGCCATCGTCAGGCTATATATAGAGATTAAAAAATAAATAAGAATAAAATTTTCAAAAGATGAATTTTTCTTTTTTGTTACTGTAACACAACGCGATGAATCACCTCGAAGTTACATCACATTTATTAAGATCGTCTAAGTAATCAAACAGTCATCTAAGTAAGTAACTGACTTAGCCAACTTCGTGGAGCAGATCCTTCTTGAGAAGCTGACAGCCGCTCATTTACTCGAGAAATTCTCCACCTTTTATAGAAGCCGAAGTTTCATTATCGTTTTCAAAACGGACCATCAGTGATCTTTTCCTGGATTAACTAAGTGCAGTCTACACCCTCCCATCATGTTCCTTGAAGATCAATTTTAATATTATCCCATCAATTCCTAGGTCTTCCAAGTGACCTTTTTCAGTCGGGTTTTCTGACCAAACAAAATTTGCCTATCGGTTAAATTATTAAGGACTTGTAAAGCAGTTTTCCCTTTAAATATTATATTTCTGGCTACTCTTGTCTGCCTGGTACGTGAAACCACCCAGGGAGGGTGATTTGGAATGTTATTAAAACGATTTTTGGATTGAAGAGACTTAGAATCGGATCCAACAGTAGGTTTTCATGATGAAGGTGCCGAAATTTCTGGAGTCACTGTACAAAAATGAATATAAAATTTTCAATTATAAGGTACAAGTTTATATGGAGCTAATTAAACTGAAAATTGAGGTCGACTGATACGTGTGCCGTATGCTCTACGGCTACTTTATTGTATTGTATTTTCTTATCTATAGATTTTTAGGAACTCGGATAAATTATTAATCATTTTAGCTTCCAATAAATCCACCGCACAAATGTAAGTCAACAGATACTGATGACGTCGTCACGTAACACGCATATTGCAGTCTTATTGTCGTTTGGTGTCTGATACTCCGCAGTTATCTCGGCTCCACGTTACGACACACAGATAACCCAGACCGGTGTTTCCCAACCTTTTTTTTTTCCATGGACGAACGCCTAAACTAATTTTTCATTTCACAAATTATTTACAATGTCTGTATTTACAGACATTGTAAATAACTGTAATACAGGGCATACACAAAAGAATGGTGCGGTTTTAATAGTGTTCACTATTAAAACCGCACCATTATTTTGTGTATGCCCTGTATATATGACAATGAAACTGGACTAAATGTGATAGCAGACAAAAACATTGGATGTGAAGTGAATGTAGTTTACGAACCCCCTGAAGATGGCCTTGTTAAGGCCGAAACATGTGTAGGGGTTGAAGAATAAAGAATATAAAGTGAAAATATAGTGCATTTCGTTGGTGTGTAATTTGTGAATTGTAAAAAATGCACGGTGAAAATAATATATAATTTTTCATATCCCAAGGAACTCCCATCTCTAAAATACTTTACAAAATCAAAAAGTTTTGATGGCGGGGAGCCTTTGTATCGTCACCGGCCAGTCGCCTCTGTCACAATTCGAAACAAACACGTTGTCAATTGCTAGATAAAAATTATCGCAATATTTCGCGGGATAATTGGAGTTTTTTCTTTCGCGGTATTTAGAAATTTTTATTTACTTAATGTTTGATTTATCTAGGAAATCCCTAAAGTTGTTCTGCGAAACCCTGGTTGGGAAACGCTGAGATAGACTGGCATTCAAACTGGAAACTGACATTATTTTATAAGTATTTATGAATATGGGCACGCGGTGGCGCAGTTGGTTGAGGCACTGCGTTACAAACCGGAACGTCGCGGGTTCGATTCCCGATGGTGTCATTGACATAATCGTTTCGGTCGCACTATGGCCCTGGGGTCGACTCAGCCTCTAACAGAAATGAGTACCAGGAATCTTTCGTGGGGGGTAAAGGCGGCCGGTGCCTAGGGCTGACAACCTTACCACCTTCATGTGCCGATTGTCTAAAACCTGGGAGCCTCGACCTCCTGGAGCCCTAAGGGCCTGTCAAGGCCTGTAATGGGATTGCTTTTTATTTATGAATATACTTCTGTTTGCCAACGAAATTATTATGTATGATTTACTGTTTCTGCTGAACATACAGTTACAGTAAAACTTCGATTGCCCGTTACCCGACTATTGTTCAGTTTCTACGAGTATTGACCGACGGCCAGTCACTGTGTGTGTGAGGTGTAGTGGAAATAGCGCATGCGTGCCTTGTCACGTGCTGTGTAGTGTGTAATTAAGATACCATATTTTTTTTCGAATCTTGACCTATTCTGTAATGTTCATATGTAAACACATATACTGTACAAGTTTTAAAACTTTCGCGGCGACATGATTCAATATAGTCTTCTCGGGCGCACAGCCGCGTCAATTCTTTTGAATACAACGTTTCGGGGACTAGCTCCGTCCCCATCCTCAGGCAAAACTGATTTAACATACAACTCGTCTGTCCCGTGTTTTTCTACCTGCCGCGGCAGGGAGAATCAGACCGGTTTGTAGTGCCCAAACAGTTAAGTTGGTGGGCGGGCTGTTGACTGTATACTGTATACTGTAGTATGTAATATATTTGTTTACCCTGTGGCGCAACAGCCCAACTCGGGCCTAGGCCGCCTCATTTTTGAGCGTTCCGAGATCACACACAGACACACCACATTCAGTAGGACTCCTCTGTACGAGTGATCAGCCCGACGCAGAGACCTCTACCTCACAGCACACAATGATCACAAGAGACAGACATCCATGGCCCCGGTGGGATTCGAACCCGCAATCTAAGCAAGCGGGCGACCGCAGACCTAAGCCTTAGACCGCGAGGCCACCGAGATCAGCACTGTGTAATATATTAAATAAATTATTTGTATTATGCAGTGTGTAATTTTTAAGCATCTGTTTCATTATCCGTCTGTTCTTGTGTCCGTCACTGCTTCGGTCCCGACCCCTGACGGATAATCGGAGTTTTACATTCCTGACCTAAGTTTACTGAAAAGTTGTCCTATTTTTAGTTAGATAATTTATTTTTCAGTACTTAATATAATCTTTATTTTAAATTCAAAGGGAAATCTGTTCATTTGGTATACGGTAAAAACCCCATATAATATTTTCCGCCCCCATGACACTGTTATCCCCCTTCCTTCCACTGTCTTTACTTTCAAACAGTTTAAGTAACCATAACCATAACCATAGCTCATAACGTCGCTGCATAAAAAACAAAATGTCAGCCGCGCAACGTGCTACGATGTTTCAACTTTTTTACGCGTTCTTTGGTGGCTGCAACATGTACACAAATATGTCAGCAAAATATTCACGCAGACAGACAAGTACATTGGCTTTTATAATTAGGGGAGTTAAGGGAGTTTTGAACGCTGTGTGTGGGGCGATCTGTCACACCATTGTTTTTGTGAACGCCAGAAAATAAATGTTAATCTTATATACAGGTTACGATTACATTTCAGGAGCTTGGATACCTCAGTCGGTATAGAGACTAGGCTTCCTGCCCGACGACAGACTAATCGGAAATCGTTCCCCGGCAGGTACAAGATACTTTTCTGTTCTTGAAAGGGTCCAAACCACCTCTGGGCCACACCCAGCCTCATGTTAAATGGGTAACCCATGCTCTTCTCCTACAGTTAAGTCGGCCGAAGTGTAAAGCTGACCAATCTTATACGCCTAGTGTCGAGGTTAAGAATTCGTGGAGTTGTACCTCCACTTCCTATACGCATTTATGTCCTGGTGATAAATTGAGCATAGTGATAACGTTACCTTTTCCAGAACCGTTTTCATGGTAAAGGTGAAGTTTTCCCTATCCACGTCATAAAGGCATATAGGGGGAGTAGAGATACAGATCCACTCGTTTTTAATCTCGGCGCTAGACGGAGGCGAGTGGTCGTCACGCGCCGGCCACTTTACGTCTGGGAAAGAACACCGGTACCTATTACATAGGAGGCTAAGTGGGCCCCAGAGCTGGTCTGGACGTTTTGGGAAGAGAAACGTTTTTGCCCTTGCCGACATTCGAACCCCGTTATCATCCAGCCCGCAGTTAGTCGCTGTACAGCGTGCGCTACGCCGGGTCCAAGACCGTTTTTATACGGGCCGAATTATTTTAATTTTGTGGGTTGGTTACAAGAAATGTGTAAAATGAACGCGATACTGCGGAGGTCATTTGGGGCCGCAGAATTAATTTCTGAATCCACTGGATTGATTTACGTGGAATTCCGCACTGGCGCTTATACTTAAATTTGCATGGAAAATTTAATGTTGCTTCGCTCGCAATATACGCCTGTTTCATCAGTTTTTTTTAAAAAGAAAATCTCATTAAAGTATCTTCCTTCAAAACATAGAACACATTTACTATGAAGTGGTGTTTCTCAACCAATGGGAAGCGTCCCACTATGGACTTGATGGCGTGTATGAGATGTGAGTTTTGGAAGGTGTCGATATAGTGTTAACATTTACGTACATTTTTCAATGGAAACTTTTGTTTTCAATGTAATGTGACTAGTGGGGGGCGAGATGCTGCTTGACCCGCTACAAGGAGACTACTGTCCTTCGAAATGTCTGAAACTATTTACTCAACAAGATACGAATTTTCAATATTAAACAGTTTTAGAATTACTTATATATAAGGCTTGAGTTTTTTTTTATGTCTGTGAGGTTTAGTATTGTGGCCTTCTGGTTAGGACATGGCGTTGTTTGGTAGCTGGTACCAACTTTCCGGAGGAATGTAAAGCCTTCATCTTCAGGGAAAACATAAAGGCAATATTTCCCCCAAATATTGTGTATCCGCCACCAGTTGCAGCACCGTATTATAACTGAGAAGACAATAATAGGAATAAAATATATGACTCGGTAAGGTCAACGGGTTTATTATAAACATTTTTATACGGCATAGGCGCGTATGTAACGAAATACAAACAAAAATGTTTTCTAACTCTACACTGTCATTAGCTTTGCAATAATTAATGGGTATTTGGAATAAATAAACAAAGCCAATGTGATATGTGAAATCACAAAGGGCGCATTAGGATAATAAGCAATATATGTGATTAGTAGTGAACTTTACAGTTATTGTTATTTTTGTGGGTTTTTGAAAAAGTGTTATCAATTTTTTTTAGTGCAGATAACCATATGCCACAAACATTCGAGTGGAGTCTGCGTCCTGCAGCTCGCACCAGCCTAACCCTGCTTGCTGTTAATATCACGGCCAACTGTCGATTCGGAATAAATTAATGAAAACTTCAAACGGATAAGTTGTGTCCACACAGAGAGCGTAATAACGGCACAGTAGTTAATTGACTTATAGCAATACCTTAACGATGACCAGACGGTTTCACAATACCTTTTCATGACATATAACTGAAAGCAAATTATTACGTCTGTCAGAAACCATCTGTCTGAAAATTCCAATACGCCTATTGTGAAAGGCTTGAACACAGCGATAAGTTCGCATTTCCGCCATGTTGTTATTTGTTATATGAAATTGAAAATTGTGGCAGCGAAGTGGCATCCAGCGGAGTAATGTTCAGAATATTTTTTTTTTCTGAAACGTTTAAATGGACGACTCGCAGACTTATGCCTCGCGTCCTTAATAAAGGGGAGCAGGCTAAAATGAATGATTTTTGGAAGGATTAGAATGCTCTGTGCATGATTAAGTTACGATAATTTTTGTATCAAAACTGCTAATGATATGTTTTTGAATTAAATTTAGAGGTAAAAGAAAAACTGTCTCCCATCAAAGTAAAATTGTTGTGTTTAACACTTCAGTCCATAGATGTCACTGCAGTAGCTGATGTTTTGTATAGTCACCAAAATGATTATACGGAAACTGTACGTGTATGCAGTATTTACTGTAGCAAATCCCATACAGAAGTGACACGCCTATCCAGTAGCATTAAAACGAACTTTCCATTTCAGATTAGGAAGACACTTTAAGCTTTATTGTGGAAGCTTATGCAGAAGGGACTAAATCCGCATGACCAGATGTACAGATCTGCCGTCTGCAGTAAAAAATGAAGCAGCCGCGCAACAAGTCATTTGATCCCAGATATCTTCAAATCCCGTACGATAACACAGCAGGTTTTTGGATAGGTTGAAAATTATACGCGTTAGCCTCAGACAGTCCCGAAAAAAATTACAAGTTCTATTTGAGCAAAACAAAAAATGTTACACATTTATACATCCCATCTAACATAATCTCAAAACTCAAAGACTACTTCCTTGTTCCGTATATTTATAGGCCTATGTATTGATTACTATTTTTCTTCATTGTAACATGTAGACTCTTGACAATGATTTACGTGATATCAGCAATATTGACAAGAATTTCTCCATAGTCATAAAAATACTCAAAACAATACACTGCGGTGGCGCAGTTGGTTGAGGCACTGCGCTGCAAGCCGGAAGGTCGCGGGTTCGATTCCTTCCGGCCGCACTATGGCCCTGGGGTTGATTCAGCCTCTAATATAAATGAGTACCAGGAATATTTCCTTAGGGGGGGGGGGGCTGGTAAAGGCGGCCGGTGGTAGGGCTGACAAACTTACCACTTTCATGTGCCGATTGTCTAGAACTTCTGGGAGCCTCAACCTCCTGGAACACTCGGGGCCTGTAGAGGGATTGCTTTACCTTTACCATATCCATAATAGTCAAAATTACCATTAAAATCAACTGCCGTCAGCACAACGATACTCCATCTATATTAGCAGAACTGTGCGCAAAGCAGTCGCTAACTTACGTGCCTTTAAATGTAGGAGGCTACGAGGCCCATCCAACCTCCCATTCAATGGGTACCGGGGCGTGAAGTTAACAGCTCACCTCGATCTAGTGCCGAGGTTAAGAATGAGTGCAGCTGTACCTCTATATGCCTTCATGACGTGGGCAGGGAAAACTTTTTACATTGATATAATACTAAGAGGTCAGACGTGGTGGATGAGTACGTGACACCCCCTGCTTCGTATTTGGGAGATCCTGGGTTCAAATCTTGGCCCGGAAACCGGATGTCCTTGACTTAGGTGTATCGTTGTATCACTCAGGACCTCAAGCACATCTAATTAGGGCACAACCGCTTTCTTCCACATCCTTTCCTGTTCATTATTCACTGATCATCCTACCTCTTGACACTGTGTAATCCGAGCTACTGACTCCGTCGTTACATAAACAATAAATGGCGCTACATATAGAACTCAATGAAACTAACTCCATGGAGCAGAGTCCTTCTTGAGAAGCTAACAGTTCCTCAGCTAGTCAAGAAATTCCCCGCGATTTATGGAACCCGACGGTTCATTACCGCATTCACAAGAGCCCGCCACCTGTCCCTATCAATTTTTCAAGGCGGGTGCTGCTCAAGTGGCGGTCTTCTATGTTGTTATACCGCGTAGGATAAATATCTTCCGATGTTTCGGCGTATGCACTGCCTCCATCTTCAGGGTGACTTAATTTGGTTCAAGTCAATGTTGAAGCGGCTGGGAGGAAGAAATGTCGATTATGTGGGAAGATTGCAAGGATTGTGGCCAATCAGAGCTGTGGAAAGGGATGACGTGATAGATCTTACAGCGAGCCAATGGAAACTGAGAGTTTGAATTGAGACAAAGTGCTCGTTTCCATCCGAAACGAACTTATTATCCTAATCGGTGTTATAATCCAGAAAGTTGTCGGTTTTACTCAGAACTGTATTCCCATTTAATTTTTGGCGTGTTTGTTGTTATGCTTAGGTGTGTTGTGTTGGTACAGCACACACGCACACCGATACAACGTGTGATGCAGTTGGTAAAACCGATGGCGATTAATGGTTACCAGAACATTGTATCGCTGTCGTGGTAACAGTGAATGTAGAAACAGTGAAAATAGAGAGACATGCCCCTCGAGGATCTGCCGACATTGCTGAGACCAGTGATGGTATCACTTGGATTTGGTTTTGGCAGATGTTCAACAAGACAGGCAATGTACGTATAACGTAACTTTGAGGCGCGTTAGCGTAACCATTGTTGCTGTGAAAAAGCAATAAGTATTACATATTTTGAGTGTGTGTCTGTAGCCTCAGTTATCCAGCATGCAATGCGCATGCGCCATATTGTCATCTGTGGCCTGCCTGGCTCTACCATGTTTTTCCACATTCACAGATGGTACGACTTTCAGAAAAAAAAAAGTTATTGAACATAAAATGTGTTTTCATTTTTTCTACAACTTTTATCTCAAACATTTCTAATTCTAAGAAGAATTGAGCGAGATATTAGCATAAGTGTACGTAGGTCTTCATGTAAAGTACCCATTATTGTTGTCCGAGTTTAATTAAATTTGAATTTTCTCGACAGATTTTCGAAAAATACTGAAATATCAAATTTCATGAAATCCGTCGCGTGGGAGCCGAGTTCTTGCATGCGGACGGAGACAGACAGACATGACGAAGCTAATAGTGGCTTTTCGCAATTTTTGCGAAGGCGCTTAAAAATATACAAAGCATATTATAAATACAAAAGGGATCGGGATAGCTGAGTCAGTATACCGACTCGTTACGGGCTGGACGGTCCGGGGTCCGATCCCCGGTTGACGCAAGAGTTTTTTTCCACACCCATCCAGACCGGCCTGGGACACACCCAGCCTCCTGTACAATGGATAGCAGTTTTCCCCGGGGTTAAAGCGGCCGGGTCGTGGCGTTAACCACCCACCCCCATCTAGCGCCGAGGTTAAGAATGAGTGGAGCAATAACTCTATTCCCCCTCTGTGCCTTAATGGCATGATCATCTAAATACAAAAACTTGCCTTCACCTTACTGTTACATGTGTTCTGTGTGATTAACTGTACAATTTTAATACCAACCAATTGCACAGATATTTGTGAATAACTATATGTTGTTTTGTAATACTTCTCCTACATGTTTCGGCCCATGACGGCCATCTTCAGGGAGAACTTAGTTACATAGGAATACATTTTGATATAAATGTTGTCAAAGAGATGCGTAAGTAATTTACAGTGCGAAGTAATAAAAACATTGCTAAAATGTATAAAATTATTGTATATGTTTTACATTTCTTTACAAATTTATGCTAGAGTTGCAAATAAATGTGTATCAATGTTGATGTCTTCTTTTGAAAAGACTGTATCTGTGTGTTATGTGCTGATGTTCAGTCTGCAGTGGGCCACGAAGTATGCATCGTTTTGTAACTAAGCTTTACCTGGAGATGGCCGTCATGGGCCGAAACATGTAGAAGCATTACAAAATAAAAATTAGTTATTTATAAAAATTTGTGAAATTAGTTCATATAATTATTTTATACATTCCTTCAGCTATTCTTTGAACCAGTTTTATTAAATTGCAAAAAATTACACAGCCCCTCAGATGCAGCAGGAGTATGCTGGGAGATGGAAGTGTGCTTATAAGCATTTTATTTATTTGATATAGAAGTACATGGTTTGAAATAACCGGGTCCTGGATGAAATTAAATCTAGTTAATAATCTGGGTAGGCAGTTGGAATGCAGGCAGTTAATTGAACAATATTCGTTAAGTTTTCCGAGCTTCCTGTAGTAAACTGCATCGTGAGTTTTTCTTATTCCATTTAGAGTTCTCAAGTCGCATGCGAATTCCTTGACCAAAGTATTAAATCCATCCTCTCTGGTTTATTCTTTGGCAAAGGCGAACAAAGTTGGCAGTCTCTGAAGGTGATGTTCACAAGAAAGGAAGTTTTATGATAACTCATGGAGAGTTCATTGCAACTATTGCCTAAGACTCTGATGGAAGTCTGTATTCACTACACTCTACTTTCTTTGGAGACAAAGCATTTCACTTCTTGAAAACATGCTTAAGCCTCACCCATCAAAAGAAGAACGAATATGTCATTACAGAATAAGCTGTTCCTGGCGTGTCATCGAAAATGTCCTCGTAATAACGGTTTCTCATTTCAGACTATTTCATAAAATACACCATTTGCTGTTCACAATGTTGACACAACATGATCCCAGCATTTTGTGTTTTACACAACTGCTTGAGATGTATATCAGCAAACTGTTCACCAAATGTATGTCAATGAAGGAGACGCTGAATTCAATTATGTACAGTATATAGCTAAGACTGACAAGTTAAAAGGGAATTGTGGTTTCTAAAAAGAGACATAATTTGCCAGAATAATAAACTATCTTAATATGGGACTCTAATACGTTGAAGAGTAATAAGAGAGGTGTGAAAAATCATGAACTTCCTATAAGACACTAAGAGCAATACACCAAGCAGTGATAAGTGAGATTTAGCAAGATAATACGATAAATGAGAAATAATATAACATATTCATAAAGGCAAAACTATTGGTTTTATTTCTCATGCAATTCATTTTCCCACAAACACACATGATACAGAAATAAAAACTCTCGAGCATTCTTTTTAATGCAGTAGTTCAGTTGCTATTAACAGAAGTACCATACAACCAGTATTACAAATTACAACTGCAATGTAGCGTGGTCAAATTTGCTGCAGTGACCCCAATACGTGTCACTGGAAAATAAGGCAAATATGTATACACAGCAATGAAGCATGCAAAGTGCTGGATGTTGCAAGACAGTGTTCTTGAACAACAGATCAGTGTACCTGTTACAAAACCATGTTATGTCGTGTCATGTACGACACGTTAACTGAGCTGCTGATTACAGATGCCTCTAGTTTTCTCTTCAACATATAAAAATTCATAAGCCAAGTAAACTACAGCAAACACTAATTCCATAGAACTGAGAAAATGTGAGCCTTTGAGAATAAAAATGTATCTCATAAAATTCATACCATCAAGACATATGACATAAGTGCCAGTGTGTTACAGCAATTATATACACAGTGCATAAAGACGTGCTAAAAAGTCTGCATTCCTTGTTTGGACAGATACAATGCTACACTTTATTTATTATAATTTGTGCAATCTATAACTCTCAACTATGCCCTGTAGGTCAAGGAAATGCTGTACAATGACAAATCATTTTTCTTTGAACTGTAGAATGAACACTCAGTCCATTGTGTAGGATGCTAAGGGATTTCTGTTAATACAGAGTTTCTGATTTCCAGAAGACTTGCCACTTGTATGTCTTTTTTTAACAGACGTAACATCGGTCTGACATCTTAGACAGGTTACTCATTCATTAATCAAATTCCTTCTTTCATCAAAGTTCTTTTTTTGAATCTTGTGTGTAAAAACTGAGTGCTAGTGTGGACAACATAACAATGCCATCTCATATTCCTGCACTGTTGCCATTCATATGAAATATATAGAGTCTACATTTCCTTCAGTTTAACTTAATTTGTTTCATTTAGTTTGTGTAGTTACACATTCTGATTAACATGTAATACTTTGCAGAGGTATTTTAAAAATAAGAATCATAAAATTCTTACACAAACATTATCTAAATATTAGCTGTCTACAAATACGTTAAATAGTTGGTTAATATAATATGAGTTCAGAAACTTACTCATCCTTTATAAATTGCAAGTTTACCCAAGTCACGTTTTATTTAACATTAAAAATCAGGATGCTTTTGAACATAACATTGTGAACCCAGCCCACACACCAGTTACATAAGGACTGGTATATATATGTGTATGTGTTCCAAAGTTGTGTGACTTTAAGTAAAATATGAACAGATGGTAACTCTGCCTTGCCAGCAATAACAAATTCAAAAATATCAGAAAGTAAAAAATGGAAACTACAATGAAGTGATAACTGAAGTATCACGGAAACAACACCCTCTTAAGTTCATACCTTTAGAGGACAACTAATTTTAGGTGCAATTCTGGAAGCAAGAACAAATGAAGAAAAATGCTATTAAACTTTAAATTGTTGAGGCAATAATGTAACAGTCACCTCCAATATAGCATCCCTGTTGTGCCTGCCTCTACCATTATGGATGCAACTTCACAAAACACCCCTCTCCAACTTTATGAATGCATTCAAACTTCCTGGGTCTGAACTTCCATCCATTATGAACATGATAAGATTCAAGTCAGACCTCTCTGCTGATTTGTATGGCATCTGTAGAATTTAGACAGAGCTGCATCTAGCAGTGGGAATACACTGCTGAAACTTGGCCATCACAGATATAGTGAAAATTTGGATCCACAAATATTACATAATCATTTTCACATGACTTACTAAGAGTTAGTATGGATTAACTCAATTTGTACTTGCTTTCTCTTGACTCCCATATTTAAGAAAAACTCCAAATAATAAGTTAGTACATGGGGTATGGCTGGGCCCCAGTTACTTTAGAGTGAAAGGGCTAATTATGAGATTGGTGTTATGTTTTAATTTTAGTATGTATTCAAATATGTTGCAAGGAGATAAATTTCTTAAATATATATTTTATTATCAACTTAATTTAACATTATGTCATGATATAATTAGTTTTAAACTATAATCAGAAATCGCATAAAATTTATGACCTTCCAAATTTGTTCAAGAATTCATAATGCCTTAAGATTGACTGTGCTCATATCAAATTCAGAATTTACCAACAGACAAATGACAATACTGGTAAAAGTTCCTACTCAAGGGAACACAACGATTTTCTTGAAAATGTATCATAAGATGATAACATATCAATCAAAGTGGACTGTGATCTTGGAATATGACGAATGATGAGTATAATGTGACACTCTTATGTCCTGAATCTTGACACTTTAATAAATACAGCACAAAGATTTATCCTACATGGTGTAAAGTTTCAACTTTTACTTTACCGAGGTATACTAGCATCCTGTTAAAAACTAATCACCTATCAACTAGTCACACTTTATGTACCCAGTGTGAAGATTCTTCACAATTAGTGCAGACAACCTTTCAACAAGTACACTTACTGGAATAAAACTTTATTTATGAAACTGGAAGAAGAAGATGTAAGCAATTCTATCCAAAATTAAATATGACATACATTTATGGGAGATAAAACCAATATAATGCCAACAATGTAAAACAAAAAGTAATATAGGCATGTAACTGCATTATGCACATAAGCTATATAATAACTGACCTCAATACCTACACATTGTGAACCAACAACATAAGTGCTGCATGTGTGGCACTAGTGTTCCGGAACTTCATAGCTCTTTTCAACATTCTTTCAGAAAATATATTCTATATGATGCTTTATGCATAGATACACTCTCACGATAAAAATAAAATTAAAAAATCATTCAATTTAAGAGCATATCATAACAGTATTTTAATATTCAGTCACTAGAAACATGAAATCTGATAACTGCACCATTCCATTAATTTTGTAAATTGCTGGGACCATGCAGTATGATTGTTTGTCCAGGTCTATGTCCTGGAAGCTTGGATATTACTCTTTGTATATTAAAGAGCATCTTATCTAATTTAAGTCATAAGTTATAGAATTAAGCTTAATTACTCATTAGTTATGAACAAAGCATCAACATTGTTTTAAATACTCAGCCACTCACTTTGCAGTAGCAAGTGATGCCATGGCTCTGATAAGAGCTGCGTTTTCTTCTCTAAGTCTGTCTTTCTCCTGTGACATTTCTCGTTGAAGTTGATATATACGAGATTCCAAAGCAAAAATTTTACGATCTCGCTCCTCAAGAAGGGACAGGAGACGCCGATTTTCTTCTTGAGCTCGCTCTAGCAACTGAAATGTTTCCAAACAATACAACTGTCAGCAGACGGTTGGAATTGTGTTATGTTACTCAACAAACTGATTCTGGACAAGTTTACTATTAATCTTTTGTAAGTCGATTTTATTCTCAGAATCACAGATGATCATACCTTAAATTCCAAATAAGCTTCCGTCTTATGGTCTAAAGCTTACTGCTGGTGGGGGATACAACTGGTTAAAATCTGGTGAACTTGGTATAAAAAGAAACAGTAACTGCAATTGGAATGTACCCATTGTCACTGTTAATTATTATCCAGATATTGCTTCTAAAGGGCCAGTAGTGCAACTGCATTCACTGTGTGCACATTTGTATTTTGTCAGGAACAATTCTTGGTACATTTAGTGATAAGTCGATAAGAAGGTAGTATGACAGAAAAAATCCCTGCCATTGCTTGAAATCAAACTCAGATCATGCGCTCTACAGCTGGCCACTTTGCTGACACAGCTATCATGTTGCTCATAAACTGACAGCAGAACCAACCTCATCTGGATTGTCCCCAGTGGGTGTGCCAGGGCGTGGCCGACAAGGAGCCTCGGCTACATGCACCAAGCTGCTTACGGTTGAGTCTGACTGATTTAGACTATCAAATTCTTGGTTATCTTCATCATCGGCTTCAAGATCAGATGGGCTATAAAGAAACCATCCAATAAAGTGGCTTTAATTTTCAGCTGTTTACGATTACAAAAATGCACGTGTGCAATTGTAGACACGTAAGAATACACATACTGAAGTGATCATCTTGTGATGCCATTTGCCTTAATCAGCCATGTGTTACATTACTATAATAGCTTTAATATTAGACATCCCTATTGGCATGTACATGCACGGTATATTTCACTCTTGTCAGTAATTATAGTCACAACCAACATATATAAATTGTACATGTGTGGATATCACACAAAATAATAGGAGTATGGGGAAAAGTCTATACAACCGACCTTCCTGCAGGACCAGTCCATCCAGTCGCACAAAGATCCATACGTAAAAGTACAGGATCAACACTGGCCTTTTTACATTAGCACTGCACATACATCCACAACTTACAGTCCGACGCCATTTTAGTTTATATATTTTTATACTCACGTTTTTATGCTTATATGCTTCTGTATTTTAGACTTTTTTTATATTCACATTGTTAATGGACACTTTTTCTTAGGCAACCTCGCCCCCCCCCCCCCCCCCCCCCCCCCCTCATTTCTATACATATAATTGTACAAAATAAGGGGATTCCTTTTACTAAATGTATTGAGTTTGATTTCCATAGTTTTGTATAGGCCTGATGATGGCTCTATCGAGCTGAAACTGGTAGCCTAATGTGTCAAAAATATATATGTTGGTTGTGACAAGAGTGAAATACACATTACTATAACAGTGTATTTGTGGTGCATCTGGCTGAACTACCTTGTTATTACGAGCCAGCCTATATGAACTAAGGTACTGGATTTATGTCCACTGGTATACATGAACTTTGCTATGCTTTTCTGTTATGAGCTTTGAATAAACATTGATCCTAGGAGGGCCAATGCCTGTCCAAAAGATAAGGGTTTAGTACCATGATCATGCAATTCAAAACTAGTTCAACGTTCTGTCAGTTCTGAGACAGTGGGATCTTGCAGGGTCACAAGGAAGTCTAAAGAAGCACAGGAAAAAGTAAATGAAAACTTCAATAAAAATCTTCTCAGGCTGATGGACACATCAAGTTGTTCAAACCAACCAAGGTTTCAGAGACTGACTCTGTCTCCGTCATCAGGGTTCTGAATCAAAGTGCCTTTAAGCACAATTAAGAATATATAAGAATTAATCAAGAACATTTACCTCTTGTTCCTCCTTTGTGGATATGTTTTGTGAGGTAAGCGCTCCTAAACAAATCCAAAGATAAAGGAAAATTAGATTGAAAAACCTTCAATACATATGACAAACATAAATTCCACAGTACATCAATGGTCTAGAAGAAAAGGGCACAATATAGTTATCATCTATAAATGCTTTTGACTTCTCATTTAAATAAGGTTCAAAGTAGTACACAATGAATATCACCATTATTCAAACAGTTTAAACCAAACCAGGTATAATTTGAGTATGAAGACACAATTTTCGCTGTTCACTTTAGAAACACTCATATCCCCTATCTCCTTCGAAACACCAATTACCACATGTCTAAAAATCGTACCCAAGCAATGCTCTTTTGTGTTTACCTCTGCTGGCTCACGTTCCAGCAGCTGTTCATTGTGTTGCGTGTTTCGGCGTGTTTCTGCCGTCTGAGTCTCGTCCTCATCCTCTCCTGTACTTCCGCCAGTAGACTGAACACACAACAGTTTCTTTACTTTACTTCAATTACACAATTTTAGATGCTGCCAACAACTAGAACTTCAAATAATCAATTCTGAAAGGTTCCGAGAACCGTATATTACACTTACAATTACTGGCTTTCTGAGCTTTATTCATAATAATCTGGTATTCTGAACAGAACTCAAATGTTTTAGAGGACAGCGGTGCGTCCATTCTGCCTCATCCACTCGACCAGCAAACAAGATTAGCTCTTTCTAAGACTCAACTGAATACATGCTACCCCATCTTTTTAAATTGCGATTGAAAAACATCAGTTCCCGAAACATTGTGTCCTGTTCAGAAAATTAGATGGACATGATTTCCAGAAAGTGAGTAATACTAAACCTCAAAGCAGCTTTAGAAGTAAATATACTAGGAAAGTGTACTTACGTGAACCAGCATTAAGTACAGCAGAATTTGCATTGCAATCCTTGTCCCCTCACAAACACACAAACTGCCATACCTACCACTTTAAAATGCATAAAATATTAGTATGTTCAGGACCAACAAAGCAGTGCATCCTTTCCAGGCTTTCCCACGTGACCAACATCACAAAAAATGCAATGATGCGCACACTCAAGTATTATTTACATTTTTTAAAGTTACTGTTACAAATGGATAAATTTTATTTCATCAACAAAATTCTCACACATATCATGAAATTTTCATAGTCCCAGTCATTCTCACTACACGACAGTGCACACACAAGATGGCGGTGTTAGATAACTTAGCCACGCGTGGGTAGGAGGGGGTAATAGTTGCTGCTGGTGATATATACACACATCCAGCACAAGAGTGTCTTGTTTACTGTGCTGCATTTTAAGGTCAATTAATATTAAAAATTTAATTACAATATCTTGACACAGATTCATGTGAAATTACCCGTTTCCATTGCACTCTTGTATTATATTTGTAAGTAACATGAAGCTGAATAAAATTACAACCATGTTAGTAATGTTATAACTGCTTATTGTACATGGCGTGTGACATGTATGTAACAAAACACACCTCTGTGGAAGGAAGATGTACCACACCAGTGCTACGTCGTTTCTCTCGTAATTTCCTGCGATCACGTTGCTGCTGTTTTCCTTTGGTCATGTGATTTGCTCTAAAATCAAGAAACTTTAGTTACTGTCACCCAATTTAGTCTTGTGGTATGGATGATAGGTAACAGTTTAATTCTCTCAGTTTCTTACAATGTACATTGCAATTCTTTTGGTAACTACATTCACCATACTATGCTATTAATGCTGTTTAAGGTGTACAACTTGTGAAGCTCCTTATTTTATATATAACCCTGTCTGCCATGTGCCACATCTTGGAAACTAATAACGATAGTGGATGCATGTAAACACAAAATTTGTTCATTTTAAAGATGATAACTTGGGAAAAATTGTTAATATTGTGCTTACACATACAAAGTTAAGTCTAAGTCAATTTCATTCTCCATTCTTTCCACAATACAAATTTTGACTATGATGACAATGACTACTGTTAAAATCACTGAGACTATTTGGCTATATTTAACACAGTCTCTTTTACTTCAACATACGATAATAAGTGTGGTTATGAAAGACAGAACTATATTGCTTAACAATGTCATGTGAACTTCCGGAGCACTTGGTTTTTTCTGTAAAGATAAAGTGAGATATGACATGATTATGGAGGGATGCTATAATCATACTGAGGGGACTGGTTGACTTCTATGAAACAAAAATTCTTACTCAAACTGCAGTGCAGATTTTCTACATTGGCATGCTAATCTAATATAAGCAATCCCTATACAGGCTTGAACAGGCCCTTAGGGCTACAGGAGGTTGAGGCTCCCAGAATTTCTAGACAATTGGCACATGAAGGTGGCAAGGTTAGCCCTATGCACCGGCCGCCTGTACCCCTCAGGATAAACCCGTGGTACTCATTTCTGTTAGAGGCTGAGTCTGCGCTAATCTAATATAATGTACTGTAATTTGTCTGTCTCTCATAAATCAATAAATATCCTTAGCATTTTGTTTTTCCTTCATTGCAATTTGATGTTCTATGCTCAAAATCAGACACTGCATTGCATACAGTAAAATTATGATATATATATAACATTTATAAGTCCATGCATAATTCAGTAAAACTTGAAAGAAAAGAACTGTGACTGCGAAGGAAAACACAGATCAACTGGAAATGTAACAGGTTTTCTACATCTAATATATAAAGAATATGTATTTTGTGCTGTAACACTGAGGTAACTAAGAAAGTTTGGTTAATCATCTATGTTTATTTACACTGAAATATTAACTCAAGCTATACCAGTATTATTTATTAGGAATCACCATACCTACTGTACAAATGTGCAGTCACGTACATGCACTTCTCCAAGGAAATGGTTAGCTGATGCATTGGTTATGTTAACCAAAAGACTGCTGGCTACAATCTAGTAAAAATGTCTGTTAAGATGTTTCAGTGCAGAATTCATAAAGACTGGATGCTGACTATCACAGCTACTGCCATGTTCACTTGTAGATGCAGCCACTTACATTCCAAATAACTACTAACCTGTTGACATGTTCAGTCAGAGGTTGTCTGACAGTAACACACCTGTTGACTCGTTTCTCCTTGGCCCTGCTGAGGGGCTTTGGGCTAGCATCATGTTCTGCTGGGAAATTGCCACTGATGTTAAGGGATTCGGAATTTTTCATTTCACCACCTCCCCCATCATCCAAGTCCCCACCTCCAGGATCTTTAAAGTAAGCCAAATTTGAATCAACACAAGAAGCCCACAGTTTGCATACAAGAAATATATTATATGAGAGAAGAGGGTACAGTCTTCTTGAAAGTGACACCATGTAATTTGATAGTGATGTACCAATGTTTTGAAGGAACATACCTACTGGACTATATGGTATCTCATCCCAGAAGACAGTAATCTTCAAGAAATATATTAATTTCAACCTTACAGTCAACAGTTTCAGAATAAAGACCAATACTATATCTCGCTAAATAATCATGCATCATAATTGTTAATGCAAAATTAAACAGAAATCTCCTTCTTTAATACATTCTATTCTTGAATATGAAAGACAGCACTGCGACATGTCTCCAAACCTACATAGGAAAAGTGTTTATATTTTTATTGAACGATATAAATTGTAAACAGTCCATGAATGTAATATACAATGATATGAATGAAATAGTTTAAATGTTCATACTGTAACTGGACTTCCCTTGTCAGGCTTGGTCCGAGTCCAGTCTGAGAAAGTCTTTAACAAAAATAATAACAATGTGTGTAGCGAAGGGTTCGAGTCCCTCACCCCACTACCCAAAAGGAGGGAAACCCTGTGGCAGAGGGAAGCAGTGATTTCAAAAACAGAGCTATCAGCAGGGAACATGGCTCCACTGTTTACAAGTTCGAGACTTGAGACTGTGATGCTGAACGTCATTAACTGGACAAGCTGGAGCAGCTGCGTTAATTTGGGTTGGCACAGTTTAGTGTCATAAAATCACTGCAAGAAGGGTAGAAAAGGGACACCCTCTTGAAAATTACTTGGCTTTGTTAAGGAAGCAATTCTTCCTAGTATTCACAGAACCTGGAACCCAAATTCAGGATTCAAACAAAAGGGAAGGCAACAACCCCCATACCATAAAAAAGAAACAAACTTTTAGAGGGTGAATGGTGAACTGACCAAATACTGGAGTCAGTTCGATGTAGGTCTGGAGAGGCAGCAGTCAGAGACTATGTGCCGTCATATGTAGAATATTCAGTTTTGAAGAGAATAAACATACATTTTTTAATAACTATTTGACTCGATAAACACACCCTTGTATAATCCCATGAGACTGTCTCAACCGCAGAGTTAGTACTGTAACAATACCAATCATACTGGTTTATGAATTCCAGACTGCGTTTTTAATCAATTACTTTAGCCAGAAACTCAAAAAATTAATTTGATGATGTACGTATTCCACTTAATAAAGATTTGTGGAGGTCACTTGCCAGACCCAACAAGAAATCAAGTGCCAACAGCATCCACCTCTTCAGTCTGCTGTAGGGCTACAATGCATGTACATTTCTTAACTGTTCCGTGCTGAACGTTATGTGTATATAACGCACAGTGTGATGCTCAAAATGCTGAATGTTATATAATTATATCTGCTCTTATGCAGGCCAATTTCAATTCCAGTCTTCTGCTGATCACTATGGGCATTTAATTCCAGTGTCAAAGGATTAAAGAAATTTCCATTTGTGATTTGGGTTATAACACTGGAGCGTACTACCCCTCTGCCCCACAGTGCTAGAATGTCACTGTCCGTAAGACCCACTATAAGAATCTTCACCACTTGAAAACCTCAAATCTTCAAAGATCTCTGTGTCCCTTTTGAAGCATGCCACATATTTCCTGTTGACTTATCTGTCAAGAGACATGGGGTGACATACTACGGTATTATTCATCATGGCTGAGTCTATATTTATATAAGCCTTACTCTGTACTCACCATTTTATCTTATCACTATACTATCAATTTAACTTTACAGATGGCATGGTCCATTACAGTGTTAATAATGGACAAGTGAACTTTACTGGATATTATGCTATGCATCAGTTCTAAATTAACAATACATATCAAATGTTGTGCCCAACACATACAATGGCAATAGTAAGATGTAAATGCTATCTTATATTCTTTCAGTTACAAACCAATTCTAGCAGGAGGATTCACTGTCCGCGCACGAGCAGTTCGAATTCGAGACCGTCGAGATGACAGTTCAAAATCGTTCTCCAAATCCTCTTGACTGACTGAGCTAGATGCCATTTTCTGCAAAATCAACAGTCTCACACAACACACATACAGGTATCCCTGACTTTCAGTATGGTTGCAGTACACAGATTTTTGTTATGCCTTTCGTTTCACTCACTGTCTTTAATTTTCATGGAAATATTATGAATTTTAATATGTAACAATTAAGCTTCAATATAATCCATTTTAGCTGTAATATGAAGCCTAATTTTCATGTTCTAGACAAATAATTTAATTATTTGTTACTCTCCACTAAAAGGTATTAAAAATTCACATGAAGTCCCATTAACGTAAAATTCACACAAGTCAGGGTATACGTGTAACGTTTATTCTGTTTGGAAAGACGACACATTATTGTGGCAATCAGTGTTACCAACTACATACAGAATTTTATCCAACATTCTTCTGCCACAATTAACTCCATATGTAGACAAAATTACTGGGAATCATCAGTGTGGATTTTGACATAACAGATTAACTACCAGTCATATATTCTGCGTGTCATCAAATACTCAAAAATAAATGGGAATACAATAGCGCAGTGCATTACCTATATAGAGACTTCAATACAAGGCATGTTTCAGTTAGGAGGGAGGTTTCATATAATGTTTTCATTCAGTTTGGTATCCCCATGAAACTAGTTAGGTTTTTCAAATGAAACCTATCGTAAAGTACTGATATGCAAACATTTGTCTGATACATTTCCTATTCAGATTGGTCTGTACAATGAGATGCTTTATCACCATTGCTTTTCAACTTAGTTTTAGAATATGCTATTAAGAAGGTTAAAGCAAACCAGGAGGTATTGCAAGTGCATGTGACATACCAGCTTGTGGTCTGTGCTTATTATGTTATTTCTTGGGCAAAAACACACACAGTATAAAGACAAACACAGGAGCTTTATTAGTTGCTAGTAAGGATATTGGTCTAAAAGTAAATGCTGAGAAAGCTAAGCATATATGTTCATGTGTCATCAACAGAATGCAGGACAAAATCACAACATAAAGACAGGTAATAGATGCTATGAAAGTGTGGCCACATTCAGATATTTGGGAACAACGCTAACAAATCAAAACTGCATTCCAAGAAATGTCTGCTACTGTTCAGTCAAGAATCTTTTGTCTTCCCATTTGCTATCCAAAAATATAAAAATTAAATATACAGATATATGATTTTTCCTGTTGTTTTATATGGGTTGGAAACTTGGTCTGTCACACTGGCCACACTAATGGAAGAACATATGCTGAGGTTGCCTGAGAATATGTTGCTTGGGAAGATCTTTGGACCTAAGATGGAGGAGGTAACAGGGACTGGAGGAAACTGCATAATATAGAGCTTTATGACCTGTCCTAAACAACAAATATTATTTGGGTGATAAAATCAAGAAGAATGAGGTGGGTAGGGCATGTGGCACATATGGGGGAGAGGAAAGGTACATACAGAGTTTTGGTGGGGAAACCTAAGACAGACCACTTGGAGAACCTAGGCATAGATGGGAGGATAACATTCAAATAGATCTTCAAGAAATACAATGGGAGGGTGTGGACTGGACTGATCCAGCTCAGGATAGGGACACGTGTTGGTCTCTTGTTAACACAGTAATGACGCTTCAGGTTCCATAAAATACAGGGAATTTCTTGACTAGTTAAGGAACTACTAGCTTCTCCAGGATTGTACTCTATGGAGTGAGTGGGTTAATTAGAGTTCCATGGTAACAGCAAGCTTGTTAGTCCTGTTATTGGGCATTGGCACCATATAGAAGTTCATGTTGCCACTTCTGCAGGACCACTCTACCTCCGTATTCAAGGTCAAAGTGACAAGAGTAAGTGAATGGTGGGTTATATAGGCAGGCAATCCTATAGGCCCACAGGAGAGGGACTTAAATGCTAGCTCCTCTCCCCCTTATGTAGATCTTAGGTACACCTGTGTATATAACCCCATTTACTCACCCTACTCAATTTTACCTGGAATATGTAGACAGTATGTAATCTCTTAAGTGTTGGCAGCACATCCCATTTCCACATGGTTCCAACAGCCAACACAACGAATGTCAACACTGTAGCTGTGAAAAGCCTTAAATCTGTCATGATACATCATCTTTGTATTTCATAATATTTCATTTCTAACAGAAATTGACTGCAAAACTTGTATTCCTCTTGGTGTATTTAACAATACTTGCACTTGCTCAGATTATGTGGTTCCAAATACTGGATGCTTAGTAAACAATGAGTTTGAAAAGTTGTAAATAATGAATTGGAATGGTAATGAAAAGGTTGACCCAAAACAAGGTACTATCTTGCCTAGAGGGCCTGAATAAAAACACGAAAACCCTCAATGACAGCAGCCTAATTACGGGCCGAGATCTGAACCTGTGTCGTCCCGAATACGATGCAAGGGTAATAACCCGCTCAACAGCGTCGTTTGGTGACAGAGAAATGTTTACTGTTGACTATTAAAAAGAAAACGATCCTAAAATCTACAGCTACTTTCAGAAATTATGTGCTTACGGATAAAGGCTATTTGGGCTTGTTCAGCAAACAAGAGATTTGAGCCTGGCACTAGGTCGTGAGGTGACTGTCGAATATCAGAAGCCTACCACAAAGGTGTGAATCTGTCTTCGTTTAGTTCGCGTACTTTTTAAGTACAAACTTATGTTTACCGAACACCGAATGTAAGTTTAACACTTGTATAAACGCTCGACCACGGACCTGTCAAAATATTATGACAATACTGCCTTCTAGTGGCTCTTGCTTATTTCTTGCAGTTGCATGACCACTCCTTGCTCTGCCACACCACACCGGCTCTACATACGAACACGCATGCACGTCACAATGGAGTTAGACGAAGGCCAGAGGCCGTGGAGGCGAATGTTGGTACGCTTGTCATGCAGGTTGCGAGAAATGTTACTCGAAGGTTGAGGCACGAAAAGAAGATAATGGGTTGAGTGGTGTAGTGTTTGTGGGTTATTTCTTGTGTTAAGACGATAAATTGTATTTACATACAAATGCACATGAGGTTCTAATGCATTCGAATTTAAAAGTGGTAAGTTTCGGATTTACTAGCTATGACTCAGACGTTTGTGTTGCTGAAGTTGTACGGTTGGTATAACCTTGCATCATGAATTGTAGTGCGATGTGTGATGTTGCTGCTGAAAATTGTTGGGTGAAGTAAACCAGGTAATCCCAGTCATTTCAACTCGTGAAATCTTAGCTTTCGCCTATAATTAGGTTACGATACTTCGTATGCGTTATGTGTCGCGTTTGTCATCGTGAAGTAAATAACCCGTCATTTATCATTAGGAAACAAATATTTTCTTACTCCTGTTCGTGCAAGTGTTTCCTAAGTTGTTCGGTTAGTGTGCTTTTCGAAACTTGTAACATTGGGTTTATAGTTTAGGTTAAATACATGTTTATATTGGAAAGTAATACGTACGTTACGTTGGAAACCATTTGGTCTTTTAAATTGACAGACATGTGTATGACATATGACCGCAGTTAAATTGATACAGTATGTTACAGACAGAAGTGAATGTGGGAAACAAAAAGGAAACCATTGCTTAGTAACTCATTTTAAATTACTTACAAAATATCTTCGATGTGATAATCAGAACTGTATAAGAAGACACACTGATAACAAGGAAAACTTCTTGAAATTTAACTAAGCTTCAGCACGATCACATATATGACTTTAAAAACTTGCAAGTTAGTAACACAGTAACAGAATCAATGTAATCTTTTTGCACTGACAGCCACTTCACATTGTTTAAAACAACCAATGTTCCAGAGACGTACTGTGGCTCCATGATCAGAGTCTTACTATAACTTGACACTCAGGCTGCCAGGAATAGATATCAGTACCAGGCCAAGGCCTGTGAATATGTGTTCTGCCTCAGCAAACTTCTTGGACTGGCCATGACATAAGCCCAAGAAGTCTGCTGTGGTAGAATGCATACTGGATACCTGATGCAAAATTTACTTTGACAGCCCATAGAGATCAAGCAAGGCCACGAGCAACATGGATGTCCTGGTGAAGGAAGCAATAGAAATACATTTACATCCAAACAGTTTCAGCAGGGAGGAGGGTTTCACGTTAAGCCGAGCATAGCAGCCCATAACCAAATCACTGAAACAGAGAAAACAGACACCCACATAGAAACAAGGCTGGATGCAGCAGTCTGTTGACTGTGCCCACTAACCTTATTAGTTTGTGTCCTTACACAGGCGTTGGCATGGTATTGCTACATATTCACGGCAGCATGAGTGTCGAGTCATAATAAGACCCTGATGATGAAGACAGAGTTGGTCTGTGAAACATTGACTGTTTTAAACAAATTGATGTGGCTGTCAGCTTGAGAAGATTTAATTTAATTTTGTTGCTGTAAAAGTTTCATGATGCACAGTAACAGAATAAATTTATTTATAGACCTGTATTACACTACAGTGAACTAAGTAGATACAACTGATGTAAAACCAATTTGTAATTTTCACTGTAATTTTAGAGAATCTCCCTAATGACTGTCAAATATGACCAAAACATGTAGAAGTGTAAATCAGTCAGTTGGTACATATTGGTAATAGTGTAATGGGATGGTGCTTTATTAATTTATTTGATAAGAGTTGATTTTCTGTTAAAATGATGTCTTTTTTTGTAGGGTTACATTTTGTAAATGATGCAAACAAAGTACCAAACATCACCTATTCCAAGTCGGAGTCCATCATCGCTGAGTAATAATTTACGAGGTGGTTCACCTCTACCAGTCCCAGTTGCATATAGGTTTGTAATAGAATGTGTATAAGTTTGTAAACATAATACTACAAATTGTATACTGTAAAAACTCAGCCTCTTCTTAGGATTGTAAGTTGTGGGTAGATTTTATAATCAATGGGTCTGGTATCAAAAGGCTGCACCTTCATTTACATAGGTCTATGAGAAAAAAGATGTGAAAAATTTATGTGGATTTATGTTATAGAAGTTTTCGTGGTGTATAATTCACATTTTTTTTTCCAAAATCTGGCATGATTTGTAGATTAGATGGTGATACCTTTTCCTACATCATTATGTGACCAAACTCTTGGGTATTTTGACATTACAGACTCATGCAAATGTGAAAACGAACTGTGATATTCATATTCTTTTATGTCACCCTTATTTTGTTCTTGTGTCCAGTTCATTACAATATTACAATTTCACGTTTTTCCTTCATTTTAATAGGTTGGACTGCATGACAGCGGCAGCGAAGAGATACAAATATCTTCGAAGGCTTGTAAAGTTTCGACAGATGGACTTTGAATTTGCATTCTGGCAAATGTTATACTTATTCATTGCACCTCAGAAAGTATATAGGAATTTTTACTATAGAAAACGTAATTATTGCAATATATATTGATGTATGTGCTTTTGTATGTGTGTGTGTGTATGTTGTTGGGTGAGTATGTGTTTGTCCACATATGTTGGCATATGGGTGTTTGTGCATGCACATGTCACATGTGTGCATGTGTGTTTCTTTTCATATATGTTTGTGTGTTTGGCTGCATGCACACGTGTGTAGTATGTGCAAGGGATGGAGAATGTAGAACTGAAAACATACTCATCCTTTTCTTCACACTTATGTGGATGATATTTTGTACAAGATTACTCATTACTACTTTTTAGTAAGTAATAGTTGAACCCACCATCCTGTGCCAGTTTTATCCCTCCCTTAGATTCATCATAATGTTATGTTACCATGTCTTCCACATTGTTTCCCCATCAAAATTGTGTATTATGAAATTGTTTTCTGCACATATTAGCTGTGTGTCCGGCCCATCACAGATTTCTAGATTTCTCTGTGCTAAGACACTGTGTGATTTGCATAAATAATGTATGCCTGTTGTGTAACATGCAAAGTTTCCCATTCATTTCATATATATCTTTTGTCAGTATACCAGGGGTGGCCACAACACAGGTTGCATTTGTCACTGGTGTGGCTTACACAAGTTACCTGTAAAAATATAACGTTCAGGTACTTTACGTGCATGCAAGGCTGACCGTGAACGGTGTTTTGAAAGATTTGCTAAAGAAGGAGACTCATAACTAATTTGTAGTTGAAATCTGTGGTCTTCTGGGTAATTACACGGCGTCGTGTGGTAATTTTTTACCGACGTTTCGGGACAACGTGTCGGTCCCATCTGCACGGGTCAAGATTCCTAGTAGGAAAGAAATTTGTAGTTAGATGAACAGAAATAAGAAGCCATAAAATAAGGAAAAAGTATTTTATTATATTAATGAATTGCTCTTGCCTAAGTTGCCTTGTAAAGTGCAGCTCCCGAAGCCTGTCTGGCTGGCCACCCCTGCCATACACCATAATTTTTAAGCACTTTTTTGCTGAACACACTTCATATTCTTCCCTCACAGTGATATATCTCTTAATTGTGCCAAGTTAGTTAATTTATGCAGTTTGATTAACAAAGAAAAATTTTGCTTTTCTTCACTTGCAGAAACAAAGTCGCAGTTTGCCCGAGATGATCCAGCATTCTTGGTTCTTTTGAGTTTCTGGCTTTGTGGTAAGTAAATTAAGTCTTGTAGGCTTACAAGAATAAGCTATGAAACCTGATCTTGAATGGAGAGATGGTATTGACACCTGGGGAATTGGACCTGTGTGTGTGTAAAATAGGTTTCTTAGTACAGTTAAAATTAATTCACATGTGAGTGGCTGAGTAGTGATGTGGACGTGTATCATGGCCATTCTAGAGTATGCAATAAAGGGGAAAAAATTTTGTCAGTGGTCCCAAGAATTTAACGCTAGGCATTATGTCCTTGTTGTTTGTCCCTGTCGCTCCAACGTGGAGCATAGGGGCCTCCTTTCGGAGGTTTCTGTGGTCATGTGCGTTGATGTAGTGAGTGACCAGCCCACTGACCGCACAAGTTCAACTCAATCCTGATGTGACTGCCAGAGCCATCTGGCAGGCAGTCAGGAGACGGGTGAGAAATGGCCGCTGAATTTTGCTTACGAGCATTACTAGTTCTATTCATGCCCGTAAGGTTCTTTTACATCCCGTAAATCTACGACATGGGACCGACGGCTTTACTTCCCCTCCGAAGGAAGTGGTGCTCCGGATTTTTATCACCCTTAAAAATCCATCGCCCTCGGTCGGGATCGAACCCGATTATGTCATTAGTCTGCCACTTTACTACCTTAGTGCTACAAAGGAGATATAAATCAGACTGTGCCAGTGAAAAAATCTGTAAACATGGCTACCCAAACTCATTAGCACATTTAAAATGATCATACATGACAGAAGAGATGATGTTTGATGTAAAATAGTAACAGTTTTTCTTTATTTATTGTTTTTCAGCATCTTCAGTTGGTTTTGCCTTAGTACTCAGACTTGGTTTTTGGGGCTTTGTCAAGTTCCTCGTGTATGTAATATTTGTAGACTGTATAGGAGTTGGGCTGCTCATTGCGACAGTGTTCTGGTGAGTGGTATTGGTATTGCTGAATATGAGATATCTTAAGTTTTATGTTTTGTCTTCTTGTAAAAGAGTGCAAATGTAATTACTGGTTATACGGTATGGATTATTAACATTTGTGTGTGAGCAAGTGATGTCACAAAATATACATGTTAATAAAATATGTATAAGATTTGTATCTGAAACAGAAATATTCAGCTGTTTACTCTTAATATAGAGAGGTTAGATTTGGTAAACAGCAGTTGCTGTTGAATAGAAGTTGGCCATAAGATGAAGGATTTAATTTATGAAAATTACATTCTGCTGTTACTGACATGTCTTTTCATCCAGAGATTGCTAACTTCTGGGGTATAATACCTAATAGTTTGGTACCTTGTTACCGTGTTGGAGGAACCTGCTGCCTCCATCTTCAGAGTAGAAGTTCTTACCTGAAGGTAAAATGTGGTAGATTCCTCCAAAGTTTTGGTGACCAGCTATTAGATTACATGGGGTTACATCCTAGGAAACCATAGTTTTCATACTGACTGACGTGAGGACCTCAACTCTCATTTTTGGTTATGTGTTACGCTTTATTTAAGTAAGTCTAAATTAGTTCGTTGTTTGCCAGTTGTCATTGGGAGATCTCAGTCTGATTGGTAGATAAAGTTCTGCAGATTTCATTAGCATGCTCTGTGTTTCAGGTTTGTAAGCAATAAGTATCTCATTAAACCAGCTTGTCAAGATCAAGATGTGGAATGGGGATATGCATTTGATGTTCATCTCAATGCATTTTTCCCCTTCTTATTATTCTTCATGTATTTCAACCCTTTTTCTACAATGGTGAGTTCATATTTTGAGAACACCTAAAATTTAGACCAAGGGGATAGTTGTCATTTTCCATAAATGTTTGATTAAATTCTTACATTGAAATAGTAGTTGATACATGGCTAAATATTAGTGCAAAAAAATTCAAAATTATGGCATTAAAAGTTTCTTCAAGATATTATTGTATCTTAGAAGCTTTTAATGTGTGTCTTAGAAGTTTTTTATGTTAATTAGACAGGGCTGTAGTACCTTGTAAAATAGGAAGTGAAATTAAATTTTTAGAAAGAAAAGTGAAGCAGAACACATTCGACATGTTTTTTGAGACACAATGGAAATTGAGCATAGGATGTAAACTGTATCATGATGTGGATATTGCCAGAAGTTCAGTGAGTGAAAGAAGTATAAATATTTTTAGTGTTGTGTACTTAGTGAAGTTACAAGGCTGAACCTGAAGCAAAAATCTTTTTTTAAAATTCATGGTGTGTTTTAAATGAATTAAGTATTTATCAATAAATAACACAGATTTTTAAATGAATTCATTCATAATTCAGTTTAATTATTAATACGTATTTCAAATGAAATATTGTTTCAGTATATTTCATCATGTAAAGTTCTAGAAACAAGTAGTCTATATAGATGGAACTGACCCAGTGGTTTTTAATGAATCCCATTTAAGATGTTTTCCTGCTTAAGATGTTAATGGTGTGCAGTCTCTTTGAAAGCTTCTTAAGAGGGAATCACTATATTTGGGTGTTCAGGTTTTGTAATTATGCGTATGAGAATTGCAAGTCTGTGGATGCAGAATCATTTGTCTGATTCATTTTTCTGTTTTCTTTGGGTTGCAGTACTGATTAGTCATGAATGGTTTGTATCAAGATTGTTTGGCAACTCCCTGTGGCTAGCTGCTCTTGGCTACTACCTCTATGTAACGTTTTTAGGATACAGCTGTAAGTAATCTGTACTTTTAATATAATGAAAGGATTTTAAAGTTGTTCATTCTGTGCATTTTGGATCAGTTTTTCTTTTATTATATGAACAAATGCATATAAATAGTCAAGACATTACTCCAACATGTTTCTGTACTCCCTGATGGTGTGTGTACTTTTGCCAAAACATGTGAGTAATTTCTTGACTATTTATATGTGTTTGATGTGGTGCATTTGTTGGTATAATAAACTAATGAAAGGAATTTACTGTCTTATATACCATACTCAAGCATATACCGTATATTCTCGAATCTAATGCGCACCCTTTTTACAGTTTTAGAGGGCTAAAAAATCAGATGCGTATTAGATTCGCGTGCAGATTAGATTCGCGGTCTAGAGCTGGATTTTGGAAAAATGATTGAGCTGCTGTACGTGCCGTAAGAACAATACAATACAATAATCTATTATTTTATTATTATAATTTATTATTCATCAGACTCGCCGTCATCACTCATAACTGAATCGTTATCCGTGCTCTCCACCCAGTCACTATCATCTTTATCTTCAACATCGTCCTCCCATACGTCATCGCTGCCTTGTGTTTCCGCCATAGTCGAACGTTGCTTTCATCAACTCCAAAAATTGCAGCGGCTTTGCGGTTTCCATTCTCCTCTGCGCACCGAATAACTTCACGTTTGAACTTCGCCGTATATGAGAGTCGTTTAGATTTCAGGTGTCCCTCTTCCATAACTACGGTACACGACAAATTGGAACAAGCACCTCCCACGTTTCAACAACTAAAGCTCAGCTGGCTTCAGACGAGATTGCGCACGTCTGTTGAGAAAGGCCCTGCCTCTATCGGTATGACTCATCGGCCACAGGCGTAGCGTCGGATTTTAACGCATTGGTAACATCCAATATTATTCAATCAGTCGCCCCGTGGGCAAGGGGTGGTTGAAGGAAAGGTGCGCATTAGAATCGCGAACTAACTTTTTTTCGTTTAAGAATTCGCCAAAAACTGGGTGCACATTAGATTCGGATGCGCATTAGATTCGAGAATATACGGTAAATATGTTTATGGAAACTGAAGATTTTACATTTCATTATTTCAGTGTGTTGAGTACTTTGATATCTCATACTTGCTTATTGAGAAACTGTACTGAATTGTCTTTATATATTTACGTGTAGAATAGACCGTGGAATGGAGTGGCTGCTCGTCAGAATTTGATTCAGTATTGTGTGTGTGATGGATATAGAATAATGTATTTGTAGTACAGTTTAAAATTCTTTGAGCCAGTTTCATCATTGAACCTTATGGTCACTCCCTGTCTGCCAGATATTTTAATTCCTGAACCCTACAGGTGATATTCTTTAAGGTTGAGATGGAAAATTCCTATGATTTGTTCTCTTAAAAGATTGTAATCTTCTGGGTTATCGTGTCTTGTCATGTGGTAGGTGGATACCAACGATTTGTAAGGTCTTAACAAATTTCATAAGTTTGTCTTTGCTGTTGTGTTTGTGTTGGTTAACAGTGCCACACATTGTGTGCTTTCTTGACTTGTACAGGTTTGCCAATCCTGCACAGAACTCATGTACTGTTATATCCTCTGACAGTACTGCTACTGGTATATGTGGTGACTGTCGCTATTGGGTGGAATGTGAGCCAGACGGTAATGGACTTCTATAAGTACCGAGTGTTATGATCACTGATCATCTTCACTGTCTGTACAGTTAGCAAGTAATACGCATCATTATTTCTGTAAATTAATTTCATATTGTGTATTACAGGGGTGGCCACAATGCGGCTTGTGCATGTCACTGGTGGAGCTTGTGCAAGTTGCCAGTAAAAACAGAACTGTAACTGGAATTTCTCATAAGAATGCTCTAGAACAGATCATATAGTGGATTCTCCAACAAACAGTATTTAATAGAAAGTGCTGGCAGCATTCTCTCAAGCAGTGAGCAGTATTGGTACCATACATTTGGCTTGATGATTAAAGACGTGGCTCTGACCTAAGTTGCTTCCTAAAGTGCAGCTCCCAAAGCGCATCTAGCTGGCCACCCCTGGTGTATGAGTACAGCCAGTATAACACCTGTTTGTTATATCACAGTGTTTCCCAAACCATGGTCTCTGAATGATTTGTGAATGGTCCATGGAGGTTTCTATGGAACATGATAATTTGGATTTAATCTGTTCTTTTATTTTCAACAGGCATTCTTTTTAAGCTGTTACCACATTACAAACATACATAGAACAAAAAGTACAGTAGATAATAAAGAAAAGTTTTGCTGTGTGAGGAAACCACTTGAACAGTTTCTGTGTAAACACGCATATCTGATGTATATGTGAAGTTAATTCACAGTACTTTTGTATGAAGAAAATCCATAGGTGCTATATTGGGAAATTGAAGAGGCAATGAAATTGGCCCATTCCACCTGCCCAGCTTGGAGTTCTGATGTGTGGTGCAGTAGAAACTGTCCTTGGAACGTAGTAATACTGTGTTTCAAGGTTTGTGTTGTGTGTTAATGTCACTGGTAGAGTGGTCAAAGAAACTTACAGCTTCTTGGTGAAGAGACGTTTTGCACACGGGTGCAGCTAGTAACTACCTCTAGTTGAATACTTACATGTACATTCATCCTCAGGAAATGTTCAGATACAGTAAACAATAAAAATTAAAGATTCATGGTTTTTAAAGAAAGTAACATTAAAAAGAGCGAAGGCTTGGGACTTTTTGTGTATTTTACATTATGGTGTCACAAATGTGAAGGAATGAGAAACATTTAACCCTTATACGCCGGATTTAAATGCCCCCGCGCAACAGCGCCCTGCCGAGGTTTTTAAATATAGGTTTCTATTCTTAACGCTTACTCTTAGAAAAAAAATCATATCTCATACACTTTTGCATCAAATTTGAGGAAATAAAATTTCGTAGTGTGTTTATGAATTGATTAATTCGGGAAAAAATGTTCACATATTTTTATAATAAATTTAGGCCTGTGAATTGCATGCATTATATAAAATCGAGTGTAAATATTTTATTACTCACATATTTCTGTCTGCTGCAGACGATCCGTGGCACCTTGGATCACTATTCTATCACAATAGATAATTTTGGTGTTTTACACGTTCACTTTTGTGTGAAAGTCCGCGAAACAAGGCACCATGCACAGGCCGACATTACATTTGGCGCACTTATATGTGGTTCCCTTTCTGACGCCACGCGCTGAACAAACACGGCAGCGTATTTTGTTAGTTAGCATGTAAACGTCTCGTCTGTCCTTCCAAACTAACGCTGTCAAATTTCCCCTGGTCCTCACCCTTACGTCGCCCCTTTTCAGTTTCATTTTTTTCGGTCCAAAGTCAGGGGGCATGTCTTTCCTGTTCGGTCGTACTGTCCGGCATGAATTTATTTTACGTCTCTCTAAGTCGTCAAAAAGTCTCGGTGCCACTTCACAAAGACTGTTGTGTTACTGCCCACAGCTGCAGAAACCTAATGCGACGAATATATCGGCTACTTGTTTGGTGAGAGCAAAACAGATCTAAAGCCACTGTGTCAATGCTGGGTAAACATCCTGGTATTCAAGGGTGCCCACGACGTTTTTATTATATTTGACGTCTGTGTGTTGCACATTACTGCCCCACAACGCCTAAAGAGTGCCCCAGAACTACAAGAGACACGTCTGTGAGCCCCCTGTAGCTGTAAGCATGGATTTTTGCGGATATCTCCAGTTTTTGTGTAATAATTTCGTCTGAAAATTTCGCGTTACAGTACGCCACTGACAACCTCTCAGGTCGTCAATCAGTACTCGTATCATAGTCCACTCTTATAATTCTAGCTACACTACACTCCAGTTCCAGACATAAACAAAAGCATGCTGTGTTTTGAAACGGTCTTAGTCACGCCAGAGAATTACGCAGTTGAAATGTGTTGACATCTAAAGGCTTTCTGGAGGGGTTAGAGGGATGGAGGGGGAGTAATTCTCACTCCACAAAGAAGCTCTGACATTCACCAGACCTAACCCAGTATAAATCTTTAGCATTACCTGCGATAGGGGTGAAAAAAATGCTTCCAAATTTGACACACACTCAGTGGCCTCTTTAGTGGCCGTTCGGCTTCGTGCCACATTTAAAGGGCGGCCACTATAGAGGCCGTTCGGCAGCTAAGGGTTAAAGATCAAGAATTAAGTTACAGTATATTAGATATTTAAGAAGTTTATACCCTCGATCATTATGTAAATTCAACGTGAATACTTTTGAATGTATCATTTATCTACCTGCATTTCTGGATAACCAATTCAGCTGCACATTTCAAAGTGCAAATCTTATGTTCAGAATTGTGTAATAACTTCTGAACTGATGGTTCATGTAGTATTTTTAAAAACTGCTAGTTGTATCATCCACATTCCAAAATACACAACCAGTTAATTTTCCTAACACAGGCAACAAAAAAAAAAAAAAAAAAAAAAAAAAAAAAAAAAAAAAAAAAAAAAAAAAAAAAAAAAAAAATTTCACAACATTAATTATAAATTTGTGTTTGGGGTGAGACATAAATGCTGGGCTGTGTGGATCAGTGCCTTATCTGAATGTTGTGTCTTCCATGACTTGTAACATTGTGTGGGGTTCAGCTTAAGGAGTTTCCTCTAGTCCTGCTACTTCCTCCAGGTCAACACGAGCTCCATTATGTGCCGAAGTTTCACTAAAATATCTGTTTTGTTGCTTACCATGAATGATTTCCACTTTCCTTCATCCATGTTTCACGCTCTGCTGTGAAATTAAGCTAGTCCCTGATATAATTGGCCAAAACTGATGCATATTCTGCTTATAACTGGCATGCAGAAAACAAATCATGACACTGAGAGATTTACAAGCAATGTATGTTTGTAATGAGGTGAATTTATGGTCTTTCTTGTATTAGAAATCTTAAACTTTCAGGAAACCATTATGGAGAAGTCTAAAATATGATGTAAAGAATTAGTGTATTTTCCAGGGTATGTATGAAACATATTTGTAAACAATAATATATTCTTCTCTTAAAAATGCGGGTGCTTTATATTCAGGTGTACAATTTCTTTCACACATGAAACCAAGTAGTGCAGTGATTCTGCTACGAAGGAAGCAGAAAATGCAGAGTACTGTGTTTTAGTATGATGCCATGTAGTTTGGTAGATACTGTGCTACATGGCATCACGTCATGGAAGATAGTCTTCAGTCACCACTGTGAAGTTCGAATCCCACAAAATTAGTGAAGTTTTAAGGCATAGGAAAACCGCTGATGACATTTTGAGTTTTTCAATGTATTCATCCACTCAGTTTATATTGCTGTGAGCATGTGTTTGTGTTAATGGAGGACACCTTTGGGCCTTGAAAGTGGATGATCCTGAAAATGAGCTTCCTTGTTGCAAACAAAAGAAGTCGCGTGATGTCAGCTCCATGGGTGAGTAACTGTGCTGCAGTGTTCTGAGTAGCCTTTCTGAAACCTAAGTCATTTGGGTCTCACAAACTTGTGATCTGACATTGTAGTATTATGTTATTCAAATTCTGTTAGCTGAAAACATGTGTCAAAATTCTTCTAGTGCTCTTATATCAGTAACGTAATTCCCATAAACTGTAAATCTGGAAAACCTGATGATTAATGTATTCAGTATGTTTCATGATCTTGGTTACTCATGCACATTACAACAGTGTTTGGGACTTTTTTTTTTTTTAATGTTATGCATCCTGTTGTGTTATCTGTATGGACAGATAGTACTTGTCCACTGTCAAACACAAGCTTTATTAGTAAATAAAACTTGTTACATTAACTCTAGCAACATATGTTTACGATGAATAAGTCGAAACATGTCACTAGAGTTAATGACAAGTTTATGTACTAACAAAGGTTGTGTTTCACAGTGTATAAGTACTATTTGTCAGTGTTTCTAAACCTTTTGGGTACCATGGACCCTCTTAACCCCCAAAATTCTGAATTTGCAGACCCCTTAGACACAACTGATATTGACATGTAAAAGTAAATAAGAAGCATATTTGACCTTTAAATGACCTAAGTTCGCATACACGAACACACGTAAAAAATAAACACCCGTAGAAATTTTATATATTTAGGCTACAATGAAATTTACTGCATTTTTTAAGACATGCTGCACAATCTCTGATCTGTTTTTCACAAAATTCTGTTTATTTTGAAATTTTATCTTTGGTCAAATGTCATGTTTTTCATAAGCCATGCACTAAAAGTTTAAATACCCACTCGGTCATTTAAAGGTTAAACTGGGAAAACATTATGAAGTCAGTGTCAAAGCTTATTACAAAAGACAGTGATTTGGCTAGCAGTAATGACAGGAAAAGTTAGATTATGAAAAGCCTAAAGGAAAAGGGCTTACATTCTCCTAAATAGAATTGACTGTACTCGTGGACCCCACGTTGCTGGTTGCCAGTTAAATTTTTTTTATCTAATTAGCTGCTTCAATTATGAATATGTAATTTATTTTGCACTATACTGAAGAAATTTGATTGTCATTGCAGATATGAAGGTTAGGGCACCAAGAAAAATATAGGCTACTTCAATCACTCAGTCAAAATTCCTATGCATAGTGAAAATTTTTTGTTCTTATGTACCTAATTCCTTATTCTAACATTTCACGACCTTGTGTAACGCCAGTTATCACACACAGATACTAATATTCATGGAACTGATATGTGGATATGGATACATGTGAAATCAAGTTCTTAATTAATGATGCAAAAACAGATTTACAGCTACTCAGTTTTTATTAATTAATGTACTGTATTCACACACACAATGATAATTGGACATTTATACATTATTATTCATAAAACATAACTTCTATTTCCATTGAAATGTTGGAAAGTTTATCTCTTATCTATGCTTATGCAAAAGATGTTCAACAACTCCAGTTCCTTGGGCCATAAAAATTAAACGAAGTCATTACAATGTTAAGTAGAATAAATGAGTTACATTTAACACTGTAATGACTTACCATTTCATTTTTATGACCTAAGGAACATAGCACAGTAGGCCCTAGTTACACTGTGGGTGTTGGGGGGGCAGCTTTAACCCCTCCGTTATAAGTAAACACAGCTGTGCATTTAGAAGGTTTCATGGCACACATATTCATACTTAATTTCCATCTTGGGGAAATGATCATACCTGCTGTGTATTCAGTCCTGTCAAAATTATGTCTATAGAAGCATGGCATTAACAGCTATTTTATCACCACCACCATGCCCAGCCTAGACTTGATCTATGATGCTGTGTAACCATGATAAAGCCGCAGCCAGACTATAAATTAGGAATGTATGGTACAGCACTATTAATAAGCTCTGTGTATGTACATACTTATATATACAGCATCATTACATGTCATACTACAATGTAATGCAGATTAGGATTAGGTCCTTATATTGTTGCTGTTACATATGCAATGTGAATTACATCTAATTTGCAAAACATTTATTCTCAATGTTTTGAGCACAAAATGTGCGATTCATTCAGTGTATT
This sequence comes from Reticulitermes speratus, assembly GCA_021186555.1. NCBI lineage: Eukaryota > Metazoa > Arthropoda > Insecta > Blattodea > Rhinotermitidae > Reticulitermes > Reticulitermes speratus. Next base: position 32,262,564 of record JAJKFL010000011.1, on the reverse strand, counting down.
CTCTGACTACTGTTCTTCTTCCTAAAGGGTCTGTGCAAGTTGGAACTGAGAGATCTCTGAAAATCCCCATTGCTATCAACAGTATTACATGGAAGTATGACACCAATCCTTACCAGGTATTATATTACTGGTAAATGTCCAATATAACTATACACATACAGTGATTATTGCCTTTTCTTATTTGACTTCACAGCTCGAGGTTTTGGCTTCTCACCTCCAGTAAAGAATGAAGTCAACACCTCTGACACTTCTGGCATATCATATTTGAAATTGTTGAGTTGCTCCATTTCCTGCAAAAGTTGAGGTCAATAAACAATATTTTGCCCACATTTTAACACGTGTGAACACACTGCTTGCCTTACCATGTAATAATTTCACAATGGGTACATGCAGTGATGAAATATGACATTTAAAATTTCTACCAGAATTCACTAACCAAAGACTATTATGTTCGACTGGACGGTATGAAACATGACTCCATATGATGTTCTCAATACACAATTATGTGTACTTAAATACTGGGTATGGTAATGGTAAAGTTTCTCCTGATTCTAAGCTCCATACCATTCAAGCTTTCAGCATATAATGGAAGTGAAACACACCTTCAGCTGACTTTATTGCTGAAGGAAGGGGCCCTATTACCACTGAACAAGATGTAAACTTCGCTGGATTACAAGATCCCTTTAGTTTCAGAACAAGTGATGAGTCTGGTATGTGGTGCCTATCAGTATGGGAAAGTAAAGTTGTCATTTGTGTATATGTAGATCTTCGTTACAGCATAGTAATCTGTGACACTGTTGCATTGGGCACTGAAGACAGAACAGAATGGAGCATGCTCTTCACACCAGAATCCATACATATTTGTATGTCTGACAAAAACACCTGTTCTCTTACCTTTCTTGTTTCTGGATCATTCATCATCTTGGGAAGAACCATTACCAATACTAAAGGCAGAATCATCATCAAGACCTAAAAGGATTAACATTACTTAAGAGTGAAGTTCAGACAGATTCAAAATATCAAATAAAGCCAAAACTCTACAAAACTGTGTGCCATCCTCTCCAACTGTAATGATGAAAACGTGCACAAATATGCACCTTTTTATAGTCAATTTGCTGAACTGTTTCAAGTAAATTGTCTTTCTTCTATATGTTCATAACTTTGTTTAGATTACAAGCTTTACAGATGTTTTCCAGCAGTTGCTACAATATACCCTGGCAGATCTTTTGTTTTGCATTTGAGAATTTCAATACAGCATGAAAATACAACTCTCTTATATTTACATATTCTGCAGGCAGGGCGTATGTGACAATACAGGATCTGAAGAAGGTATTTTTGGAAGGCTCATAAACATACACATTTAAAAATCCTTTGAGGTTTTTACAGTTTTTGTTACATTTAACTCGAAAATTACATCCTCAAATCAGATTTCACCTCTGAAACTCACCATTGGACTGAACAGGAAATCTGTCACTCTCCATTGTTCTCTTACTTGGAAGTACCGGAAATGCTTCAGTGGCTTCATTTTTAATGGATATGGTACTTGAAAGAACTTGAGAGGTCTGGATGTAATTTACTTTTCTAGCTCTGTACTTCCCCTTAGAATTGATTTCAACTCGGACTGGCTCATAAGCATAATCAGGATTGGCCACTTCAATAACATATGAACCAGATGGAACATTATTAATTGTGAAAGTACCATCTTCCCTGGACAGAGGAAATGACAGACATAAACAATCACTACAAACACAGGACTAAATTGCAAATTGCTGAGTTCTGATACCAATCTCAAGACGTGCACACACGATTTCAAAGTGGATCCTAACGGTGAATAAGGTCATGATTTAAAAGACAGGTCAAATTATATTATAGCAAAAATTCCAATTCTGTGGCAAGTGTTAGGTTCTACTGTACCAGTAAGTTCCTTTTCTGCAGTGCAAAGAAGTGCAGTTTTGTCAGTTAATGTAAACTTTTGCAACTTCAAACATGAGAAATTGGTGGAATAGTGTCTTCTGGGATGTGATAAAGCGTAGTCTTGGCAGGAATTTACTGGTGTTTCAGAGGAACTAAATGTAAATAAATTTCTTCTACAAGATTACATGGGGTCACATTCACACGGCCTCCACCTTGAGAACCTCAACTTTCGTGAAATGTTGTTTCCTCAAGCTGATAGCAAAAAGGTACTTTCTTCCTTCCACAAACTGAGAATCTTAAAACAGAATTTTTACATATTAAATGCGTTTTCCTATGTGCAAAAATGGGGTAGTGGCATCCACAACTCAATTTGAGGCATAAAGCAACAAGATTAAACATACGTCACGTGCCCTTGTGCTTTAATTTCTACTGGAAACATACCTACTACAACATAACTTTACAAGTACTTACTTTAAGAAACCTACGAAATCTCCACCGTTCATGTACACCCTTGTCGACACCTGCCAGTTACTTGTAACATGCGAATCCGGTGGGAACACTTTGCCATCTACACTATAGACTTCTGTTGTGACTTCATCCACTTCTGACTGCACGGCATGGGCAAATCCTAGTACTAACACAATTACTGTAAAATCTAATAGAGTATTAACTCTCAATGCGCCTACTTTCGCCATTTTTCCGCGCAAGTCACTGTGTCCGAGAATGAAACATCCTGTGATGAACAGGAAGTTCTGTGAATCAAAACATATCCCGTATTAGTAATATTGTATTTGCGTGTGTTGCGATAATGTGATTTTGTTTCTCGTCATTTCACGCAAATTTTAATACAAGTAATATTTATTAATTATGTTATGTTTACTTAAAGTACATTCAAGCGGTAACGTTGCGGTTGTTTTGTGCTGGAAACACACTGCAATGATTTTCCCGCCAAAGCAGCAAATGTTGTGAGATTGTGTGTGTCTGTAGATTTGTAAACAAATTTGTATACATGGGTGTTTAAGTAGGTACGTTGAAAGTTCTGCCAGTATATTTCAGATCTTGCCAGTGCACGTGTGTGATGCAAGACGGAGTAACTTATTACTTACGTCTGTAATGAGGTGAAATAAGTCTTGGCCCAAATGGCGCAGAAAAATACTCTCTTTAATTATTTCACGAAGTCGCCCGCACAGCTGAAAGTGCAGAAGGAAGGTGGAAGTTCCCCTTCTGAAACAAACAATAAAGGTCTTCAGAAATCTAAAGTGGCTAGTCCTACATCGGGCAGCAAGAAAGTGACGAAAAGCGTAACCCCAAAAATAGACCGTAAAAGAGAGACTACAACTTCCGTAGCAGATGACAACAAACAGAATGAAGGAATAGGTAATTGAGTCAAGAATATATTTTCAGATATTGTCATTATTGTTGGTAAGCAGTGATTCTGTTATGAAACTTGGAACAGAGAAGTACTTCAGAAATGGCGGCAGCTTTTTGCCCCATTTTCATGCCCGCTCTAGTCCACATAATATCATTGCTGATGCAGAATGTATGAATGTCACAGAATTGCTGTTACACAATGTGTGAATGATGGGGAAAAATGTCCACTACATGTATAGTTCACAGAATGGTTCTTTTTTATCACAGGTTAGAAGTTGGTGTCAGCTGTGCTTCAGTCCACATGTTTTTACATTGTCATTGCATAGTGTACGAATAACACAGAAAAGTGCGAAATACATGTATACTTCATAGAAGTGGACTGGGGTGACCAGAACTGGATGTTTTGAAAGCGTTATGATAAAATGGTTTGCTGAAAAATGAATGTTCATGCATATTTGTCATGTAATTGATTTCACAGAGCGGAGCTAGCTGATGTGGTGATGTTTGTGGTATGGGGTGTGTGTCAGTGTTATATGAGGATTATCCAAATTTTTGTTTTGTAGGTCACTTCTGTGGCCTAATGATTAATGTTTCTCCTTCTGACTGTAAAGCTCACTGGTTTAAGTCTGTGGGTTCAGTCGTTTCAGTGTTGTATGGACTTCTACGGCTTCAGTAGATGGTGGTGTGTGTAAGGGGGGCGGATGTTTGGAGTGGTGGGAAGAGGTATTTGCTTGATCTGCTGCTTATGATAGCTCAGTCACTGTTATAATTCTGTCCCTTTTATGGTGCCCACACTATTCTCCAGTAGTTTTCTGCCTCTGTTATCGGGGTGGAGATATCAGGTTTTCTGAAATGTCTGCTTATGTCTACCAGGCTTCATGGCATTACATGGCAAAAGACTAATTTTCAAGTTATTTTCTCATAATGAACATGTGGGTTTTAGTCTCTGAACTAGGCTTAACACAGAATATTGTAACTGAACTACTGCCATACCAGTCAAACTTCACAGTATCTGTCTTTCTTTTTTCAGATTTTGGTGTTTGTGATATTGTTTGGTCAAAGCTAGATGGATATCCTTGGTGGCCAAGTATGGTCTGTAATCATCCCAAAGTGAAATATCATGTTAAAGGAAATGATATTCATGTTCAGTTTTTTGATGACCCACCTACAAGAGCGTGGATTCGCAGGAAGTAAGTACAGATTTCCCTTACATCTAGTGTATGTGGTATTAATTGATGATTCAGTCAAATTATGCTGAAATGTTAGTTTATCTAAATGGTTTGTGATTAGTATGAGATGTAACCTTTTATTGAATGTTGTCACTTATCATTTGAATCCCTTGGCTCTCTTACATAGATGTCCATACAATGGCAGTAACTTGTGATCTGGCTAGATATAGTACGTACATTACATTTTCAGCTCCTACATAAGTGCTGGTGTGTTTCTTCTAAAATTTGGTGTGCACAGATATATGCTGAAACACTGGAACAGCCCCAACACATGATATGACCAAACCATGAAAGCTGAATTTATGTGGGGGGTGTAAAAGGTTATGGATAGACTTTTGGTGTCCTTTTTGTCATGTTCGTTGGCACAGCAACTGTTGTGGGCTGACGTAGTGGATGCTGACGTTCTGTGCAATAAACCTACCATATCTACCACTGTGTTATGTAAAGAGGCATGTACTGTAAAGCTGAACAGTTTATTACTGTTGTCACTGTGACTGTTGTTGTGAATGTCTGCTTCATTCTGTAGGTATGTGGAGAAATATGTGGATGGAGTGAAGAAGCTAGCTCCAACCAAAGACAAAGACAAATGGAAAGTAGCCTGCAACCAGGCTGATTCTGCTTTAAAGCTTTCAAAGTTGGAGCGCAGCAAACTCATTGTTGATTACCCAGATGATTCAGCTAGTGACATGGAAAGTGAAGATGAAGAAGAAACCAAAGGTTTAAATCTACCCTCTGTTTATTTTGTAATTGTATATATTTGAAGTTGAATTGTTAACATCATTTGTTGAGCATTGCTCCAGTAGTCAAATGTTGGACAATGGAAGGAATAATTTCAGTGTTATATCCACTATTAATACATCCTTCAGGTCTTCAGATAATGCCGTCTCCATTAGATGCTTTTGTTGTGTATCTGCCCCACCATTTCCTGTGTGTATGTTCACCTGTATCCTTCTGATGTGTGTGTGCCCAGTTATATCCTGTGTGTATGTGCCTGCCCAAATCCTTCTCTTATATATGTGCCCACCCATATCCTGTCTGTATGTGTCCACCCATGTTCTGTCATGTATGTGCCCACCCATATCCTTGTATATGTCCCCACTTGTATCCTTCTGTTATGTATGTGTCCACCTGTATCCTTCTGTTATGTATGTGCCCACCTGTATCCTTGTGTTATGTATGTTTCCACCTGTATCCTTCTGTTATGTATGTGTCCACCTGTATCCTTCTGTTATGCATGTGTCTACCTGTATTATCCTGTTGTGCATGTGCCCACCTGTATCCTTCTGTTGAGCATGTGCCTACCTGTATCCTGTTGTGTATGTGCCCACCTGTATCCATCTATTGTGTATGTGGCCACCCTTGTCCTGTTTCTCATCCATACGTGTGGACCAATATTCTGCTGTTGTGTATATGTCTGTCCATATCCTGCTGTTTTTGTATATCTTTTCTCCCTTGATTTCCACCTATTGCTTGATCTCCCCAATCATTACCAGTTCTTTATTGTAGTGTTTCTGTCTTCAATTCCTGTCTTTGTAATGGTTCTTATTTTTTATGTTGCTTGTTTCTTAATACTCACCAAAACATCATTGCTTCTGCTTCTAATATACAGAAAGTCCCCGACTTACGTAAGTGGATCATTCCGCAACCCTATGCATAAGTCAGTTTTTACGTAACTCTGAGCCATTTGTTGTTATATACCTTATACACAATAATAATAATTAATAATAATTTTAATAACAGTTAATAAAAACATAATAATAATTAATAATCAATACTTAATAATAATTAATAATCGATACTGGAGTCACTGTCGTATTCAATTGAGGCAGAGGCAGGGGTGGTTGTGTTGGTGGTTGGAGTGGTAGTAGTGGTGGTAATGGCACAAGAAGTCTTTTGCATAAGTCCGGATCTACGTATGTCGGAGCTACGTAAGTCGGGGTCCGTCTGTATTTACATCTTTCATAATTTTTATGCTAATTTCTATCCTATATGTCAAAAGAGTCAAGTAATTTGTTCAGTAATAAACAGAGCCTCTGAATGGATTGGTCATGAAGTAATTTGGTAACTTGATACTCATTCTGTGTTTGTTGCTTACAGATATGGATAAAGAGAACCAAGATGTTGCTCAAGATGGCCAGAGTCCTCAACAGAAGAAGAGACGGATCCTTGTACTGGATAGTGAGGATTCAGAGGATGAATACAAGCCAAGTAAGTAATGTAAAGTTAAATACGGTAGGTTGTATTTCGAAGGGACCCGAATTGCTGATTTTGTAATACTTCCAGACAAAGAAGATCTTGATGTGCTATCAGAATCCGCAAGTTCTGGTACTGATTCTGACGAAGTGCTGGGGAATGACAATGTTGAAGAATCTGAAGAGGGGACCCCTCAGAAGGTAGATTTAATTATAAAACAAACTATGGAAGTTTTAATTTATAGAAATTAAAAAAAAAAGTTTTTGAACATTTGATATTTTTTTAGGCAAATACTAAACGTAAACGAGCTTCACAGATTGGACCATCAAAGAGGGTGAAGAACATGGATTTAAATTCAACCCCATCAAATGAGGTCAGTAAGCAAACAAGAGCAAAGTTGGGCCCACTTAATTTGCCTGAGGTAGATGTAACACATGGCTGTTTATCACAGCGGGCACAATCTCATGTTCTGAGATGAATGTCAGTTTGCTGTTTTCATATTTGCTGTTATTAGGAGTGGTAAGTGAGAAGAAATTAACGTATGACACCTGAAGAAATTTTAGTTAAACTAAATGTGAGCCATCTGTCTGTATTTTAATTCTTACCTATTAAAAAAATGTGAATTTTACTTCCTGCTGACATTAATTTATTCATAACTAGTAAGTCAGTCACTTTGATTCAGCATACAAAGTGTCAATAAAGAGATGTGATTATAGGTGTTGTTTTCAGTTCTTGCGACTTCTGATAGGTCGTGTCAGATGATGAAATTCTGTTTTTTATTCTAGTTTCATAATAATTCATTTCAGTTTATATGTGCATGTTTTTGTTTTTGTTTTTGTTTTTGCAGAATTCAGCTGTGAAAAGGAATGGGTTTGAAGCATTCATTTCACCTTCCCAAACAGTTAAGGATGGAACAAAAGCTAAGTTAGCATTATTTTCTTCCAAAGAGGTAAGCAAAAAATGTGAAATAAAGTCACATGGTTTTCATGTCAAAAAACCATTTCATGGCAAAACTATCTAATGCTGTTGATGACAGCTGAATGACTGCTGACTACTCTGGAAAGACCTTGCATTTGTGTTAGATTTTCGTTTTTGTGTGGTTGCAACAAAAGGGTGCTAAGATGTGCTTGTTAGCTTTGCTGTATGCATCTGCCTCCATATATTAACACTGAACAGATTTTTATAAATTTTATGTTGTGGAGTTTTACAAACTATTATGGACACTATACAGTTTTGGTTAAAATGTGGTAACAGTAGTGGACAGGGCTGGTACTAAAGCAGAGGTGGCCAGGTAACCAACTGCCTGGGCTGCAGTGATTGTATGGGTGGCGTATTTTACAGTTGTTTTTGCTCCTTAAATGAAAACTGATTTTTGCTGCCCGTTTGTTTGTATCGTGACCATTAGTTGGCAGTCGTCTGAACATGTTGTGCAATAATGTAAATGAATATGGTCATAGAGTAATGTTCAAGAATAATGATGATTTTGATCAGAGTGTCTGCTTTTTTGTGTCACTAATTATTGTGATGAAGTTTGGAGGAAGTTGAGCTGTTTTTAACTTGGGGGAGTGTGGAAATTTTCTCATCACCTTGGATGACATTTGGGGTTGTGCTAGGTTTGTTAATGTACACTTTTCATGAAGATACGCTTGTATTTCTTTGTATATATAACTCGCTGAATATTTATTGGAGTGAAGAATGTTTTGAATAAAAGAACAAATGCATGTGCTGCCCAATACAGTTGTACAAGTGTTAGACTGTGTGTACAGTTTGTAAGTTTCCTGAAAAACAGAAATCCTAAATGTCATAACTTGTTTTACTCTTTACAACCAAATTGTTTCAACTGTGTGGGAGTAGAACATTTGAAATGTATTCTAATATTTGATTTGTTGCAGAACACAGCAAAAAACCGTTTGAAAATGGGAGCACAGAGGCATGGCCTCATTTGAGGCTCGATTTTCTGAAACCCAGTAAAATCCGTGATGCACAGAGAAGAAGTCCAGATGACCCTGATTACAACCCCAAAACGCTGTACGTGCCGGAAGAATTTAAAAAAAATTTGACTCCTGTAAGTGATTAAGTAATACTTGCCTGTGCTGTTTTCTTGCCAATATGTACAGTTGGTGATCATGGTGTTGGTTAATATATTTAGTACTTGTGTGAAATGTTAACTGTTTAAAATCCAGTGGTAACAGTGTATGTGTTTGTGTGTGTGCGTGTGCATGCATGTATGTTAATACATATGTGTTATGTAAGTGTGTGTGTGAAGCCTAGTGGCAACAATGTGTACATCCTGATTTAACATTTACAGCATTGCATATTGCTTAAAATGTGTTTATATGTTTTATATGATTCTCAGAATAAACTGCAGTAATTTTGTAGTAGTAGTAGTGAATGTAAGATAAAATTTGTAGTACATTTTTACTGTGTACTCCAATTTATAGGGGCGCGTGGTGGCGTAGTTGGTTGAGGCACTATGCTACAAACCGGAATGTCACGGGTTTGATTTCCGATGGTGTCATTGGAATTAATTCCTTGACATAATCGTTTCGGTCGCACTATGGCCCTGGGGTCGACTCAGCCTCTAACAAAAATGAGTACCAGGAATATTTCCTGGGGGGTAAAGGCGGCCGGTGCGTAGGGCTGACAACCTTACCACCTTCATGTGCCGATTGTCTACAAATCTGGGAGCCTCAACCTCCTGGACCCCTCAGGGCCTGTCCAGGCCTGTAATGGGATTGCTTTACCTTTACTCCAATTTATAAAATAATGCAACCAATAAAGTGCTCAAATTTGTCTATCACAAATTCTCTGATTATTTAACTTCTACAAGTTTCAGCCATCTCTGTCGACAGAGTGATGTAAAACAATTGAGGTATGTAATAATTAATTTTTGTAAGGTTTATGAATTTTAAATTTTATGTTTTTAACAATAATTTACGTGAGGGGGTGTTTTTACAATTTTTTTAATTGCATTAGGATATATTGTACTTATTTCTTTTATTGTAATTACAAGACTGTAAAGGCCTTGAGGACCTTGCTGTAACATTAGAATGGTGTATCTGAAGATGGCTGAGAGGGCTGAAACATGTATGAGAAGTTAAATAATAAATATATTTGTGATCCACAAATTTCAGCAGTTTATAGGTTGCATTATTCGATAAATTGGAGTACACAGTGTGAAGCACCTCCTGGCATGATACACACTGACATATGCCACTGGGACTAGATCCTTTTGGATTGCACTGGTGGACTTAGATGTTTGTATGCATGCATTGCACGTAATGTAAACAGACATTGGACTGTGGCCTGGGATGTGTTGAAATTATGATAACCCTAATATCTATAATGCTGTAATTTTATACTTGCTGTTTTATGTTTTATAATTTTAACATTTTAAAGTGTCTTAATACTTGGCATTGTACTTCCAAGATTAATGTATTTGTACTTGTGACTCTCTGAGGAAGGCCCCTTGGCACGAAAACGTGTAGGAGTTTCTTTAAACTCGTATACAGTTTGTAATCCGATTATGTGCATAAAACTATCTAAACTGAATTGTTTTTTCATTTGTGCACAGGAGACTTCACAGGTAGTTTGTAATAAAACATGATTTTCTTTTATACTTTTTGTACTGACGTTTTTCATAGTATGATGTTACTGTTCCTTATCAGGCATTGAGACAGTGGTGGGAGATGAAATCTCAGCACTTCGATTGCGTTCTTTTTTTTAAAGTTGGCAAATTCTATGAACTGTACCATATGGATGCTGTGATAAGTGTGAATGAGCTTCAGTTGCAATACATGAAGGTTAGTATATTTTTAAGAAATATTTATGACAGGATGTTTATTTGAGTACATTTTTTTCCTGGATTTCATGTTTGAAACAGTGATGTGGGAAAGGTGTGATGTATACTAGCATTCAGTTAATTCTGTGGCAAAGGTTTTAATTCTTGTATGGAGGTCAGACTCCTGCAGTAAAATCCCAATTTTATGTTTTGAAGGGGACCACCTAAATTGGCATAAAGTTTGGGAAACATAGTTCTTGTGGGTGTTTGACTGGGACCATACTAAAAGTGGGTGAAACAGCAGAAAACTCAAAATGCGGGAACATAAAGTTTGGGTTTTACTGTACTACTGGTGCTGTCACCTGCTGTGTGTTTAAGTACCAAGTATTTGAGTAGATGATAATCAACTAGTTGAGATATTCTCTGCCTTTTGTGGAACATGTAAGTTCATTGCAGTGTTTACAAGAGTCTGCCACTGGACCGTGTCCTGCGCTAGATGAATTCAGTTGATGGTCTTGGGTTTTTACACTGTGTATTGTAATGTGTTTGTTCTGACCAAATTCAGTCACCCTGGAGATGGCGGCAGTACATTCCTCTAAAATGTTACAACACACAGTACAATGCATTGCGTAAAACCCTGATGACCATAATTTGATTCACATCCTGTGTGAAAACTTGGAAACTTGTATCAGATGAATCCTGTTTCCTTTAGGTCCATTTTAATATTACCTTTTTCATTCCAATCTCTGAAATTCTCACTTCTCTTCGGCATTTGTGATTTTCAGAAAGCATGGTTGGCAATACCAATGTGTTCTTATAGATGAACGTGTATATGTGTGTACATAGTAATGTACTACTATAGCAGTTCTTTACAACTGAGAATTTAATACATCATTTATGTAATTTCTTTCATTGTAGGGAGATAATGCACATTCTGGCTTTCCTGAAATTGCATATGGTAGATTCTCCAGTGCCCTTATAGAGAAGGGCTACAAAGTCGCTCGTGTTGAGCAGACCGAAACACCTGAAATGATGGAGGAGCGCTGTAGAGGAAGTAAGTGGTCACTGTAGTCATTGCTTAAATGTGTAACTGTATTACACAAACAGAAAAATAACAAGCTAGCCATACTGACTTTTGCTTCGAAGAAATCTTTTGCTTCATATCTGTGGTAATGGCGCCATCTCAAACTGTAATAAACTCCGACCAAAAGGAGCAATATATCTAGGTGAGATTCTGTTCTAAGCAGAACCTGGTTTCCCCATAGTTAACAGACAGTTCCTCATCCTTAAGCTGTTTTCTTCTTCATCCATAAGGGGGGGAAACACGGGCATCTGTTATAGTCAAGTTTTTGTGTTAGTGAAAGACATTAAAATAGTTCCATAATGTGAATTAATTGTTGAGATGGTGAATCAAATTGTTTTGGTGAAAGCTGTTTCATAATATTAATTAATTTAAATATATAACATCCTCATTGCAGTTGCATTGTATAGACTTTGATTTCAGGCTTCCGCCGCGATGTTGATGAGATGTGCTCTTCTGGGATATTACACGGTGTCGTGTGGTAATTGTTTACTGACGTTTTGGGACAATGTATTGGTCCCATCTTCACGGGTCAAGACTCTTGACCCATGATGATGTGACCGATACGTTGTCCCGAAACGTCGGTAAACAATTACCACACGACACCGTGTAATATCCCAGAAGAGCGCAGATCTTGTATAGACTACTCCAGTACTTTCCTATTCCTGTCCCCTGTTGGTTCCCATGCAGGTCCACTTTCCTCTGTCCTCAACTAAGATTTGTTGTTGGTAGTACTGAATCAGTTGGTTCTCTTACCACAGTATTGTTATTTCTTAATTGGTTAATTGATTTAAAGTCACATTTTTCTGGCATGTGACATTGTTTGTGATTTATTTAATGACATTAGATCAGAGTGTATGGCATTAAGTGATAGGATGTTCAGTGAATATTAGTTGGGAAGGATGTGGAAGGAAGTAGCCACAGTCTAATTTGACAGCCAAGATTTGAAGCCAGCAGTTCCAGAATTAGAGAACTTCTGTTCCTTAACCATGCTGTGCAGTTTAGTGGAGTCTGCACTGTGGCCCATCCCAGTAGACCGTAGTCTTAATATTCACAGCTGCGTGAACCAATGATCTCAGCGAACTGATTAATTTAATAAGGTGATAATTCACATTTCAGTGAAAATGTATTGTATTGTACTGTTATTGAGAAAGGTAAGGAAACACTTTGAAAGACAGAGGTGTAGATGGGAGGATAATGAAGTGGATTTTCAAGAAATGGGGTGGGAGGGTGTGAACTGGATTTATGTGGCTTGCGGCATGAACCAGTGGTGGGCCGTCGTGTATGGTAATGAACCTTTGGGTTTCATAAATTAAGGGAGTTTGTTGATTAGCTGAGAAGCTGTTAGCATCTCAGGAAGGACTCTGGCCCTTAAGCCAGTGGCCAGACAATGAAGAAAGAGTTGTGCGTATAATTTTATTTTATTTTATTTTTTCAGAGGGAAAGGTTACCAAATTTGATAAAGTGGTGAAGAGAGAAATATGCCAGATTACCACAAAAGGAACAAGAGTCTTCAGTGTCATTGATGGAGATGCAAGCACTGCTGAGAGTAGTTACCTGTTTGCCGTTACGGAGAAGGTACGCTCATTTTTGTTGGAACATTTAGAAAAGGTGGTAAATAGGGTGCTTCAGAACTGTGATGTCAAGATTGAAAGTTACGTTTTGTAGTATGACATACTGAAAAAATTATTTACTGTTGAATATAATTTGCCTTTTGTTTTAGAATACCTTTCAAGAACTTTAACTGTATTTTTATCATCCTCCTCTTTCAAGTACCATGTGTGGTTGGTGTTTTAAGGACTATTACAAAACTGGATGTTTTCATTCACTTTAGATAGACCAATTTAATATAGTGATTAGAGTAAGGTTTGGACAACTGGGGAACAGATTTTGTCTTTGTCACCACATCCAGACTGGCTGTGAGGTACACCTACCCTCCTATCTAGTTGGGCCTTATCTTGTGGATGAAACAGGCGTGGTCAAGTCCAGAGCACCAGGTTGCTGTGGCGACTAAATTTTGTACTTTGGTGCCTGATATTTGTGGGTCCTCAGTGTAGCACTCGCTTCTTTTCAGCCTTCTGGCACCTAGAATTTTGAGGTGGCTCCTAGATTTTTGGAAAATTTGTGTATCCTGCAGTAAAGCAAGCAGAATGTGAAGTTATTGATTTCTGCTGATCTAGTGCCAAAGTTCAGAATTTGTACCTGTTTGTATAGCGTTTACTTAAGTAGAGCGATACATCCCGATCATGTGGTGCTTAGTTTAATACAGGAACTACCTCTTTTTTTAAGCTTTACATTAGGAGCCTGCTTGTTAATAGTTTAATTTTTGGGGGGTCCTACAAGAGCCAGTTTCTCCAGTATATTTTTTCCAGTTTTATTTGTTTGTATATTTTGTTCCATATGTTTAATGCCATTTTGTAATACATGATTTGTTGGAAAAGAACACTGAAGATTCAGGTCTTTTGGTATTTTATGCCATGTCAACTGCCAAATAGTTACTGACATTTTGAAGGATTTTAGTGCCTTTATCTTGAGGGTCAGGCTGTCCTGAATCTTCAGCAGTGCTGTGAAAACATTAGATCATGAGAGAGGAAATGATAGAATGCATTCTTTTTTCTGTAAATGTGTTTTAGTTTGTCACTAATATCTTTTACTTAAATCTGTTGTATGCTTTATCTGCTGGACAGTTTGTAAGACGAAAGGTAAATATACGTGACAGTGTTTGTTCTTTAATAAAGTACAGCCACGCATACCACTGGAAATGTCACTCTGTCTCCTCTTTCTGCTTGCAGTCAACAGGGAATTCTATTTCGTATGGAGTATGTTTTACTGATACATCAATCGGAGTGTTTCATTTAGGACAGTTTGTTGATGACAGACATTGTTCACGTCTGAGGACACTCTTTGCGCACCATCTACCTGTACAGGTAAGTGTGTCTTAGGTTGTGGACATATCAAATTAGACAAGTCAAGACAGTTTTGGTCTGAGTGATTGGAACTCAGACAACAGATTTCAGTGATGGTGACCCAACTGCATAAGTCACAGTCAGGCAAGTCCTCTCTAATGTTGGCTAGAGCGTGATGCATCATGTGTCATTTCTTATTAGTCAGTGGTCAGCCGAGAATTCTCATCAATGGTCAGGGGCAGCATTTGAGCAGACAATGTGGCAGGTTTTGATATTGAAAATCTCATAAATTTAATGTGATAGAAATCATTCTATGAGTTTAAAGTGGTAATAATGTGGAGAATTGCAGATAAACTTACATCAACTGGTGGCATGAAATTTGCTTCTAATGATAAAACACGTGTTACTCTGAATGTGGGTTATGGTAAATAATTTGGACATAGTAGTTATAACTTTGCATGCAATTTTTCACATTGTGTGTCACATAACTGAGACTGAGACCCTCTGTAGCCGAACATTGAGTTCGAGCCCAGTCAGGCATCCCCACCCCTCTAAATTTGGAAAGGTAAACATTTGTGTTTCCAACCTCAGCCTGAGGAAGGACCCTCTGACCTAGTTTTCACTCTAAGATATGGGTGGAAGGACAGAGGACAATAAGAAAAGGGAGTGAGGTTGGAGACAAGAGGGGGGAGTAGAAAGAAAAAGAAGAAAGGTCCCAGCGTCCGGCAAAGGTGTGAACCCCAATCAAAAGTAATCTTTCTCATCGTTGAGGGTACTAGTGAAACCAGCAATGGACGGCAACACCTCAGACATTGGTTCAGTTGCAGCTTATGGTAGAAAAGGTTTGTGTCCATTGCTGTTATGTTTATAATGAAGTTATGCGAACAAGCATTTGTAATAAACATTTCATTTCAAGGACAGAACATTTGCAGTGGACAGTCTGAAAGAACATTCAGTTGCTCATCATCCTCCTCGCAATCACTGATGCAGAGACCTCTACCTGACAACACACAACACTCACCAGAGACAGACATCCGTGCTGCTGGCAGGATTCAAACCCACAATCCCAGCAAGCGAACGGCCGCAGACCCATGCCTTAGACCATGTGGCCACTGGGATTGGCGTAGCGAATTTTACGCAGTAAACATGTAGTTGTGTTTTATGGTGGTTTACTAATTAATTAATTACTTATTTAATGGTTTAAATACAACAGGATATCTTCTATGAAGTTAGCCTTTTTTTTGTTGTTGTTGTTGTTGCCATCATCACCGTATGGGTGTTGCAGTTGGTGCAATCAAACATGTATGTTGACTTGTCTTTGTGACTGATTGTATTGGGTTGTCTTGACGAAGGTTGAATGCTGTTACTTTGTGTGAATCAGACTTGTCTTGCCTTTTCTGATTTGGTGTGTCCCCATCCATATGGTGGTGAGCATACATTTTATTTGCATTGCTCTTGAAGTTAAGCTGAGCTTCATTAGATGAACTACAATTACCAATACCAAACCATGCATTTTACGTATGTCAGTAGCTTGTGGACAGAGAGAAACAAATGCGTGTACTATGGAAACCAATAACATTACTGCTACTGAAGTGAGACAGCAAACTGGATTAAAACTGAGAAGTCAGTTTATTAATTTGGATAGTATGTGCTTACATACCTGCTACCTGACGCAGTTTGCTTCTTATGTGGGATGCATGGCTTTATCCCGGTCACTGTTAGTCCTTCTTTAATGGAAGAATGCTGAAGTGGTAGGGTTTGATATGAAACTTACTCTGTTCCTTCAGGTATTGTATGAGAGGAGAGCTTTGTCTGAAAAGACTTTCCAGCTGCTGAACTCATCATTGGCTTCAGTTATAAAAGAACCCCTTGCTCCAGAAATTGAGTTCTGGAATTCAAATAAGACGCTAACAACACTAGCAGAAGGGAATTATTTCTCTTCGCAGTCTTCAGGTGTAAATTGGCCTGAGGGCCTTAAGCAGTTTCTGAATGAAGGTAGGTCTTGAGTGCTTTATGATAGAGACAATTGGACACTGAAAGTAAATATAAATGAACTGAATTGGCTCCAGAGCTATTAGAGGTGGACTTGCACAGACGTACTGATAATGTAGGCCATTGTCCTTGTGAAATGAAGGAAGCGGGCTAAAAATATGGGAGTGATAGTATGTGTAAATACTAGTGACAATAGTGTGTTACTGAGGTTATGCCAGCTCTTGACTTTTTCCATTGTCTGAATTTTGTTATAAGCACTTGTCACATAAAATACAAAAATTATGATATTTACTGTGTTGGGTCCACCTTCTGAAACGTTGCGCATTTTTAACAAATTATGATGAAGTCAAAATATGTCTACTGTGCGGTGTGTATTTCCATTGCAGCCGATACCTTGGGGCTCACTGCCCATGAGGACTACGACTTGGCTGTGCGGGCGCTTGGTGCCTGCACATGGTATTTGAAGGACTGTTATTTGGATCAGCAGTTGTTGTCCATGGGAAGGTTTGAGCTGTATCAGCCACAAGATCTCTTAGAAGCTGAAGGGCCTATTATGAATTCTGGCTCGAAGCCTGCGTTCAGCAAGCACATGGCAAGTGTTGGGACCACTAGAGCTTGAACTTACGCAGAGAAACACTGACCAGCAGTTGCAGGCATTCTTTACATTTATGGTTGGAGTTTATAAAAATCATGTTCTTTATAAGGTGGGCCGGGATAGCATAGTCGGTATAGCGACTCGCTACGAGCTGGACGGTCCGGGGATCGAATCCCGGTGGGGGTGAGATTTTCAGCACCCATCCAGACCGGCCCTGGGGCCTACCCAGCCTCCTGTACAATGGGTACTGGGTCATTCCTGGGGTAAAGCGGCCGGGGCGTGGCGGTGACCCCCCCCCCCCCCCCATCTAGCGCCGAGGTTAAAGAAAGAGTAGAGCTATACCTCTACTCCCCCCTCTGGGCCTTCATGGCCTGTTCTAGGGAGAACTTTACCTTTTACTATGTTCTTTATAAGTGAAGTCTAAAGGGTTTGGACAATGTTATATTGCACTTAGGTTTGCTGAATTTTTGGGCTTCCTACACTGTGTGGTGTTATGAGCAGAATGCAGCATGTTTTGAAAACACTTTCCTCCTGAGGGTGAAATGCTTAGTAGGCTCTTACTCGGTCGGGTCTGGTAGAAAAGGCTAATCTGAATCACTGGAAAGTGTTGGAGGTCATAGCTGTTTATAATGACCCCAACTGTCACTATCAAGTGACTGATATTCACCCTTTGTAGTATGCCCATCGGAATGGATGACTCTCCACTTTTTAATCTGAGCATGGACACAAGTCCAGTTTCTGAAAGGAGTCATGTTCAGAATGTCAGATGATAGACACAGTTCAAAAATACAGTGGTCATTTCTTGTTTATTATGCTGTCATCCAGCTGTTAACAGCATTGATGGCTTGTAAATGTTACAAGCTGGATTTGAACTGAAACATGAGTGAGCATTGTGTTGTGTTACTTAATGTAGCATTTCTGTCCTTTGCCATATCTCAGGCTTCCACCATGGTGTGTTGTTTGCACAAAGATCATAAAATGGATGTACAGTGTATTGGGCAGATTCTGTGTGTCCATCCACATGTCATCTCTTAAAATATGTGATTGTAGCGACATTTAATAGGTAGGGTTTACACCTTACATTTTTTGACATGTCTATAACAGTTTAACAGAAATCATTCTTTGCATAACACCCAAATCAGATTTGTGCCATTATCCTCAAAGAACTTTTTGTGTAAAAATCGAGACATACCATAAAATGTGGTTCACATGACAGTATGCAACTTCAGTTTTAGTTATTTTTTTATATGATGCATATTTAATGAAATACAAGAAAAAATAATTTATGAGTGCTGTGTGGTATCTGGTGTAGGACGGATGAAAGAAATTTAGTAATTTTTACCAAGATAATGTACGCCAGTCCAAATGCAGGGATCTGTGTCATAATTATGAAAAATCATGGTGAGGTATCTGTCCATATGCCATTGAAGTGGAACAACAGGATGCTGAACAGGGTTGTGGGATTAGTAAGGATTTAGTAAGCCATGTATTTCTATTTATTTATAGGTTTTAGATGGTATTACACTGTGCAATTTGGACATTATTGAAGACCATTCTAGAGAACGGGATGGGACTTTGCTGCAGAGATTAGACCTGTGCTGTACGCCATTTGGAAAGAGGTAAGTTGTTTATTTACAGCTGGTTTAATCATGCTTAGAAGTTCAGAATCAGTGGTGTCAAATGATGGGCTGAGTAATGAAAAATGGGTTGGGAACAATGTGTAAGGAAGCATCTGTGGCCTAATGAGGAAGTGCACATAGCATTGACATGGAACAACTGAGGAAGGCATGACAAATTCATTCAAGATAGCTGACCTTCGGGCTGAGATTCGAAAATAGGATTTGCTGCATATAGAGTAGGAGTGCTACAATTTGACCATGGTAAGGTAAAGTTCACCCTAGAACGGGCCATGAAGGCCCAGAGGGGAATTAGAGGTATAGCTCTACTCTTTCTTTAACCCTGGCACTAGATGAGGTGGGGTGGTCAACTCCACGCCCTGGCCGCTTTACCCCCGGGAAAGAGACCCGGTACCCATTGTATAGGAGGCTAGGTGGGCCCCAGGGCCGGTCTGGACGGCTGCAGAAAATCTTGTCCCCACCGGGATTCGATCCCTGGACCGTCCAGCCTGTAGCAAGTCGGTATACCAACTACGCTATCCCGCCCACCAATTTGACCATGGCATCTATGGAAAGGACAGAATCTCAGAGTTACATCATATCTCATGACGAGAATTTTCAAATGTAAAATTGGCAACAACTAAATGCTGCTTTTCATCTAATTGTTTAATTTTGTTGTCTTGTGATGCTGCAGGTTACTGCGTCAATGGCTGTGCAGCCCCCTTTGTGATGTAGATGGCATTAGATCACGACAAGATGCCATCACGTGGCTTTTACAGCATCCTATGTTGGTCTCTGAAGCTCGAGGCTTGCTTACTCAGCTGCCAGATCTAGAGAGGCTGCTTAGCAAGTAAGTACAATATTCTTGCAAAACTGTGAATAAAAGAATAAATACAAGTATAAACATCGTGTGATACCTGGATTTGTTATGCTGTAGGAAGAGTTTGTGGTGTCTTATGCTTGTGCTCCTCTTTGTAGGATTCATGCACAAGGCAATGCATCCAGGAGCAAAACTCATCCAGATAGCCGAGCAATCTTCTTCGAAGACCGTATATACTCAAAAAAGAAAATATTAGAATTCATATCAACCCTGACAGGTTTTAAGTCTGCAGAAAAAATAGCTTCACTCTTTCAAGGTTTGTATAAACGTGTCTCATACTGAAGTTTATTATACAGTAACTTTTTGTCTGTTGTGGGGTTATGTTTCTCCAGAAAAGTGTGTTAGGTAAATCTGCATTAGACAGACAAAATACTTTTGGATTAGGTACTTATGTATGGGGTTTGTTTTACAAAGGCTTCCATTCTAAATTAGCAGATGCGTTTTTCAGAATAAAGCAATTTTCTCATCATAACTTGTTTGAAGTTGTGCTTGCACTTTAATTGGCTGACTCTTCTTCACCATATAGCTTCATTTTATGCAGGTTTCTTGTGGCACATGAAGTTGGGAAACCAGCCTTTGCATGAAGATCAGTGTCTTCTGAACTGTGATGCCTTGTAGTCTGGTAGAGCTTACTGATGTTTCAGAGGATCCTGCTGCCTCTGCCTCAGAGGCGCAATGTTCTGTTAGAAAGTGAATTGTGGGTTTCACTGCACCAGTTTTCGTGAAACAAACAGCTGCTCAATAAAATTGCATGTAAGTCTGCTATACTGCCATTTCGCTCTACATATTTATGTTTGGTATCTGCTTACAGGTGAACTTGCAACCATGAGTTCAAAGTTACTGGTGCAATGTACATGTAACAAACAGCAGAATGCAACTGGGAAGTTCCCCGATCTTGCTGATTCTCTTCACTTCTTTGAGGTAACTTCAAAAGTCTTGATTTTTGTTTTTGTGACTTGCATATTGATTCGGTGTCTTAAGAAATTACGTTCGTTTGTTATTAGGATGTGTGTGTGTGTTTTTTTTTAAACCTTTGTAAGTTTTAGCCCTTTTCACGCAGGAATAGGGATTTTGTATACAGTGAAACCTCTATCCATCGTTCCCGTTACCGTCGTTCGCCCGCATGTATCGTCTGCCTTATTTGGTCCCGAAATTAGCCCCATATAAATAACACTATTTTTTCCCGCCTCCATTGTTCCTCGAACTGTCGTTTTCCCGCACCAATAGTTGAAAAATCACGGTCCTGACGCAACATTTTCCCGCACTGATAGTTTTTTTTTTTTATTTGAAGCGATGGTTTAGCGAGGTTTAAGGACCGGCATGGCCTAGTATACAAGAAGTTAGTCGGAGAAAGTGCGGCAGTGGACAGCGAAAGCACGGAAGCGTGGCTGGAAAGACTGCCATCTTTGTTGGAGGGCTACGAACAACGTGATATTTACAACGCGGATGAGATGGGGCTCTTCTACAACGTGCTTCCTGATAGAACCTTGGCTCTCAAAGGAGAGTCTTGTCATGGAGGGAGAAACTGTAAAGACAGACTTACTGTTTTACTTTGTGTTAACAGTGATGGAACTGACTAACAAGTGCTGATTGTTATCGGAAAATCTCCGAAACCGCGATGTTTCAAGAATGTAAAAAAATTACCCACCAAGTACCACGCGAACAATAAAGCGTGGATGACCACAGACATTTTTTCTTCATTTCTGCGTTCATTAGACGCAAGTATGGGTGCACAAAACAGGAACATTCTCCTCTTTGTGGACAATTGTGCCGCACATCCAAAGGATACATCGTTTCTAAGAAATGTAAAAGTCATACGGTACCCGGCAAATTGTACAAGTGTGCTCCAGCCCCTTGATTTAGGGGTAAGAAACTGTTATAAGCAGTTTATAGAAAACGCCTCGTGCAAACAGCTGTTTGCTTAATGGATGCAGGCAAAGATACGAAAAAGAAGATAAACGTGTTGAAAGCTTTGCTCTACACTGTGGCAGCCTTGCAAGAAGTAACCCAGCAGACAATCGAAAATTGTTTTCGGAAAGCTGGTTACGTGTAGGGACAATCTTCAGGCAATAGTGACGTCGTATTGACCAACGATGACGACGATTTCCGCCAAGACTGGGAAAAGTTCAGTGGCATGAACAAAGATAAATTCGAGGACTACGTCTCTGTGGACAGTCACGTGGCAACCTGTGGTGTAGAAGCAGTGCAGGAGCTGTGTGTGAGCCTCGTGACGTCCGGGAGTGTGGAGCGGGAAGAAGGAGAAGAAGCTGGCGAGCTTTGCTGAGACGCATGAAGCGCTGATGGAAGTAAGATCTTTCTTTTATGCGCACAGCACGAGTGACAGTGGTCGTGAAAGTGTTCTAGGCCTTGAAAAATCGTACTTTGAATTGAGGAGGAGTAAAGTTTGCTCAAAACAAATGTCAATGAAAGATTTTCTCAGCAAGAAGTAATAATTATCATTAAATTGTTCTTATCTGTAATTTTTAATGGTTTCCCGGTACTATCATTTCCCGTATGTATCGTTCAAATTTTCCGGTCCCCTAAAAAACGATGGATAGAGGTTTCACTGTATTAGGGCACTGTGGGGATGGTGACCATAATTTAACAAAGGTGTTGCATCTTAACAGTATTCATTCTGTGCCATGAGAATATGTGTTTATTTACAAAACCAACATATGCAGATACAGTGTACACGACAGTACAATTACATTGCTGAAACATGTAGGAGGGATAGAAATTGTACTCTTGTGTATAGTTTGTGTGCATATGTTGGTTTTGTAAATAAGAAACAAAAGAATGGGTGTTATGGGAATATGTCATTTTAAGTCATTCAGTTACACAGGACTGGCAGTGGCAGCTGTTTTAACTTGGGGAGAGGGTGGCTAATTTTGTCAGTATTGAACAGATGTGTTGCAGGGGCAACTGGATTATGCACGTTTTGATGTAATAATGTGATGCACAGTCATGAAGATGAAGCATCAGTAAGTGGGGCTTAGTTAGTAGTAAATCGTGCTGTAACCTAACTCTTTTTTATTTATTTTTATTGTATTTTATTTTCTAGTTGCCATTTCTGTATTAAGTGGAAACTGTTTTGTGAAAGTGCACTTGTACACTCCATTTCCAGACAGCATTTGACCATGAGAAGGCTAAGGAAGTTGGACGTATCAACCCAAGTAAAGGGGTTGATCCAGAATATGATTCTGTGCTGGAAGAATTGCAGAGATTAAAACAGGAGTTAGATGAGTACCTGAACAGCCAAAGGAAGTATTTTGGATGTAAGGTAACGGTGTACATACTTTTCTCTTGCAGAAATTTGTATGCATGTTGAAGATTCAGGTCCTTTGTGATGTTATGCCATTTCAGCTGGTAAATAGTTACCACCATTTTGAAGTCCAAGTTGGACTGCCTAACCCTGAAGATGAAGGCACTATGGTGGTTCAGAATGTCAGTAACTATTCACCAGTTGACATGGCACAACATCCCAGAAGACTTGACTCATCACCAGCACTGCCGTGAGAACCTCAGATCTTGTACATATGTTGTTTGGAATAGTTTGAAGTTCTAAGAGAAGTAAGAATTGGTATTATTTGCATATAGAAAGTACATGAAAATAATTTTAACTTGATCGTAAAAAAGCTATGCAGCACAAATGAACCAGTTGGCAGATGCACCAAAATGTAATCTTATTAAGGCATATGTATGCAGTGGAAACGCCATTTCATTAGTATACACTTTACCAACACATGCACTTCCTATTAAAACATTATTAGTTCTAAAAACTATTAATGTTTTAATAGGAAGTGCATGTGTTGGTAAAGTGTATACTAGTGTTAATAAACATGCACGGTGAAAATAATATTAACTCCGTTTCATGTTTGTCCATTTAAGGGTTTCCTCATTTCAGTGGTCAGTTTCAGTTGCCTTAAGTTAATAATCTGCATTACATTTCCTCCATTTAAGATTTACTTGAGTTTGATGTTAAAGTTTATTTGAGAAGAATTGAGAAGAAACCTGAAATGGCATGCTGGGGGGGGGGGGGGTGCATTTACTCTAAGTTACATGTTCATAGTTTCATTTTGAAGCTCTGCTGTAAGGTCACAGGTGAATTTTGTCTGTACTGAACTGTATTTACTGTAATTACTTTGATTTTTTTTGTAATGTAGGTGACATATTGTGGATCTGACAGGAAGAGATTCCAGCTTGAAGTCCCTGATGCGTGTACCAAAAAGGCTGGAAAAGAGTATGAATTGCAGGACAAAGGAAAGGATTTAAGAAGTACTGGACCTCTGAGACCAAGGTGGGTAATCATGTGGTGTTTTATTTAACCGTTATCTCATCAAGTTTGTATTTAAATTTTAGTGCATGATTTGTAAAAAAATGTAAGTATTATTTGAGCAGAAAAAGGTAAAATTATGAAATAAAAAGCATTGTATGGAAAATAAAACAGATGATGCAGCGTGTCTTAAATCTGCAGTTAATATTCTTGTTGCCTAAATACATACAATAAATTTCTAGTGGTGTTTTTTTTTTTACATCCATTTGCATATACAAATGCAGGTCTTGTAAAAGTTAAGGACATTGTCAGTAACTCAGACTATATGTTGCGTCTGGAAGTTTGCACATACAGGTTCCACAGTGCGATTTCCTGATGAGAATCGAGGGAAAAAAAGCCCATTTATAAAATTTTGACTTGAGTTAATTTTTACACAAAACAAAGTTGAATGTGATGTTGCAGCATGGAATGGATATTCACACTTCTTGGACTCCACCACATGATTTTGTGATGAACATTGAGAGAAAAGTTCCCCTTCATAAAGTATTGGGTCACCCATAACTTTCACAGTAAATGTAATTAAATCTGAGTGTGATGTGGCAACATGGCATATGTTCTTTATAATAGTCTTTTCAGTCAAAATTATGAGTCTGTTGAAGTCCGTCGGGGGGACATTTCCATCCCCATTGTCTGTCAGGAAATTGTGTGATGGAGTGTAGGTGTGAATTTCGAGATATTCAGTTCAGTATTGAATGACTGGATGATCAGCAAATAATGAATTTGAAATGACGTGTGAGGAACTGCTTGTGGCCTAATGTTAGATGTTACACTGGTTTTTGCCCCCCCCCCCCCCCCCCCCAAAAAAAAAAACTCAAAGTAGCCAGTCTCTGAGCTGAGATTTGAATCCAGGGCCTGCCATACATGAAGCAGGATTGCTGCTGATTACGTGTGATGTTCAGTTTTTTTTTTCCTGTCAAACAATAGAAGGGTTTGTCATTCAGAAAACCCACAGTGTAAATGCATATCTGGTGGTGTCTCCTGTCATTTGTGTGCTTGGTTGCTTAATTATGACAAACATTCTTTCCATTTTAGTACATGCTGTTGTAGAAGTAATGAAAATAAATTTAGAAGATAGAAAGTCATGGTGATTCTTTACATTTGGAGGGTTTTTTTTACTCCTAATTTAAAATAAAGAATTCTTTAGAAGGTATATTTTTATGTCTCTGATCCCAAGACATCTGTTATACGTGTCACTGGCTCAGAAAGAGTTAGTGTAACAGTTTTATGATAAAAAAATTGAAGTCCACAGATATGTTCTTTAACATTATTTGCTACAGAGAACTCCATTATTCTGGCATATTGCTTTCTGTCACTGGGTGTTCGTTGCGCAGTGTTTTGAGACTGCGTATTGGTCTCATTTTCAAGGATAAGTGGTCTCATGAAGAATTTTTCATTGGACCATTGTCCCTTCAGGATGAGACCACTATGCATTCTTGACGCTTAGGTGATGGACACCTAGTGGTGATGGAGTGCAGTATCCCAGAATGGAGTTCACAACTGCACTGCCTTGAAAGCATGAAAATGCACACTATTTGTTACTTTTTTAATGCTTGTATTTCTGTGTTGCGACTAATGTTCTTTTTTGATCAGGAGCTGCTCTCTCGCCAGATTGCAGCTGAAAAACAAGAAAAAAGCGTATTAAAGGATCTAAATCGGAGGATATTTGCCAAATTTAGTGCAGAGTAAGTACTTTGAAATGTACAGATTTGTTTTATATAGTATCTTCTTACAACATAAAGTGGTGGTGCCTTGAGTAGAAGTATTCATGAGAAGTTAAAAAATAAGATGCATTGTGTTATTCGTTGTGGCTGTCACTTAACACTGATGTGAACTGTGCAGTATGTGAATGTTAATTTAGGTAGTTGTATTTAATGCCCCATGAAAAATTGACATGCTTGGAGTGTGAACTTATTGGCAGTAGGATCTCTGGGGTCAACATTGAACTATAAAATTCCTGTCTTAAACGTGGGTCAGACACAAAGCAGAGTTACAGCTTTGAAGTTCTGTAAAGATTTGATCTATGTATGTATGAATATATGCCTCCTTTGAACCTTGGCTTTGTAGAGTTATAGCACCAATCTTTTGTAGTATTAGCACTAGATGGCAATGAGTGGTTCATGTCAGCAGTGGCTACTCTACAGCATGGAAAGAGCCTTTACTGTGCAGGTCCTCCTAGTGTTATGTGAGACTCTGCTTGTCAGAGCTGACTTTACGTACAAATCCCTGAAAATATATTTAAGTGTCGTGTGGAAATTTATGTTAGTGGGTAAGCAGGCAACTTTAACTCTTTTAAGTATCCTTATTGATTTGTCAATATAAATTAAGGTATGTTAGGTATTTGTTGTCATTCATTTATTTTTACTACCTGTGCTGTACCATCACAGTATCAAAATGACATACTGTACGTATGTGCTTAGGCTGGTTTCTAGCATGTAAAATTTGAATAATATCAGGATTTGTGGGACCTTTATGCAAGTCAGTGACTGTATTTGGGTATATATTGTTGACTACAAGGTGTCACATTTACTGTAACCCTGCATGGCAGGTGTTGCAGGAACTTTATTGCATAGGAAGCCCGCATCTGCTGGGAATTGAAAGTTTGTTTTTACCATGCAGTTGAACTTATTTCATAGAAGAGTTTCCAAGTGCTCTGCACTCTTGGTGGATGCAGGCATCCTATGTGATAAGCTGCTGTGCTCAGGGACACGATAAAGTGGACATTCTGTATATATGAAGGGGAGAGGTTTAAAAAAGTTAATTTGAAATACAATAGTATGTTGAAGAGTGTAAGTATGTGGAAAGGTAGGAGTGAGTACTACACTGGAATGAGGCAAAAACTAGATATTCAGTACACTCTTAATGCTGCACTGTCAAGGGACTTAAGTAGGTGAATATCTTGTAACTGTTCTGATTGCTGATGTGTTATGTAGCTATGAAGTATGGAATACAGCGGTGCAGTGCCTGTCTGTACTGGATGTCCTTATGTCTCTTGTGGAATATGCACGCAGCGAAGGAGGAGAAACATGTATTCCGCAGTTTGTTTTACCATCTGAGGAAATGAAGGTATGAAGATAATGCAATCTGAAAATTTTACAGTGGTGGTTGATGTAATCTGCAGAAGTAGCAGCAACATGTCGGTTCCTATAAGTCTCTCAGTTAACAAACTTGCGAACAAAGAGCACAGAAGGTTATGTAATAGTGCAGTAGTGCCTTAGTAATCCAGACCCTGGTAATCTGGCTCCCCATATTCACAACAGTTTTGGGCCAACTATAGTCCTCTTTTTCCCCCTGATGTCTGAGGCAATCTGCACTCTGAGACTGGTGACGTGGAGACGCGGGAAGAGTCAGCTGATCTTTAACTCCTCAGCAGTAAGGACATAGTGTCTTGAGTGTCGTAGCTCTCTTTCTGTCTTGTCTTGCTTTTGCTTGTAGTTAGTAGTAGTAGTAGTGTAGTAGTGTAGTGGTGGTGGTGGTGGTGTACTGTTTAGTATTTAGGCGTTATAACTAAGTAATGATTTTTTTGTATGTTATATATACTGCGGAGTTTCCCCTCCGTAGTCCGGTTTCCCAGGTGATTCGCACCGCCACCCTCCACCTCCATATGACTGAGGGACTACTCTGTTAGCATTGAATATTGTGGTTGGCACTCCTGTTTTGTGTTGTAGATATCTTGGGTTAAAATCTTGGTGTGGAGACCAGCTGTCTTGATTCAGGTATTTTCTTTCTCAGTCAGGCATGTACTGGTAGGTTACCTCAGATTATACTATAATCCCGTCCACATTCTTTCCAATTTATTATCTGGTAGTTGACACTGTATCATCTGACATACTGAAAGTTATCAAATAAACCATAAATAAATATTTAAAAAAGGTAACATCCCTGACCTCGCCATGAAGGTATATATGGGGAGTAGAGGTATAGCTCCACTCATTCTTAACTTGGGCACTGGTTGAAGGTGAGCAATCAGCTTCATGCCCCAGTCCTCCAGGAAGGAACCCTACTTCCCACTGAATACGAGGCTGGGTGGGCCCCAGAGCCCATCTGGATGTTTTGGAAAAGAAGAAACTCTTTTGCCACTGCCAGGATTTGAACCACAGATTGTCCAGCCTGTATCCTAGTCACTATAATGACTATGCTATCCTGGCTCCAAATAAATATATAAGAATACAATGCTTAAGCTGCCATTGAATTTATATAGTCATAAGTGTAACTGGTTGATTGATTGATTGAAGAAAGATCTTGATTATTTAAAAGTGGAAAAATTAATTGTTACAGCCCATCTTCATTATTCTTTAATTCAACATTTACCATCTGCCATGAGCACTTACTAGCTATATCTGAACAGTACTAACAATATTGTCAATGGTGCTCTCCGTAATGTAGTACACACAACTCTGAAGTGGCATTCTTTGCAGTTTATTGAGCATACTTATGGCCTGTTTATTCATTTATGGCATTAAGTCAGTGGACATTGTTGTGGGTCAGTATGGCTGAAAATTGGAGTTTCCTAACAGTTCATGGTTAGGTAATTACAGGAAGCTTTTGAATGGTTCAGGTACTGAAACTGGATCAGGGGCAGAGACAGACGTGACCATATAAGGTGTTATTCTTACTTTGTAAAGAATGCCCAAAACTTGATGAACATCAGTCTCTTAGTGACTTTTTTTTTTTTTTCCAAAGACATTTGTGCCTAAAATTTACTAGTTCATACGGACAGTAATTTAGAGTGGTATGTTTTTTAAACTAAAAACTAGATTGACGTTTGTTTTTACAGCCCTCTTTGAACATAACAGATGGCCGCCATCCTTGTGTTTCGTGTGCTGATGGATTCATTCCAAATGATACTGTGATAGGGTGTGGAGAAAATAAAGCCAATGTTGTGCTAGTCACTGGACCAAACATGGGAGGAAAGTCGACACTCATGCGCCAAGTTGGTCTCTTGGTTGTAATGGCACATATGGTAAGGCATGCTACTGTTTGCCTGTTCTGTATCTGTATTAAATGTTGGAGTTAATTGGTTAATGCTCCTTTATATTTGTGGGGTCCTGGGTTCATATCTTGGCCCAGAGCTTGAGCATCCTTTCTTAGTTTTTTCTGTCCCAGGCAAATGCTGTGATAGTACCCTGATTAGACCATAACCGCCTCCTTCCAAATCTTTTCATATTTATTGTTGATTAATTATCCTGATCATGAGTGCTTGCTTGTAGTGTGAGATGCTGACAGTATTGCAAAATATCCACAGATCTTGTTAACTTAACTGTTATTCCAGGGGTGCCATGTCCCAGCTTCATCCTGTGAGCTCTCGCCTGTCGATCGAGTATTCACACGCCTGGGAGCGAGGGATGATATCATGGCGGGAGAAGAGCACGTTCTACGTAGAACTAAGTGAGACGGCATCAGTCCTGCATCATGCGACCAAGCATTCCCTTGTTCTGGTGGATGAGCTGGGTGAGTATGGTGTTTGAAGACATGGAGTTGTGCAGTGCTATTTTGGCGTAGTCATTTTGTATGTCCCTGCTCTGCATATTGACATTACTTGTGTGCATGTAAGTAGTCATACTGCTAGATAATGTCTGTAGAAATTAGTAAGCAGGTGGAGCAGCATTTTTTGGTGAAAGAAGGCTGAAAACCAGCTGAGTGTTTGCTAAAGACTGGGAGCACAATTTGGCAATGATTTGTTGTCAGAAACACAGGTGTGTGAATGCTGTAGTGTAGTCAAGGACAGCAATGAGAGCAGTCTTCTTACCCTTGCAATTTCTTAAGTTTTCGCAGCAGTGTAGCTTTGTTGTGGGATGTGATCCAGCATCATATCTCAGAATGGGTACCTCAGTCTTACCCATGATGGCAAACACCGGTCATTCATGTACATGTGAACACAGTTGATGAGAGGTTTATTATAATAAAAACTGTCATTTTTCTATGCATGAAATCTTCCAACAAGTGAACATCAGTAGTGGTGATATAGCTACAGTCATTTACGAACACCTTCCTTCTTGAAAAGTGAGTACAAGATGGGTTCCAAAGATGTCAGGTCCAGTATGAAACACCATCATGTAACTTCCAAGTATAGTCCATTGCTGCTAGAGTGGTACCACTTACTTAGCCATGGAGGAGTATTAAAATGAGATGACTAAAAATGTTACTGAAACTCAGGGACCATAAAAATTGTGTAGTATGAGTGATGTTCGTTCTTTTTTAATGTGATATCTGGGCCCTAGTTGTAATTCTTGGTCATTTTTCCCCCCTCTCAGGTCGTGGAACTTCAACATTTGATGGCACAGCAATTGCTGCAGCTGTTGTGAAGGAACTGGGAAATCTGGAATGCCGAACATTGTTTTCTACGCATTACCACACTTTGGTGGAGGACTTCAGACATTCACCACATGTCACCTTGGGCCACATGGTAAACTTTGCCATCTTGACATCTTTTGACAGGTTTTACCAATACCATGTAAAGAATAGCAGAGGGAAAATTTGTGGACTTATATTCAGAAGTTTCTTCCTTTTCCTAGTCTCACTTCAGGTGTTGTAATTTTTTGTGTGGATTTATTTGTGGTTGGAAACGTGTGAGAAGGCAGAAATGAATGTTTGAAA
Organism: Reticulitermes speratus; assembly: GCA_021186555.1. Taxonomy (NCBI): domain Eukaryota; kingdom Metazoa; phylum Arthropoda; class Insecta; order Blattodea; family Rhinotermitidae; genus Reticulitermes; species Reticulitermes speratus. Next base: position 32,232,079 of record JAJKFL010000011.1, on the reverse strand, counting down.
ATTAGGTTTTGTAGGTTAAAATGGTTTTATTGTGTTATATGAAACACATGCTGTAAATCTGTTCACCATTGTAGCTTACATGCTGGATTCAGTAGATAATGCTGTTTAAAAATACTTAAGTGGGATGTGGCTACTAATTGTGCTACATTTTTGGGATTCATATGAGTGGGCTTATACTGTGGACAGGTTATATATACAGGGTGACATGGATGGTAGTTGCTGAGAAGTGTGGTTGGGGAGAGGAAGTACAGGTCTGCCTGGGGCAGTAGGAAAATCAACAAGAACTGTGAAAAATTACCGTATATTCTCGAATCTAATCCGCACCTTTTTTACAGTTTTAGAGGGCTAAAAAATCAGATGCGGATTAGATTCGCGTGCGGATTAGATTCGCGGTCTAGAGCTGGATTTTGGAAAAATGATTGAGCTGCTGTACAATATACAATACAATTAACGTAATAATAACAACGTAAGAACAATACAATACAATAATCTATTATTTTATTATTTATTATTATAATTTATTATTCATCAGACTCGCCGTCATCACTCATAACTGAATCGTTATCCGTGCCTCCACCCAGTCACTATCATCTTTATCTTCAACATCGTCCTCCCATACAATGTCATCGCTGCCTTGTGTTTCCGCCATAGTCGAACGTTGCTTTCATCAACTCCAAATATTGCAGCGGCTTTGCGGTTTCCATTCTCCTCTGCGCACCGAATAACTTCACGTTTGAACTTCGCCGTATATGAGAGTCGTTTAGATTTCAGGTGTCCCTCTTCCATAACTACAGGTACACGACAAATTGGAACAAGCACCTCCCACGTTTCAACAACTAAAGATCAGCTGGCTTCAGACGAGATTGCGCACGTCTGTTGAGAAAGGCCCCGCCTTTATCGGTATGACTCATCGGCCACAGGCGTAGCGTCGGATTTTAACGCATTGGTAACATCCAATATTATTCAATCAGTCGCCCCGTGGGCAAGGGGTGGTTGAAGGAAAGGTGCGGATTAGAATCGCGAACTAACTTTTTTTCGTTTAAGAAGTCGCCAAAAACTGGGTGCGGATTAGATTCGAGAATATACGGTAGTTATTTTTAGGGTTTCTACAAACAGGACAGTGGGAACAGCCTGTCAGAAGAGAGGTTTATCAGGAGAAAGTGGTTCTGTTTTCCTTGCAGTGGGGTAGGTTGTATAAGAATCTTGGTTTCACTACATAAGCCATAATGTTTCTGTATTTTTTCAAGGCATGTATGGTGGAGAATGAGAATGAAGATGATCCATCACAGGAAACTGTCACTTTCCTTTATAAATTTGCATCTGGTGCTTGTCCAAAGTCATATGGCTTTAATGCTGCTCGTCTTGCTGGAATTTCATCCAACATCATTCGTGTCGGCTATAACAAAGCTGTGCAACTTGAGAAAGAAGGAGAACGAAGGAAATTGTTCCAGCATTTGTTCGGTAAAAGACAGAATTCATCAGATATTGCTGCACTGATTGAACGGATTCAGACAGTCCTTTGAAAACAAATATCCTTTGACCTGCTTCAGTAGTTGATATTTGAGACAAAAGTGTTATCCAGGGTATTAACTGTTCTATGACTAAGTTACAGAATATTGTAAGATTTTTTTTTTCATTCCCACTCAGCTTTGTAGGTGCTACACAAATTTCTGTCAGCATTACTTGCCACAGTCATATTTGAATGGTAAATCTTGCATAGATATATCAAACTAAATTTAAGAGGCATTAATTTTTGTCTATCTGCTGCAAGGAACCAGTATGTAAAACAAGAAACCTAACTGTGAGTATTGATTAAAATGATGGAGACTGCTCGAATTATGTTCTGTAAATATGAAGACATTTGCAGTTCTGAAATTTGCCAGTATTATTATTTAGTATGTTGATACATGTGTTATACTTATATAAAATTCACCTGCATGTGTTGTGTTAAATTCAGCCTGTCTTCAAGCAGTTTCATCTGAAGTGTTCCATAACTACTTTTTTCTGAGACTAAATTATTTGTAACAGTAATGCAGTATGAGATTTAGCGTTCTGACAGCATTATTATTCAGGTCTTCTGGGTTGTTACACTGTGTTGATTAGTAGCTAGTTACTGATGTTTGAAGGCACTGTGGTCCTTCGACATTTCGGTAACTATTTTACCAGTTGACGTGTCGTTCAACTCAGAAAACTTGAATCTTCAGAAATACAGTACTATGGCTATGATGACTCAGGTGGTTAGTTGCCGGCTTCTCATGTAGAGGTTCAGTTTCAGCCATAGGGCAGTGTATGTGGGATTGTGGTGGAGAGAGTGACACTGGGACAGTCTTCCCACCCAAAGTACTTTGGTTTTGCCCTCTCAGTTGTTATTCCACCACTTCTGCATATTCATTCATCTGTCATCTGGGGCTTGTACAATAGACCCATGGGGCTAGGTCTTGGCATACCCCAAGACTTTAATACAGTACATGATTATTCACTTGAGGCAGTCTATCATATGATCTTCCGTGTGTCTTTTAATTCAGCTTATCAGGTATGATCGTTCATTTTACCTTTCCTTGATATATGTGACTTTTATTCAGTTTAGCTCTTTTGGATTTCAGTTTAGTCATGTTTGGAGTTTCATGTGTTGGATTAAAAATAACTTTGTTGTGGAATCAGTAATCTCTTTAGCTTCAGGTGACAAATAATGATGGTAGTGTAACTGTGCTGAATTTGTAGACACTGCCTTTCTAGAAATATGAATACTAGATATTGTGTGGGTCCAGCGAATTAAGTATGGCATGCAGCTTGAAGTCAGTGAAATGCAGTGTAGTCTAAGCAGAAATGGATTTCATGAGAAAATACTTCTAGTCCTTTTAGTACCATTTGAAGCTCATATTAAGGCCAGTATAAAGCATGTTGGGATTTTAGTGGGAATTGATGAGCATTATGTCTATTGAGAGAACACTACTTGCATAGAAAAAAAAAAACATACTTTTATCAGAAGTTTCAGTTCATATCTTTTGAGTGCTTTGCATCAAATCAGTGCGTAATTTTTCCACCAAAAGCAATCTAGAAGGTATGAGGCCTGTTTAGGAGTTGGGGGTCAGCATGTCAATACTTTGCTATGAAATAAGGTAAGCTGAAGTACTGTCAGTTCCCAGCAGATGGCAGGCTTTATATGACATCAAGCTCCCGCAACAGCTGCCATGCTGAGGGACAAGATTAGTTGGATGGCCTGTATTATTACTACTATATCTAGTACTATAGTATGCTGCAGTCTATCCTAGAAATATATAGAAGACTTCTGAGGGACAAGATTAGTTGGATGCCCTATATTATTAGTACTATATCTAGTATTATAGTATTTTGCAATGAATGGTAAATCTAATCCAAGAAATATAAAGACTGTGATACTTACGTAGTTGACCCTAGAAGGTTTATATTGCACTTCGTGAGACAGTTCCTGATGATGATTCTATGGTGAATTGAAATATGTCAGGTAACAAGTTACCAAAGCAATTTGTGTGCTTTTGACGGCAAAATTACCCATTAATGTAATTCATCAAAAATACCCAGTCTTATTAAAGCTGTTTGCAGTCCACTTTAATACAGTATGTAATGTTATGTATACACAGAGCTCAGGACATGGATTCGTGATCGGCTCTTTTGAACGTGGTAATGAACCTTCAGGTTCCATAAAATATGGGGAATATCTCCACTAGCTGTGGAACTTAATTAACTTCTCAAGACAGGCTCTGCTGCTTGGAGTTTGATGTATACTAAGGTGCTACCTGCATGTCCCTTAGCAGTTAATTGAACAGAATCATCATTTAGTGTTTCCTGCTTTAAGGTCTCATTTAAGTTTCTGTTCATTTGTTAGCAATCCAGTTATACCACATTTATTGTCAGTTAAATGGTTATTTAATTATGTGTAGTTATTTAACACTTGTATGAAATCGACTTTGTAAAGAAGTGTGCTGTCATAAGTTCAGGATTCCAGTGTTCCTTGTGTTAACATCTGATATAACTATTGTGTTACCATGTGGCAAATACAGTTGGTTCAAGTGATACCCGAGCCCAGAGCTGTGGGGGGGGGGGGGTGCCTACAACAGTGATTGCTAACAGGATAGGCACAGTTACTGTACAGTTCAACACTATTGCTCATGCATTGCCAAATGGCCTCTTATATCAGCTTTCTTATTATTATTATTATTATTATATTATTATATTATTATTATGTATGGGGGTGAGTCAAACCAAAATGTTAAAGATACAGAAATTGAGACCCTGCTTTGGTAGATTTGGCAGTATGTGGAAAAATGACAGCTATACATAACATGTCTGCACAAATTAGCTGATAAGAAATTTTGTATGGTTTTCATTGATTCACCTGCATGTATATATTTTCATGTTACAGATCTGATAGTGTTTATGATGTATGGAATTTGTAGTATCTTTTGAGAAGGTAAATTTGTCATGACAAATCCCAAATGAATAGTACAAATAATGTAGGTCTACCACAGACATAGCTTGGTTGAGTGTATTGTTTTGATGTGTTATAAAAGAAAGAAGAGGGGAGAAGAGTAATTGATATCACATTTATTTCTGTGCCGTGTCTCAGTGTGTCACTGTCAGCCAGTTTCCAATGACACTTCCAAATCAAAACCTGTGTCCAGTCTCTTCCCTGCCACAACAACATTCACTTTCGCTTGATCCATAGAATTATATGTTGTGATTTGAGGTTCTTAGAACAGCAAATATTAACCATTTGGCACTGCACATTATATGTGTATTGCACAGTGTGACGCTTAAAATTCCAAATGTCACAAATATATCTGCTGTAATGCAGGTCCCACTTAAATTGTCTTCAGCAGATCACTATAGGCATTTGTGGTGCCACAGGATTAATATTGCATTTTTTTGGTATGTGATGCTTTGTAGTTTGGTAGATCGCTGCCAATATTTTGAAGGAACCTGCTTCCTCCATCTTCAGGGTGCAGAAGCAGAGAGATATCAGTTCCTTCCAAAACTTCAGTACTTACCTACCAAACTGCATGTTTGTCACCATCGCAGAAGACCATAATCTTAATTGTATCTCGGTCATCCAAGTAATGGTTTCTTCCATTCATTTGCAGTTCTCTTAGCAACTGTGTGGTTCAACATCCTTTCCTTCCTAAGTCCATCCCGATGTCCAGGCTGTGGTAGACGGAGCAGTGCCTGAAGTATGGGTCAGCCTCCATTGTCCTGGACCTTGAAAAGAACTATAAAGGGGCTCCATTTAAGGTATGATGAGGCTGCAAGTTAGTGACAACTTTTATTTTGCTTTCAAAGGTACGAATTTCCTGAATGGGCATATTTTCCAGTGGTCTTCATTCAGGCTGGTATTTTATCCCATAAGTTTTTGTCTTGTATGTCTTATGATGCTGTCTGTAGTTGTCAGTAGTTGTCTTTGCAGCATTGAATGATAGGGTAATTAGTGAATTATGAATTGTAAAGGATGCTGCAGGAAGCAGTCATGGCCTGATTGTAAATACAGCGCTATCCTGCCAGTTTTTAGACCAAGATTTGAAGTAAGGACCTGAATACAATGCAGAAATACTACCTACTCAACCATGATGTTCATTTACCCTCTTAAATAGAAAGCACAGACCATAAGGATTAATGAGAAAATAGTACATGTTAAAAAAGAAAAAGGTAAAGCTACCCCTGCTCATGAAGGCTTGCAGAGGGCTTAGATGTATAGCTCCATCCATTCTTAACCCTGGCACTGGATGGAAGTGAATGGCCAACTTCACACCCTGGCTGCTTTACCCCTCAAACTCCGGTACCTGTTCAACAAGAAACTGGGTGGGCCCCAGAGTGAACATTGTGGAGGAGAGGTAAATCTCTTGCCTGTGCCTGGATTCGAACCCCAGAGTGTCCAGCCCATAGCCTGCTCACTAGACTGACTATGCTGTCCCAACTTAAATAGTATATCTTACATCACATAAAGTATCATGAGCTGAAATGTATAAAAACAAAGAACTGATGCTTGAAATAAAGTCAATATTGCAAGTGCCACTAGACATTTGTGGCTGATCATATGGAGGTATTACTGTACATCATACCCGAAATAACATAGAGCCAGTAAGCCTGTTTATCAATGTCTTTTTTGAGATCAGTATTTTCTCTATTACAACCTGTTCTCATAAAAGTTTGCTCAACCATCTCACATCTTTGATTTAAAACCTTCCAATGTTCTAGGCCAGCCATGGCACCCAACCAGCTTCATATCATGTGGGTAAGGTGGCCATTCTAAAGCAGCTGGGGTGTGGCACTGACCACATGCCTCCATCTAGTGCCAAGGCTAAGAAAGCATGGCATTACACTTCCACTCTCCCATACACTTTGTGGTATGATTAAGCTGGGAGACAACTTTGCTTTTACCAAGGCCAGTGGGGGAATAATATCACATTTATGACAACACTGCCTTCTTAATCTGTACTGATCAGTAATTCATTAATGTTGCACCACCATAACTTTATAAAAAATATGGTGTGACTGCAGAAAACAAAAGTAACTTCTTTGCTGTTTTTCATACCTTTCTGGTAGTAATGTTCACATTTATTAGGGGCATAGATGCAGTTGTGCCTGAGCCACCAAGCCTTAAAATTTCCAGTGTGAATATGTTTGTAAAGATATTTAATCTGCTAAAATCATTGTAGTGGATGCCCTCTGCCTTCAGACAGCCAAGACTTTACTGTACATATTAATTTGCAGATTTTTCTTTCAATTTCTGAATACCAGTGGCCATACACTTTGTCATTGCATCATATATTTATGAGACATATACAACTGAAATCCATTCATGGTGCTACTGTGGCAGCGTAAGTGGCACAGCTACAGGTTTGATTCAGTAAACATGCTGGCAGACTCGTCTGAGCAGCTAGTAAGGAAGGCATTATAATTTAGCTTAAAGACGGTGTGCCAGGTGGTGAATCTGCCCAAACAGCACCACCAAGATGGACATCAAGAGACCTCTGCTTCTCACTTCAAATCATGTGACAATAAAATCAATAGACACTGTTAATGTCGAATGCTTCGGAACCTGCTGCAAAGATGAGAACAAACAGAGTAAACTCACTGATAGTATCATCCTGCTGTATGACAAGTCTGCCCACAGAGTGCAGGATCAGCTGAATGCCATGCAACAAGGAGGTGCTCAACATTCTGCATACAGTCTGGATCAGGGGTGCACCCAAGGGGGGGGGGGGGGGGGCTGCCAGGCTGCAGCCCTCCCAAACCCCCAAAACCAAAATTTAAAAAACAGATTTTGTAGATATATCAAAAGTTTTACATGATTTACCATTCAGCCACTGAAATTGTTTAATTTTGAAAAATTAATAAAATTAAAAAAACAAGAATACAGAGCACTGATTGAGTCATGGAACATGTAGTTATATTTGTATGTATATAAATGCAGTTGCAAATAATGTTATGTATACTGAAGACATGATTTTTATGACATAATTTGTAAAATAAAGCATAACTTATATATAGACTCAGGGTCAGCCCCCCCCCCAACAAAAAATTCTGGGTGCGCACCTGATCTGGACTGGCTACCACATTATTTGCATGGCTTTGGACCATTAAAAAAAGCTCTCAAAGGCCATACGTTCAAATCAGGTGATGATGTGCAAGAGTCTGGTAGAGTGGTTAGGCAGCTGCCTAAAGAATTCTTTGCAGATGGGATATGCTGACTTGTGCACCAATGGGACTCTTGTCTAAATGTCTGTGGTGACTTTCTAACTGTTGCAGTACCTTCTCCTGTCAGTATCCTAGAATGGGTTTCAGTTGTGCATGCCTTACATTAAAGTAAAGTAAGAACCTATGCATTGCCAAGTACAGTGCTTGTGATTTATGCAATATAAGATAAGTAATATAAGCTAAAATTATTGTCTGGGGTTTGATGCCATGTTGATGTGGCACAATATCTTAGAAGAGCAAAATGTTGATGCTGCCTTGAGAACCAAAAATCTCGCAAGTAAAAGAAATCTTCATGCAATTTAAATTGTTGGTAATAGATTCCTGAGCATGTGTGGTGTTTCATGGTGGGTGGGATAAAGGAATGTGAGCTATAATCAATCATATAGGACACTCCAGAATTTTGTGTGATGCCCAGTCATAATATAGGCATCGTGATGCACGAGACAATACCCTAAGTTTTCTTTGTAGTTTATTATATATCAATGTTTCAAATAAAACTCGTAGACAAGTGAGGTCTGTATTGTATGCTATATTCAATTTACAATTGTGGGCAGTTGTCTGGATGAAAATTATGCAGTTTGAATTGTACTGAATGCATACCCATAACCTATTACGCTTAAATTTATACGCCTGGTACAAAGAACGCATAGAAATAAACTTCATATTTTTAACGGTTTCTGTTTCAGCCAGTAACAGGTAAATCCATTATTAATGTGGTCGGTTAGTTGGGTCCGTCATACAGTATACAAATTATGTATCCTAGTACGTAAACGTACATTTGTAAGAAATGTTGTAATCCAGAACCTACAAGTGCAAATAACTGAATAACTGAGGTATGGGTAAATAGAGTGCATCGTTCTTTTGGGATAACCTCAACATTTGCCTACCTTAACCCCCAAATACAATCCTAAACTCGTGAGTTACGTACGTCACTCGCAGTGGGTGTTATTCTCAATAGCGTAGTTATTTTCTTAGTATTGGCTGCACTGATGTGTAAGTCAGGTGATTCAGTGAGGTAAAATACGCGGTATCTTCCCGCATTTGTGGGCGCTGTACACAAGCGAAGATGGTGGAAGTGAGTATTGGCAGTTGCGATGTGACGGTTGGAGCAGATTGGTTTGATCAATACAACACGGAGAAGAATTTTGACATGGATGCATGTTTCAACGCATTCGATAAGGATGGGTAAGGAAATGAATAGTATAAGTTTGCTGACTATTTTATTACATTGATATATTAATGTACCGGTATGTGCAGTTCGCAAAGTGATGAAATACACACTACTACGGAATGCCTGCTTGAGGTACAGTCGTAGCAATAATTTTTTATACAAGTAACGTCTTATGAAAATGTAAGAAAACTCGTGAATGAACACAACGGCAAGTAGTAACATCACCAGTAACTTTTATACACAAAACTACTCCTTAGCACTGTCATAGTAAAGTAGATTACGTTTGCTGAATATTTTATTATATTTCATGTGCTGGTGGTATGTGTATTTCGAAAAATGAAGTATAATATTCGAGTTTCGAAGTACAGTGCTAGCAGTAATTTTGTACACAGCGTTTCGTGAACATGTTTAAAAAACCCGAATGAATACAAAAATAAACAAAGTGGTAACATTACCGTAACTTTTATACACAAAACGACATTCTAATGCTGTCGTACTGCAGTATATTGGGTTTTGTTGCTTGTTATATTAACCCATGCCAGTGCTCAGTGGAATATCTCCAATTTAATATGGTTCATCCCGTTGTGATTATATATATATATGTCTATAGACGCTAATTATTAAACGTCTAACACAACACTCAACGATACGTATTCAAATCCAATTTGAGATACATGTTTCGGCTATGTTAAGCCATCCTGAGGTTGTGTACAACGTATAACAACAGAATGTACAACTGCGCATGTAGTATTATTAAAAACATCTCAATTATGTCACATCTGCTGTGCTCATGTACCGTGTTATAATGTTAATAAAAATAACATTAAAAACATTTAATTAAGATATCCTGTCTTATAATGTAATATTTAGTTACAGTAGCCGTGTGCCAAGTGTAATGTAACAAGACACGCAGTGTACGTATAACGTAACATTGAGGTGCGTTCGCTTAACCATTGTTGCCGTGGAAAAGCAATAAGTATGAAATATTATGAGTGTGTTGTGTCTGTATTCTTGCTTTAGTTATTCGGCATGCAAATCCCATGTGTTCTGCGTCATATATCCCCATTTGTGGCCTGTCTGGCTCTACCATATTTTTCCACAGTATCTCATAAACGATACGATTTTTCGGAAAACAGTTATTGAACATAAGATGTGTGTCCTGATTTTCTCTACAACTTTTTTTTCTGAAACATTTCTTATTATAAGAAGAATTAAGCGAGATATCATAGTATGTAGAAGGTCTTCATGTCAAGTACCCTTTATTCGTGTCAGATTTTCATAAAACTTGAAGTTCCTGGACAGATTCTCGAAAAGTACTCAGATATGAAATTTCATGAAAATCCGTCAAGTGGGAGCCGAGTTGTTCCCTGCGAACAGCTGGATGGACAGACAGACAGACATGACGAACCTAATAGTCGCTTTTAGCAGTTCTGCGAACGCGCCTAAAAACTGTTAAAGACAGCGTCCTTGAAAATGAAGAAAGAAGACGTTTGAAACGGAGTTCAGTATCCGGTAAAGGGGAGATCCGGAGGTGTTCGGACCATGCGTGTATTATGTAGTATCGGATCTGAAGAATCCTTTATATATAACCGGTCGTATTGTAGTGGGTACAACTTGTTTTTTTTTTTAAGTTAAAGCTTTATTTCCATTGCTAGTATACATAAATCAGCTATACAGAGTGCAAGTTGCTCCATACACCAACTTCCTTGAGATTTCGAGAAACGAGACACCCGCACTGCCCGCAACGTTGAGAATACGAAGAACCAGTAACTGTAGTGGAAAACTAAGTAACAAAAAACACTACCTCCTTGTTTGCTCTATTTAGAGCAAGATATGTTTGGGCCTCTTATGTTTATAACGCCTATACATGGTAGTCAAATCTAGAAGAGTGTATTGTCCTATGTTTCCTATCAGTGGATTAGGATGGTACTGGCATTTGGTAAAAAACCTGGTGGCGAGATGACGGACATAAGTATGAATGTAGTCAACACCTAAGGATGTGTGTAGATGGAGGATGGGAGTGCTACGCGGGGAGTTTGAGATAACTCGTAAACATTTGTTTTGTACTATTTGGAGAATTGGATAGCTCGAGTTACAGGTGGAACACCATACTGGAGCAGCGTATGTGAGAGCGGACTGGATGGATGCCTTAGATATGCGTAGTTTCACAACTTTATGTGCTGTGTAAACTAACGTACTTTTATCTCCGTAAAACAGGGTATCCCCTTGTCGTCGTCCCCCCTCCCCCCCCCGCATTTTGTACAATAAAACTATGTTGTCTTTTTATTGTGTCCTGCTGCCTACTGCGGCCGAGTGACGACGTACCGGTACTTGTATAAACCATGAATAAATGAACGTAAAAAATAAAGTCCTCCTTGTCCTCGCCATGAAGTAATATAGGAGGAGTAGAGATATGGCTCTACTCATTTTTAACCTCGGCACTAGATGGAGGTGAGTTGTCACCTTCACGCCCCGGCCGCTTTATCCCCGCGTAAGAACCCCGGTACTCATTGAATAGGAGGCTGGGTGGGCTACAGAGACTGTCTGGACGTTTTGGAGAAGAGAAAAATCTCTTCCCGATGCCGGAATTCAAACCTCGGATCGTCCAGCTAGTAGAAGCCTGGCCGCTATACCGGCTGAGCTATTCCAGGTTCCAGAATAAATAAAATTATAGTTTAAAATATATTATCATTTTTGTAGGCTATGTAATTAATTTTTTTTTCTGACTGTACACCTTTATATTTACTTATGTGTGTGTACAGGAATTTTAAATGTGTGTGTTTTCAGTGACGGATTTTTGGACTTGAATGAGTTTAACTCAGTTTGCCGAGCACTGTTTCGAAATGACAAAGGGAAGATATATTGTATGGAACCCAAGAAACTACAAGATGTGTTCTCAGTTTTTGACAGAAACAAGGTATGTTGGTAGTGTTTCATTAACTTATTTATGTATGTATCTATTTATTTATTTTGGGAAGAGCATACCAGGAAGATGTTCCTTTTATTCTAGTGGTTTGTTTAGTTTTGCCCTTATCTGTTTGATTGTCTGAAACTTGTATATTTTTTGCCCTTATCTGTTTGATTGTCTGATACTTGTATATTTTTTGCCCTTATCTGTTTGATTGTCTGATACTTGTATATTTTTTGCCCTTATCTGTTTGATTGTCTGATACTTGTATATTTTTTGCCCTTATCTGTTTGTTGTCATACTTGTATATTTTGCCTTATCTGTTTGATTGTTGATACTTGTATATTTTTTGCCCTTATCTGTTTGATTGTCTGATACTTGTATATTTTTTGCCTTATCTGTTTGATTGTCTGATACTTGTATATTTTTTGCCCTTATCTGTTTGATTGTCTGATACTTGTATATTTTTTGCCCTTATCTGTTTGATTGTCTGAACTTGTATATTTTTTGCCCTTATCTGTTTGATTGTCTGATACTTGTATATTTTTTGTCCTTATCTGTTGATTGTTGATACTTGAATTATTTGCCTATCGTTATTGTTGATATGTAATTTTGCCTTATCGTTTGATGTGTACTTGAATTTTGCTTCTGTTTGATTGTCTACATTTTGCTCTACTGAGATGAAGATACAGGGAGAATTTGCATTCTGCTGGAATAATTGGATTAAGAAGGTAAGATTGTATTTACACACTTTCCAAATCATGCTGTTAATTTTTTCTAAAAGTATTTATGAGTTGTTGATATACAAATTACATAACAAGTGCTGTATTAGGGATCGCACATAGCAATCTAACCCCAAGACCCATTCAAGTCTCTCCATAATTTTGTAAAGTAAAATTTATGCTACTGATGGGGCAATGAAGGGCATTTAGATGAGTGGTTATCGTCATGCTGTGGCCACTTGATCCTTGCAAGAACAGTTACCAGTGCCACTGAGTAAAGGGATAATTGCATCCTTGTTCAAATCGTCAACAAAAAATATTATTATGTTTGGCATTAGAAAGTGTAATCCAAACGCTTACTGCTGTTCTCATTAGCCAAGGGTTAGAGTGGGAGATTTGAGGTTCTGATGAGGGTGAATGAAGATTACTGTTTTGTGTGATGTGACACCACATAGTGTGGTAGAATTTTACGGATGTTCCTGAGGAATGTGCTTCTTCCGTCTTCGGGTAGAACTGTAATCTTCCAGGGATGAAATGTCAGCACTGAGTAAGAGCATTAAGTAGAAGGCTGCCATGCTCAGATAAAATACTACAGTAGAACCTCGATTATGCGAAATAAAGGGGGGGACCCGATTTCGGATAAGCAAAATTTCGGATAATTCGGAAATTCGGCTTGACGTGATAAGGTGCAATAAAAATAACATTTATTCAGAAACACGTCTTATGTTAATAAAATTTACGGCACAACAAAGTAAACGCACTACAAGTTTATTACAGATACAATACAGCACTACAAAGTGTGTATAGAATAATGTATGATCAGATACAATACAGCACTACAAAGTGTATGATATGTACAGATACAATACAGCACTACAAAGTGTATGATATGTACAGATACAATACAGCACTACAAAGTGTATGATATGTACAGATACAAAACAACACTACAAATTTCGGTAGCATTTTAAAATTCAGCCCCGTTTGTCAGCATTGAATATCTGATCTCCTGTGTAGGCTTGTATCATATTTCGAACTGCGTTTTAAACACGTTGATTTAATACACTTTGGTTTAATAAATTGACTATAATTCATCAGTAATGATAAATTTTAGGTGTTAATTGACTGTTAATTCCTACTGCAGTTGATAGTTGTATATCTGGTCAAGAAATCCTGTTTTTCCTGGGGCATGATGAGCCCATGTTTGCAAACGTCATCCAGTGAACTGTATCCTGAGCAATGTTTTTATGACATTGTATGAACTTGAGCCGTGTAGCTCAGTCAGTGCAGTGACGAGGCCAGTATTAAGACTGTGTGTGTGTGTGTGTGTCTTTGAGGATGAAGACATTAAAATGTACAGAACTATAATTTTGCCTGTTGGTTTGTATGGGTGTGAAACTTGGGTCTACAACCTTGAGGGAGGAACATAGGCTGAGGGCGTTTGAGAATAGTGTACAGAGCTTCTGCACCTAATTTAATTGAAAGCGGCCAAGAAATACGAGTATTACGGGTATATATTTATTTGCGCCTCAAAGTAAAGTGTGACTCTCATTTCTCCGATTTTCACGAAACTCACGCTTGCTGGACAAGTTTTTGTGAAGGGCTCCTATACCGAATTTCGTGAAAATCGTACAAACGATTCAGTCGCTGATGCTGTGTCACGGATATGGTGTCCACACAAGGTGTTCTTCTTTTATTTCGTAAAGAACACGTAGTGTACAAAGAACAAAGTGCTGATGCAGGCGAAATCGCTGGGGAGGAAGTACTTTCATTGCAGATGTATAGTTGAAGGTCGTTTATTTGCAAGGACTGCGTCATTTGTTTCGGATGGCGTGTCGCATTACAGTCAGCGGAAACTGCCAAATTTCCGCATTTCGTGCTAAGCACTCAGGATGGTAGATTGTTTGTACCAGGCGCTAAATGTAAAGCAGACATGCGGTTGTCATATCGACCGGTCGCACGGCACCAAGCCCTTCTAATCACACCTCTGCTCCCCGCTATACAGACCCACCGACAGCCAATTTGTTACCCGAACTTCGCGCTATTTTTGGTCTGACTTTTGCATCACGTGCTACGCTACTACACTCTAATATTAGATACCTCTAGGAAGTTCTCTGTAGTGGTTTCGCCAGTTATTGATTAAGTATTTTCAGTTATGTATCCTACACCAGTTTTTCACACGCAGTTGGGTTTGCTTTTTTTTTTGACGAGTTTTCAGGATTTCGAAACGGTGCATTTGAGAGCATCTTTGTTATGAGATATTGCGCTGCGTCACTTGATATTTGTTGCCCAATATTTCGAGACCGCTTAGGGTCATTGGACATGTGACCCTTGACGATGAGGCCACAGCGCGGTCTGGTAACAATGGGCAGCAACTGTCCAGTGACAGAACGCAGTATCCCAAAAGAATTAAGACCTCTGGCAATATACAGATAACATTTCTTACAACATATGGTACTGGTATATATATATATATATATATATATATTATAATAAGGTAAAGCAATCCCATTACAGGCCTGGACAAGCCCTTAGGGTTCCAGGAGGTTGAGGCTCCCAGATTTTTAGACAGTCGGCACATGAACGTGGTAATGGTCAGCTCTACGCACCGGCCACCTTTACCTCCCAGAAAATATTCCTGGTACTCATTTCTGTTAGAGGCTGAGTCGACCTCAGGGCCATAGTGCGACCGAAAGGATTATGTCAATGAAAAATTCCAATGACACCATCGGGATCGAACCCGCGACCTTCCGGCTTGTAGCGCAATGCCTCAACCAACTGTGCCACCGTGTACCCCAGTATATATATATATATAAAAGTCATTGCAACATGTTTCGGCTGATACAGGTGGCCAGCATCAGGGAGTACACACAACGGTCATATATTGAGTTCTTGCATGTTTTATGCTTTAGCGCCCATTCTTTTCCGAAGTATTTGCCCCCTTCAAGGCTTACCGTTCCCACTCGTCCTTTCTAGCCCCATCTTTCCCCGTCCCTGGCTGTCGTCGGCCAACCATACCCTCCGTGACCGGTTTTACTACCACTTCTACGTAACACGTAACTCTTCCAGTTAGGCTGACTTTGCCGTGAAGACCGTGCGCAAACTGGTATTTGCCCATGAGGTCACATTGTATCGTGAGTGGACGTCGGGAGCCGTGCCGTGTTTCAGGCGGTCAGTCGCCGGCGTGTCACCACTGGGGCCCGGGTTCACGTTGACAGGTTTCTCGCAGAGAACTTCGGTTTTCTCCACCAGTACCCCGTACCCATTCGTTTGTGTATCTCCGACGCTGTATAATCTTAGCAACGGACAGGTGTTCAAGTAACACTCTTAGAAAATAGATGTCGGATATGCAGACATAAAGCACTGCCGTTGTGGGCTCTTAAAATAGGCACTCGTGTACCTCAGAATGTGCATTTATTTGTTACAATATTGGGTTTAAGTAGGTCTTCTGTAAGGGACTGATAAGGGACATGAAGTATGGCTATAGTGAGCAGGTTAGCGTGGCGGTAAAGCTCAAACGTGTACGCCGGAGGTGTCGGGTTTGAATCTCGATATGGAAATTCTTCCTTGTTATTTTAAAGTTGTCCATTCCTTGCATTTTTAGATCAATGTGTTCAATTTATTGTACCTACCAAATGCACTTTATTAGTTACATATGAGTGTTAAACACGTAGCTGCGACATGTTTCGGTACAAGCGTACCATCTTCAGGGAGCACAATATGCCAGGTTTAAAACCAATTGCCAGTGATAGCTGTTATTTACAAGGTTTCACAGACTGTAGTAGGCTCCGTTGTCGATGTCATTTGTGTATAAAATATACAACTTGTACTGTTTCGAAAACTTATAGTTAAAATATGATTAAAACATTTCTAACTTAATAAATATGTTTTATACTAATTAAAATCATTGTTGCAACTGTTAGTGGAAACTTCTAGATTTGTGGCATTATATACGAAGTACAAGGGAATCTTTTTAAGTCGTTACCGAAAGAGATGAGACTGCTTGCTGTTGGTTTCGTTCGGTGTTGTAAAAGATTAACTAACTCCATGGAGCAGAGTCCTTCTTGAGAAGCTAACAGGTCGTCAGCTAGTCAAGAAATACCCCGCGTTTTATGGAACCAGAAGGTTTATTACTGCACTCACAAGAGCCCGCCACCTGTCCCTGTCCTGAGCCTTATCAATCCAGTCCATGCCCCCCCCCCCATCCCACTTCTTGATGATCCATTTTAATATTATCCTCCCATCTACGCCTGGGTCTTCCAAGTGGTCTCCTTCCCTCAGGTCTCCCCACCAAAATTGTAAAAGATTAACCGGAGAAATAACAGTTGAAGTGTAACTTGCCTCGCAGCGCCACAGAGAGTGATGCAAAATGACGTAACAGTGTAGGCAGATTTACACGTTTGGAAGAGAACATAGTATCGTTGTCGCCGTAAGCCTGTAAGCATTCACCATGCATACTTGTTTCGACACTTATTCTTGTCCCCATAAGTTACTTGCTTAACCCAGTGATCTATGCTTGTCCGTGTTATATTTACATTATCAGTTTTACTCCTGTTGACATCTGTCTTTGTCAGGGCCCTTTTGTAATTCAAATCTCAATTTAAAAACTGTGTGTGTGTACTCCTGTAGTACTTTCCCCTGCGTACGTAATAACAGTTACTAAGTTGTTTAAAAAGGCTTAAACTTGTATCCTTGCCGTTTTTAAACATGGTAGTTGTTTGTCATTTGTCACACCTTTTTTGCAATTCAAATTTAAGGTTAAGTGTTTGTGTTTATGGATAGCAGTTACTATTCTTAGTTCACAACCGTTGCGAAATCGTTTGATAATGGCTTAACAGTGTTGCTGTTGTTGTTATACGAGTATGTCATGTCTGTGTTGCAAGTCAAATTTCGAATATTAAGTTTTACCTGGATGAATAACTTTTACGCTATTCAGCTCCCAGAAGTTATCAAATCATTTGAAAATACCGCAACCTTGTTGCCTTTGTCGTTACTTGCTTCCCGGTTTTGCAATTTTATGATATAACGGTCAACAATATGCAGTTCGACTGTACGGAAGCACAATCTGATCAATGGTTTTTGTTGTCAGCAGAGTAATGTCGTAAATGTGTTCTTTGATGAGATCTGCGCTCTTCTGGGATATTACGCGGCGTCGTGTGGTAATTGTTTACCGACGTTTCGGGACAACGTATCGGTCCCATCTTCAGGGGTCAAGAGTCAAGAAGATGGGACCGATACGTTGTCTCGAAACGTCGGTAAACAATTACCACACGACGCCGCGTAATATCCCAGAAGAGCGCAGATCTCATCAACATCGCGACGGAAACCTGAAATCAAGGCTGTTCTTTGATTTTTGAATTTGGAAATGCGACGCTGTTGTTCAGAAACGGAAATACTTTGTATGAACCATTGATGCGGAGACTGACATTTATGTACAGTGCAAGATTCGTTGTGTAATTGTTACGGAACTTAAGTAGCATGCCAAATTGGTTCTTGTAGCCTGCAGCGAAATACAGACGTAAGAGTTTACAGGCAACAAAATGATAAAATAAGCATTCACGTCAAAGTATGCATTTTCAGGCCCTCTAAAATTGAGTTTCTTTGCCTGTCAGCGAAACCCACACATAGGCCTACTCAGAAAGTTTCTTTCTTTCTTAGCATGACTTCTGTCTACCTACTCATTGTAGGTGTAGAGGGTTATTGTTGCACCTGATCACACTCAGACACACACACACACTCGGTAGGACCCCTCTGGACGAGGGATAGGCCCGTCGCAGAGACCTCTACCTGACAACCCACGACATTCACAAGGGATAGACATCCATGCCTCCGGCGGGGTTTTTTTCTTCTTCTTCTTCTTCTTCCTTCTTCCTGTCCCGTTTTCTCCTTTGATCCATTTTGTACTTTTTTTTTAAAATCCTTCTGTCCTTCATGTTCCATACTACTGTCTTTATACAACAACACAACACAAACATCCATGCCCCTGGTGGGATTCGAACCCACGATCCTAGTAAGCGAGCGGCCGAAGACCCATGCCTTAGACCGCACGGCTACTGGGAATCGGCTCGAACCCGCAATCCCAGTAAGCAAGCGGCCGCAAACCTACGCCTTAGATCGCGCGGCCACTGGGATCGGCTTACTCTGAAATGTTTTTAGTATATTTTGTCAGGAAGAAACAAAAAAGCAAGTTGCCTGTGTGAAAGTCACAACCTATAAAGTAATGTGAACCTTCAGTACTGCGGGATACGTTCTGAGATTTGAGGTTGTCGCAGCTGTACCTGCTTAACATTACGGTCTTAAGTGTGATGCCTTGTTATTTAGTAGTTAAGTACCAGCATTACGCCTCTGTCTCTGGGATAGAAGAAAATGGGGGCAGTAGGTTCCTCCAAAAAGTTAGAACCTATCTACTAGACTACACGGCGTCACATTCCAGAACACCCTAATCTTTAAGCAGCCTGTGTTTTGTTTTTGATAGAGACCAAAAAGTGGCCGCGATCGACTGTTTGGTCACCCCTCCTGTACCCTGTGTCTTCATGGGAGTTTCAAACTGTGAAGCAGTGAGGAGGCTGTCAAAGCGAGCTGGCCTAGACTGGTTCAGCGTTTACGCCAATCTTATGCAGCATCACATAATGAAAACCCCATGTATATGACCTTCCGTCACCACCGCCGCTGCCACAACACCACCTCCGCCGCCGCCATTGCCGCCACCACCACCCCACTGCCATCACCACCACTGCCTCCGCCACCACCACCACAACCATATGGGTTGATGTAGCAGTTGTACTCTAGACATTTATCTGAAAGATGTCTGCTTCAAATCATGGTTGGGTTATGGACTGTACTGACTGAAGTTTTTAATGATCTTCCTGTACCTCCAGACATGCTGAGATTGTACTTTGATTAGGCTCTAGAACTGCTTCCTTCCAAATCCTGTCTATTTTGTTACCATCATTCATCCTACCATTGACACTATACAGTCTGAGTAGCTAACAGTGTCATACCATAAACCATAAGGGATCAAACACACTGTGCACACATTTCCTAACTTGTTGTTAATCCAAAAGCAGAAAGAGTTTCTTCTAAAATGGATGAATGCAAGTTGTTGATCCCTTTTCAGATTGTCCGTCCAGTTAGTGTGTTTCTAGTTGTGGACGTCCAGAACGACTTTATATCTGGCACACTGAATATCAGCCATTGTTCTGCAAGACAGAATGGGGTAGAGGTAAGGCAGAATGTTAAAAATCTGAGAGTTCTGGAAAACACTTCGATACCAGGATGTGTTTCTTCACAGCATAGAATGGTATGTCGTACTGGCACCTTTTCTCTGTAAAACACAAAAATAATACAAGGTTTTCAAGAGGAAATATTTAAACTTTTGAACAAAAAAGGTTTCCAGTTATGGTGCAGTTGTGCAGACACCCTTAATTGTGAAATATACCGTGGCCTATGTTCATAAATATTTATTTTTTTATAAAAGGAAATAAAATTGTACCCACTCTTCCTGCCATTCGGTAACAGCTTTAATGTATTCATTTATTACGAACTAAATGCACAATATCATATACATATAACAATACAGATGCTGCTTTGACATGTTTCTGCATGAATGTGCCATCTTCAGGGAGTATATGTATCAAGCTTAAAACCAGCTACAGTTGATAAAATGATATTATAAATTTCATAACATATATATGAGTGTTCTGCAGGTACGGTTGATAAAATAATATTTATAAACTCCATAATATATAAAGTGTTCCGCAGCTAATATCAATTGTGCATATATAGGTTTTCTAAATCTATGGTTGTATGTATAGAAAAATAATTTCTTAATCAGTGCATGTGATTATACAATATGCCTACAATGCTTTTAGCTGGTGATTAGTATGTTGTAGGTTGTGGCATTATGTATTCAAACATCTAAGTTATACTCGATCTGAAGTGGACCATGTCACATGTACTCCTGAAGACGGCATATTCATGCTGAAAGCTATCGAAGTAATGTCTGTACTGTTATATGTATATGATCTTGTGCATTTACTTAGTTGTAATAAATGAATATATTAATATGAAATTCATGGAGTAAGGAACTTTAAAAAATACTTGTAACTTTATTTTGACACTAGAGTGCTTTTCAGTACCACTCATAAGGTTTGTGTATTTGTTAAACCAGATACTGTGAGCCATGACCAAAGGTTTCTGATGTTGATGCATAGCAGGCTTTGTGACTGATGTTTTGCGCATTGCCCATCATACAATTCCCCCCCCCCCCCCCCCAAAAAAAAAAAACTTTTTAATGCTTTGGCACCTGTTTTGGTTTCCTTCATCGACATGATGAAGTATATGTCATGTCTGTTGTGCCCAGTGTTCCCTCCAAGCTATGCGGGTGCACGGCCGCGCAGTAACTGAAATGCTCACATGCACACTGAATTGTTGCCACACAGCTGGAATTTTCTTTTTGAAAGCGCTGCTGGAAGCACTGCTCAGTCATCAGGTCGTGGAAACATTTTTTGCTCAGAGCAGTAGCAGGTCCGTGCAGCTGTAAAAAATATTCGAGGGAACATTGGTTGTGCCTCTTTGCAGAGTCAGACCGAGATTTGAGACAACTCTGCCAAAGACCCCAGTGGAGTAGGATTCACTACTTCATTCTGTTATCTGAGAAAATGAACAGAACAAGCTTTTAGAATATGGTATGGAAAACCTGAGATGATGAGCAGAGGTGCAGTTGAGGTCTTTGTTCTTCTGGGATGTTGCACAGTGTCACTAAGTGGTTTGTGCCCTATGTTTCTAAACATTGTGGTTGTCTCATCTTCATAGGTCGAACGTCCAATGAAGAATTTCTTCATTCATTTATTCATATCCCAGATGAATAAAGACCACGGTGTCAAAAATATTAGTCACAAATATAGCCAAGCATTGTGGTGTAATTGTTAGCCATCCTAGGTCACATTCATTATGCTGAAAGTACCACTGATCTAAACCCTGAAGCTGACTAGCAAAATTAAGTATCTTCATGGTATATTTCAATTGACCCAGTATAATTATGACTGTTTCCTTGAAATAGGCTGTGACCACTTTGACTTCCTTTCAGATTTATAGTAACTGATAATCATGTCTAAACATTTAGTTGTTACAGTGTTATTAGACAGCTGTGAATAAAAGGCTTCCACTGTAGTTGTCTATGTCTGTGGAGAGTTTGTGAAGTGGCTTTTTCAGGAATGAAACTTGTTATGCAATCACTCGCCTTCACTTCTCTTATTGAATATTAGGTCAGTGAAATTGTCATTTATTATTCATACAACCATCAACATGTACACAAATACATTTATTATATGATATATTTTGACTAAAAATCATTCACTTCAGTTGCATGTGCTGTTGTAATGATTACTGGTTAGACTGTCATGTCTTGTATAGTCTCTTGCTTGTTAAAATCCATGTTGTGTGTGCTGGTGGGTGTGTGAAGATTGTACAACATTACGGTCCGCTGAGGCTCTTAGTGCTCGTATATCAGTACATTGATTATCTGTCTGGGATGCGTTACTTAATTGTGTTCATAGTGCAGCTGCTACCTAGGTGTTTGAAGGTCATGGGTCACACTTGTAACCTATAAATCAATATCCATCACATGGTGTGATGACAGTTGTGTGTTCAGGGATTCTTATCTCTAGAAAAGTAACAAATGACCTTGCATCAGTTACCAGGTCACAGTTTCAGGGATGTAATGTACTTTGTAGCAAACATGTGTTCTTAGCAGTATATTTATTCATTAATGTTGTAGTGCATAGAACACTACATTTTATCCGTTAAATAGCCGATATTACCCATGGAATAAAATCAAAATTTTGTTTTCCCATCTTATGTTCATGTAGTAAATACATGATCTTAGTAATATCTTTGTTAAATTGTCTTATCTTCAAATGCAGCATAACCCCCCACTCCATGACCGAACTTTCAAAGGACTTTTCAAGACACTAATTTTCAAATGCATTCAGATTACAGTGACTTGTTAACCGAGTGATGTGTTTAACCTAACTGATCCAAAGAGCAGAATCCTTGAGGAAAATCTAATAGTCGCTTAGCTAGTCAAGAAATTCCCCGCTCTTTATGTAGCCTGTAGTTTCATTACTTGACCACAAGAGTCCACCACTGGTCCCTCTCCTGAGCCACATGAATCCACCCCACACTCTCATACATTAAGTGGATCCCTCACTACCGTGGCATGGAAATGCTCAGTTTGTGAATAGAGGAGATGGCCTTCATAGCTGCAGTTGTGGAAAATACAGAGTTTCAAATGGCTGACAAGAGGTCATCCTCCAGCTTCTGGTTTGATGAGGACTTTACAACCCCTCATCTGTAAAAGGGTAACATGTTAAAGAATTATTTTAACCTATTGAACTATTTTCTCTTATATAATACATAATTCCTGAAAGGAAGAAGTCTTTGTTTTAGTTGGTAACAGATTGAAGTGTTTTATATTTCATTTTAGGTTATTGAGCCAATAAACAGACTTCTTGAGACAGTGGCATTTGATACAGTCTTCTACTCACTGGACTGGCATCCTAGTGACCATGTGTCTTTCATTGACAATCTTCCACAACGCAAAGTGCATTCATCTAGTCCAGTAAGTCTGGTGTGACAAATTATGTTGCAGAGAGACTTTGCATTTGAGAACACGCACAGTATTTTAAAGAATGAAGATTGAAGGTATTAAAGTGGTAGATGTTTGTAGGCATGCTGTTGCATGGTAAATATACCCCCCCCCCCCCCACCATATGTTTGTCATGTTTCTGTTACAAATTGTAGGATATTAAAAGGTATGAGTATGGTGAGGCCTTCAGTGATGTAACATTTGTACTAAATTTTATCAGAATTTGCCCACTGGTTCTCCATATGCAACATGAATGGATGAATAGACACAGCCGACCCAAAGTGTGCCTTCATGTTGCGGGCATCTTGCAAGGAACATATAATTATTGATGTAAGGAGAATGTAACTCTAACTGTTTAACATTAATTTTGCTAACTTGATTTGTGCTTATTTTATCGACAGGTGAGTGCTGAGGAAGCGAAAACATATGACACAGTGATCTTTGAAGGTCCACCCCTCATGAAGCAGCGACTGTGGCCAAGGCATTGTGTTCAAGATTCATGGGGAGCGGAACTGCATAAAGATCTGAAGGCATGTTTACTGCAGTATTGTCGGTACCAGTTGCTCGTAAGCCTTCATGGCAAATGTAACTGTACTTATCCATAATCAGAATGTTTAACGTTTTAAAAATGGTCATTATTGCTCCATTATAAAATTATTTTCACAATTGTCTTTTAAAAGAATTTGCATCGGTGGTGTAGATAAGGCCACTGCAGACACAATGGCACCGGGGGAGGTGGCAAACATACAGAAAGTAAAGTTTGTTGTGGGTTCTTCTAGATTGGATTTCATTTTTCTGATAGAAGGCAGTATTCTATGTGCCTGTTACAAAATTGGGCATAACTTCACTAATAATGATAGGGAGGCCACCCAACCAGTTATCTACACCACATGTACCAAATTTGATTAAAATTGTTGGAAATTTTTTTATATCTAAGTAGTGCTTTTCTTTTTAGTACGAAAAGTAACTTGTGATTGCTTGGTATTGCAGATTGTGGAAAACTCTATAAAGGTGTACAAGGGAACAAACCCTGAAGTGGACTCTTACTCTGTTTTTTGGGATAATAAGAAACTGACAGAAACTTCACTGGTTTCACAGCTGCAAGAGAAAAACGCAACTGATATATACGTATGTGGTTTGGCATATGATGTTTGTGTTGGTAAGTTAGTTTCAATGATGATATCTTGTGTTAACATTATGCCTTGTTTGATGTGTTAGCACAGTTGTGATTGTGTTGTCTGCAGTGTTGAGATGTACAGGACGTCTGTTGGTGCACTCTCATAACTGTAAGAGTTTTACACAGCACACTTGAAGATACTGCTCTATCATGAAAGATTTGAGTTTCTCACTGTGGTGTTGAACTTTCATGCCTTGTGGGATATTATGCCAATAAATAGTTACCAGTGTTTCAGAGGAGTGTGCCTCCATCATTGGGTTCTAAACATCCCTGACCCTGAAAATGGTAGTACAATCCTTTGAAAGGCCGGCAAGTATTTACCAGGCAACATGGCATAATATCCCAGGAGACTGCATATTCACGCTTGCTTTATGTTAGGGAGGTCCTGATTCCAAGGTTTGGAGACCTGACTGAGAATTTTCATGATTTTCTAATTGTTAGTCTGTCATTCCTCGTTTATGTAAAGTGCAGTTGATAGAGTGATGATAAACGAAGGAATACACCTGCATAGTTACAGATTTCTTGCTTCTGCTGTGGTGTATTTGTGGCTTTCCTCTTCTGAGGAGTGATTGAATAAACGAAGGAATACACCTGCATAGTTACAAGATTTCTTGCTTCCGCTGTGGTGTATTTGTGGCCTTTCCTCTTCTGGGATGTTGCATGGTGTGGGTTGATAGTTGGCTATTGATGTTTCAGGACAGCATATCAATTCCATCTTGAAGGGTCAAGCACTCCAAGAAGAGTCGGGGATCCGTACGCTGTCCTGAATATCCCAGAAGAGTGATGGCCTCATCAATAGTGTCCATAAATTTGACTGTAAATGTTTCTGGTCAGTTATTGTTACCTTTTTTTTAACAGGTGCCACTGCAGCTGACGCTTTGGCAAGTGGTTACCGAACTGTTCTTATCGACGACTGTAGCCGTGGCGTTGACCTAAAGGATATTGAAAAAACCAAAAACATTGTCACAATTAACAATGGTGTTATTGTTGACTCTTCTCAGGTTGGTTTCTGACACAGCATGGTGTAGCATGTGATGGCCCTTAAGCCTTTAGGCTTAGATATTGCATTGGTACATGTGAGATTTGGCATTTTCATGGTGGTGAATGTCAAATTTATGGTCTTGCAGTGAAATAGTTTTGCCTTGAAGATGAGAGCAGTAGGTTCCTCTGAAACGTTTGTAACAATCTACCAAAATTCACGGCATCACGGCCTACAAGACTGTAATGTCAGCATTATTACAGGCTGTCTGCAGTAATGTGTTCAAATACCGTCAGCCTAACATATGAAATATTTTTTTGATGCCCATATGAGTCTTCACATTGCTGTTGAGAAATTGTAAGTAATGGGTACTCAGGAATGAAATTACAGTTAAGTTTCATTTCATAATTTGTATGCTAACTTAATATAATTTTCCATTTGCCTGTACTTGTTGTTCTTCTTATGAAGTCCATTATCAGAATAATAATTAGTTACTAGTAAAGACCCCATCATGTGATGGGATTAACATAGTATTCAAGACTAATCCCAGTGTGTCTAGCTACGTTGCACAGATGACCCTTAGTTTATATGTTCATATATATTATAGCCCTGTAGGGATATTGTGAAGTCACAGCTTCATAGGTTTTACTGGGAAAGTATGATGATGCAGTGCCAACCAAAGAATAGGTACTTCTTGACTGCATCATAACAACTGCTGTCTGGTATAAGTATAATCAGTCAACTATCAGAATAACTTCATGCATTTACACACATACCCAGTGCATCATATAATGTAGATTTTCTGTATTTATTTCTAATACACATTTTATAATCACTTTTGTAGGTGAAGGCAATGGTTGAGGGTCGTGATAGAAGACCTGAATTAGGCTACAAACTGGCTGTGGAACTGAAGAGCATCGTGTCTGGAAAATCCAATTAGAAATTGTTAGCCGGAAATGAAAGATCACAGTACTTAATCATGTTCTCACATTCCACTGACCTAGTACTTACATGTGTATGCTTATTCCGCCAGGTAAATCATGCATGCACTTTGGGTTCTGAGATCAAGCAGATAAAATGCCTTGTCTTTGATTACCAGACTGAATATCAGTCATACAGTTTTGTACCTCAAGGGTGGAAAAGACTTAACATCTCATCTGTCTTCATTTTGTATTATGTCTGACACCTTAAAGAATATTTTTCAGAAACAGATTCTTAGCTGTATAATGTAAGCATTTCCAATGGTAAATTCAGTCACTTAAATCATGAACATTATGTTCGGTTTCCAGCATGGGCAATAGATTTTTCTGTCCTGTGTAGTGTCTACACTGGCTCTGGGACTTGCCGAGCTACTTACTGAATGGGTACTGGGGCCAGGTGTATAGCAGCAGGAGCATATAGCTGCCATGAGTAAGAATACATGTAGCCATGCCTCCAGTCCCCCATATGCCTTTGTGGTGTGGTGCTTATTTAATGACAGGGACAAATTTATCAGTACTCATTTACTTATGTGGTCATGCATCAGCATTATCGGTATGAGATTTAATTGACGTGTTGCCAGTGGTGAATGCTGGTCTAGGAGCCATATCTTCTCTCTCTTTTCTTGGTGTTGCATGTGTGACAGGATAGTTTTGTATCTGGGTTGAGCAGTGAATCCACCTGCTTTCTTGGCCTGGTGCATACAAAAATAAAAGTTTGTGGATTATAAGATAAATTGTGCATAGAGGTGATCCCATGCAGAAAACAGAGCTGTTAGTGAATGGAGAAGAGAGAACATTGCTTTTGTTTTAATGTTCTGGTGGCACTCCACTAGCTACTAGCCAGGCTGGAGCATTTACCACTGTATGTTGCAGGTACTACAATCCACAGGCTTCTTCTTCCCTTGGTAGAGCTCTTCCTAAATGTATTCTTCCTCTTGCTGGCTGTCTTCATTTGAGGGGGGTAGAGGTTCACCATTATTGTGTAATGTTGTCTACTGGTTATGAAAGTTGTAATTAGGTAGTAATTTCTTCATTTCCTGTGTTGCTGAAGACAGTGCACCCTATTGTCTGTCTTATGAAACACAGTTCAGCTGGTACAATGTCACATAATAGATATCCCTAGACAGGCCAGGACAGGTCCTTAGGGCTCCAGGAGGTTGAGGCTCCCAGAATTTCTAGACAATCAGCATATGAAGGTGGCAAGGTTGTCAGCCCTACCCACTGGCCACCTCCACCCCCAGGAGACATCCCTGGTACTCATTTCTCTTGGACGCTGAGTCGACCCCAGGGCCGTAGTGCGCCCGGAAGGATTGTCAGTGAAAAATAATGTTATGTAATATGTTACATAAATTGTCATGTTTGTGTTTGACTGGTTGTTATGTGGACTCATTTTTAATGTCAAATTGTGTGTATCGTATGAGGTCACACATGAAAATGATAAAGTGAAAAGAAATTTCAATGATCTTGTAGAATTACATATAACTTTCTTGAAAATTGTAATGGTTAATATAATCATTGTATATATTTATTCTTATTTTGTTAACCTTTATCAGATGGGAATAAGGGCTTTTGCTTTTGTAGTTCTATGGGGATGGTGACCACATTTCAACTCAGAGAGGAGCATGATGATATTACAAGATCTACTGAAATTTTCAGTGTTCATCCAGCTGGACTGTGTGCATATGGCATTACAGTAGTGCAGTGCATGGCCAATGAAGTTTTTACAGTTATGTCACAGCTGTTTACATGTCATTTCCACACACATTACATCAGGACCACTACATGCTGTCACGTCTTTGGAACTGACTTTTGTATGTGTGTTGTTTTAACCTGCTCATGAACTGGACACGTTTTATATGGCAAAAGTAGTAACAAATTTATTTTTACTCTGATGGTGGGCATGTACTTTAAAATTGAAATAACTTTAGTTGAGTGTTCTTTGCATTTGGTTAACATGGAGACTGACAGACAGTGTTATCAGTACTAAAACTGTTTTTGGAGGTTAAAAATTCTGAATCAGTAGATGACAGTATTCAAGATTAAGTCTTCTGGGGCTTGATGCCACGCAGTTTGAGCAATCAGTATTGTACCTATGTGTTGAAGGAACTTGCTGCCTTTGTGTTCCATTTTTCTGCCTTGAAGATGGAGGTAGCAGGTTCCTCTGAAATTCTGGTACCCATCTATGAAACTACATGAAATTACGTCCCAAAAGAACTTTATCTTATAATGTACCTGTTTATTGTGGCATTTCGATTAGATTTATGAAGAAAATATTGAAGCACAAGCTGTTAAGTACAAGAATTGATTTTTTGAAAGTTATATTTTTATACAAAATTTCTTCTGAAGGAGGCATTGAAAATAGAATGCACAACAGTACATCTCGAAACATTATGTCCTAATCATGACATAAAATATATGGGAAACCAGTAAGCTCTTTCTTGTTTGGACAGTGAAACCCAGCGTGCAAGTATGCAGGTGTCAAAGATTTTTCTTTTGGTTTCAGTATTGCTACAAACTAGAAACTTGTTTAATTTTTATAGTTTTATTAATTTTAAGTATTTTGTGGTGATTTATCAGTCTTACTACTAAGAAACTGTACTTGATATTCTAGCATTGTATCTGAAACGTTTTTCTTTCACAGGGAAATTCAAGTTTTTGTTTTTGTATGCCTGAATTTTTTGTGTTCTCAGTCTCACCTCAGGGAAAGATTATTTTTATGCATTAGGTGACAGTTTATGATTGACAATGTGTGTTATGTTTTCTCATGTCGTATCTATGAAAACATGTAGTTTTAATGTACTTAATGTACTAATGTGATGTCCGAAGGGTTAAGCTGTAATTTAAATCACTGTGTAACATAACACAAATCAGTAAAATATTCTTGGGCTAGCAGCCGCACCAGGTGATTGAATGGCGAGTAAACCACCTGACGCAGCTGCTAACCCGAGAATATTTTATTGAATTTAGTCGCTGAGAAAGCTGAAAGATGAAGATACAAGGAAAATGGTTCCTTATTTAATTTCAAAAAAACCTTTCCACAAGTCCTGTAAAAGTTAAACGTTAATTTAGACTAATAAATGTATTTGAAAGGGCACTGCTCTTGCTATGTAATGCAGATGGATACACTGTGGGTACTTTTACTTGTCTTCTTCATCCTGACTTTCGAAAAAGTTAAAAATTCTTGATGTGGGTAATACCATGTTTCCACAATGGTTATCCTGTCTTTTCAAGAGAATGGCAGGATGGTATCTTGAAATAGAGCATTACTACCTCCATGTAAATCCTTACCTATCGATTGTTCATGATCATGTTTACATATAACCTCTGCCGTTTTTCACCACACCATTAACCTTTATCATCCTACACAACCATGTACTGGTCTCTAAAATGTACTGGTGAATGGCCTAGCATGCTGTATGCTGGTCTCTGTGTGTTTTACTTGGTAACGCGCTGTAGGAAACTCACCAAAGTAAATGTTTGTTACATACCTGTTTATTGAGATGAATGGACCTTCTAACCTTAAAACTCTAATTTATACAATTTATTTATAAATTGCTGCATTTCGGAAATTTCAATAGCCATGCTAAGTGAGAAAAGCTTCAGCTGGCATGAGAAACACTGGTATTTCAATGAGTCCGCTAAAAGTTAAATAACTTTAGAATTGCTGAGTCTCCCACAGTTTATTGTTAAGGACAAGTTATGGGTCCCTTTTGCCAACAGTTATCACCATATCATTGAGTGTAAATGGAATCACATTTTCTTGGGATTTGGACATCAAAAAATGGATTCCATTATCCACACCAGTTGGCCAGAGGCTAGGAAGGTCCAGAGAGATACTACAGAACAGTTCCTGAAATTAAGTGTATTCATTACTGCAGAGTTAACTTTTTTATTTGATTTTATGTTTTAAGTTGCTTAGTTTTACATTTTTATTTTAAAGTAGTTAACTGAAGGAGATGACTGTATCCTTTATGTACTGGCGTGTTTCTTTGTGTTGTTATGCTTTTTTACTAATTCTTTGTTTATTACAGTCAGTGATACTTAGTGAAGACTTTACTGCATTGCAAATAATAAAAATACCATTAACAAGAAGTTAATTGTGACAGTTAAGTCTGATAATGACACAAAACCCTGGGTTCTGATTAATCGTTACAGTTTGTACATAATAACACGGACTACTTCAACACTATTTGAAGGTTCAACAGTGCCTATACCCAAGTGTATCCCTAATACTATTGGTGACGAAAGATGTGGCATTCTGTTATATTAAATGCAGTCACTGTTTATTATGCCTATCCAGGTATCTGGGTAGAATACTAACTGCAATGTTTATTTGAACATGTGCAGTATGTTGGAAGTAGGTTACGTGCTTTTATATCCGAATCTCAGTGTTGGACATATTTGTTGAAAAGACTGTCTGTTGCAGAGTTTTCCCATTCCTGATGTTGAACATGTTATTTACAGCTACAAATCCTAATGTCTTTTTCTACCCAATAACCTTGTATAGGGCAAAGATAATGCAAACATGAAGTAGCACATTCCCCCCCCCCCTCTCTCTCTCCCTCCCTCCCTCCCTTAGATTTCTATACACTGTGTGTAGTTCTAAATAACAAAATGTATGGTGCACCATCTTGCAGGACAGTAGAAGTGCTTCACAAATTGTTGTACAAGATGAAAGTTGTTTGATATTTGTATTCTATTTTCGCATAGTTCATGCAGAGTTGATATTACTAATATGTATATCCAGCTGTGCAGTTTGGAATGTGTTTTTTGTTTAAATAGTAAATAGTAGTGTTAGGGTGGTAGATTTCTGTTACATAATTGTCAGAAAATTAGCAAAAGAAGTGGCTGAAGAAGTGGTGAGTCTACTGAATTTAGTTGTTCTTGGCCCACAACTTAATGAATGTAATGTTCAACTGGTAATTGTTTGAAGAATGAATGGCGTTTCTCCTTTTAGTTTCTACAGGGACATCTTCCTTTTCTTCCGAGACGGAACTACTGCAAGACTGCATTTGGTTTAGCTACATCTACTTTAAGGCTGTTATATCTATTGTTCTCTTTGTGAAATACAGAGTGCAGACATTCAATACAAAGGGTTTTCAGTAAGTAATAACTGAGAGTTCCTGTTGTTAATTAGATGTAAATGTTTAACAGAACAAAGACTATTAACAGACCCTATAGTTATCCACACAATCACCAGAGTGACTGAAGTGTTTGTCCTGGTGACACACAAATTGGTTGATATCAGTAGAGAAAAAACTGGGTCTCATAGTTTGCACCCGCTGGCACGTCTTTGCTTCCACAGTGTCAACTTGAGGAGTCCCCCCACCCCACTTCACTGATACCTTGTGGTACAGGAGTTAGGAAGAGTGTATTGTGCATCCAAAAACTATGTTAGCAACAGCTTCTTGCAGACTGCTTGGAACACATTGCCTATCACCATGGAGCCCAGACCTTGAATCTAGGAATTATGTCACTGACAAAGCATTTTGAAATAAAACACTTCCAGCATCATGAAATGAAAGCTCAGGTGGAACAGGTGCATGTTAAAACTTAAGATTTTATTTCTTGCCTACAGATGTCCAACATGTGTGTTCTGGGACGGTCTGTTAATGCATATTGTTTTGTATGTATATTTCACAGCAACAAATGTAACAGTTATATATGCACAGATGATTTGAAGCTTTTGTGATGACTGAATGAATAGTATTTTTGATCCAGGGAACAAATTTCCGTTGTTTCAGAGACAGTCCCTGTTCATCAGTAATGTGACTGATGATGGAGGCAGAGACTGTCTTCAAAACATAATTTCATTCCATACTGACATGGCTGGTTGTCTGAGAAGACTTGCCTGTATATTTTTAAGTTGTTGTTATTTATATTCTTAAGGATTTTTATGTCGTTTGGACTAGGCATTTCATATTGAACAGGTATTCAGGTGTTCTTAATGCCTTATTCCTTCCATTGTTACAAGATGTTAATAGTATTTGTAATTTGCATTTAATGTATGTATGTGTATCTAGTCAGGTAAGACTTCTTTTTGAGGAAGAAGAGCATGTACTGTTCAGAGTTAGTTTTAAAGGATATCTTTGAAGTCAGGCCCAAATTAGGTGATTAACTAAAATGTTAACTCTTGGGTGGGTTTTTTTTTTTAGCACTGATCCAGCAGTGTGAGTGGTGTGATAATATCAGCCTGTAAGAACACCACAGCATTTACCCAGGGATCTAATTTTGTGTAGATGCAGTTATTGCTAGTAACCACTGTAATTCCTGCTAGTTTTCATAAATTAAGTAACATCAGAAATATATAGTGGATGGTACACTAGAATGTGCAATGTAACATCTGCTTCATTTCCATAACAGCTTAAAGAATGTGGCAAAAAGTTAAAATATATTCAAAATACACATCAGAATGCATTGTATGTTATGGAAGCACTGTGATATTAAAGCATTTCAGTACAGTACAAAAAGTATTGCTAACTTGCACTAGAATTAGTATGTGTGGCCTTCATGTGCCTGAATGTCCACATTGTACTGTGATATAACAAAACTACAATAAATGGCACAAAACATTATAAGTGTACTAATCTATAGACACCTTGAAGAAGATTCATCAGAACTCTCATACAGCATCAATGGCTGCTTGTTTTGTTCATGTTCCTTTGCTGTGTCCATATGTTCACAGGATTCTTTAAACTTTTCCAAACTGGGGTTTTTTTTTTCTTTGATTGCTAATTTAGAATACTGAAATGCCAGAGGAAATATGCACATCTTTCTTTCTTCTTTCTTAGTCTCACCTCTTTCTACCTACTCAATATGTAAGTGTAGAGGGTTGGTGTTGCACCTGATCACACTCAATGACACATGCACACGCTCATTAAGACTCCCCTGGATGAGGGATCAGCCTGTTGCAGAGACCTCTACCTGACAACACACGCCAGTCACAAGAAACAGACAACTACGCCCCTGGCGGGATTTGAACCTGCAATCCCAGCAAGCAAGCAGCTTCAGACCTATGACGTATGCCACGGGGCCACCAGGATATGCTGAATATGCACATGTGAAATGTAGCTCGAGGTACCCTGACCCTACTTGTCAAAAAATATATATATAATGAAGAGGGTGAATTTTTTCTCTTATGGATATGGCATGAGATCAGTGTGTCAAGTTTTTCTCATCTTCTGTTGGGTATGTTGTACTATAGGAATGAATGAAAAAAGACACCCATACAAAGACGAGGAAATAGAATGGAATGAGGGAATTTATTAAAATGGAAATCTAGGAAAACTGCTTGTGATGTGAACTGGATTGTTGTGACTGAGTCTCAGGTGCAAGGTTATTGTTTCTGAGACTTTGACACTTGTGAATTGTTGCTTTGAAATAACTGATTTACTAATTGTTACAATTATATACAGTTAGATGTTATATAACCTGAGCTACTGCGAAAGCATACTTAAATAAACTGTAAATAAGTTACATCTATATGGCAAGCAATTACAAAGGATCAATTTCTGAGCAACTTTGGTGCATCTACTAATGAAAATTTCATGTCCTTTTTCGTTTCTTAGAACACTTAAAGCTTCCAGACCGGCTCTGTTCCAAGCTCCTATTCGGGGAGGGGGGGGGGGGGGCTGTGGTCCTTTTGTCGGACGTCACCGTCATGTGATTTCAAGGTTAAGAATGTGTGGACCGATACCTCTACTCCCCCATATGCCTTCGTTGTATGCACTGGGATAACTTGCCACATTTGGATTGGTATAAAGTTGCACCAAATGCCAAGGATGAGTGGTAAGCACTTATACTTCGTATTGAGTAGGACCGGAGTTCAAATCTCCACCGGGACATCGGCTATCATTAGCCTGCAAGTTAGGCTACGGCCATTTACATTAACATGCCTTCCAGTTCATTGGCATCTACCATACAATTCAACCCTGTGCCGCTAAATAAATGTCTATTCACGGTCTGTAACAGATGGTATTTGGCTGTCGGGGTATGAGGTAGGGGGTATAAAGTGTGGGTTATTAAGAGCTGAATTTACCATGGCCAACCTCGTTCAAACAGCATCTCTAAATGCACTGAGTCTTCAAAGATAATCAAAGCGATCATGGCGATGTTATGGGAACTAGTGTGATGTTTTGAAGTGAATAATGTACAAGCACGTTAGTACGTCGCGTCGTTAGTGATAGCGAGGACACTGTGCGGGTTTTATTTCTGTTCCAGCTTTCCTTCAGCTTATCGCCAGTGTTATACTCGTGTACAAGGTTAATGAATATACAAACATTATCTGTTGACGTTCGCATTGCGAAGGCCATTTTTCGTATGTCAGTGCGCAAATATATGTAAATGAACATCCATATGTACCCTTGGCTGTAAAGAAGTTAAGGTTAAGATATGTCCGGACTGTACTACTGAGGGTCGCACCCTACTGTCATAATTTGGCCGAGGCGTTCCCAACTGCACTGAGTGAGTAATTGCTGGTGTGATTATCAGTCAGTATTAAGTGCTGCATTTGGCTGTACTGTTTGCTAGTGGTTTGTGTTATTGAGTGAAGTGGTTGAAATTGGTGATAAGCGGAAAACGAATGAAACAACAACATACGCCTGTTGACGATTGTTCAGCATGATATTTTCGTAACATCAGTGAACTAGTGAGATTGGGCGGAGCATGTCATGTGCGTACCTAAGAAAAGCAGGAAGAGTCCCATGACAGACAAGCAGGAGCAGGTTAGAGGTGACAGCTTGGAAACTGCATGGTTAATAAAGTTGTATAATTGCTTTGATGCAAGAAATGTGGGAAGCTAGTGAATTAGTTAACGAGGCACGAATCGTTTGTGATAGGACTTGTAACCATAAGAAATATAACGGTTACGGTTTAATCTTGGGGGCGGGGGGATTTTGAAGTTACGAGATTTTTTGTACCGTAATACTTGTGTAGACGTAATTTTGCACGTGGATATATAAACCAAAGTCTTCCCGTGTATCTCATTTTGCCATGAAAATGATTGTAACAAAAATATGAAAATATGAATTACACTATACACATACAGTCAAGAGCCGGGATAGTGTATAGCTAATTTAATGACTAGGCTATGGACGGGATGTCCAGGGAACTGGTTCATCCCTGATGGACACGAGATTTATCTCTTTGAACTATCCAGACTGTCTCTGGGGCCCACCAAGCCTCCTGTTAAATGGGTAACCCAGGACTCTTTTTCCCAGGTGTAAAATAGCCAGGGCATGGAGTTGACCGTTCACTCCCATCTGGTTCCAAGGTTAAGAATGAGTGGAGCTATGCCTTGAGTCCCTCATATACCTTCATGATATGCACAGAGAGAACTGTATGTTTACTTTAACAGTATTGTGGGCATGCCACAAGAAGTTGTTGGACTTGGATAGGTAGGGTGGAAGGAACTTTGTATTACACTGTATCCTGAAAGCACTAGTCCACTTATCTGCATTGTAGGTGCACAAAATCAGACATAAATGATGTCTGTGAGACTGGAATAGTGTTCAGGAAGAGTAGTGTGCATGTACATTGTTGTCCTGTCCTGATACGTCTTGTGTTGTGTGTCCATAATACAAGGAGAACAGTATGCAGTATCATCCCTTGAACATCATAGTATTTGAACATTTTGAAGAGTACAATTAAGACATCAGTGCATGAATTGCAGTTTTATTTTCAGTGACTGTGTGGAGTGGCAAATTTCCTTTGCAGTATGAGACGTGATTCTATGCCATCAGGGTGTGTTAAGTTAAATGCTATGAGTTATATTTAAGAACACTGTCATTTGTGGAGATTAAATTGCATCAGTCATTAATGAACGAAGAGTATGGAATACTGGCGGGATGTTAGTGACGGGAGAACTGAAGTGCTCGGAGAAAGGCCTGTCCCAGTGCCACTTTGTTCACTACAAACCCTACATGGACTGGGCTGTGACTGAACTCTGGCCTCCATGGTGTGGCCGGTGACTGACTGAGCTGTGCCATGGTCATCAGGGTATGTAGGCAATCTGTGTGGTTTGGTTTGTACCATCTGATTAGCACACAAGTGAATGCCATTGCAAATGAAATGACCATTAAACATTCACTATACCTGCAATCAAAAGTGACCACTAAATATCAGTGTTGAGTTTGTGATGAGCAGTTTTGTGGCACAGCCATTATTGAGTTGGGATTTTTAAAAAACTAAAAGTGGACATTAAACTGATAATAATTACTTAAAAATAGTGGGTATTCTGACAAAATTTCTAGGTGAATGGTGATCTGGTGCCTGAGATTTGTTGAGCCCTTGTTTACTTAGTTGGATGTATGACACCTTCAGGTCATTACTCCAGAAACTAGCGAAACTTATTTTGACTGAATCTTCCATTTCTGTGCAAGAACACCGAGAACCCAAGGCAATCATTAATACATTTGTGCATGTATGTTTATAAGAAATATATAATTTATTTTGATAACTGACGAAGGCATACTTCAGTAGGAATGAAAATTTCGCTTTTTTGTTAATTAGGCCTGATTCAGATGTATAACATAACAATTATAACTTTTTATCAGTTAATCTTCTCTTACTGCTATTATGAAGATATGCCATTGGACCCATTCTGAAGCAGCAATCACATAGTTATGTTTGTGTAAGGTGGAATGTTTTAAATTAGAAGATTAGATACAGTAATGTTTTCAACCTTATTTAAAGCCAGTATCATTTTACTGTCATCTGGGACAGGGGTGCACAAATCCTGGATGCCTGGCTGCTTGGTTGACTCAATTTTTTATGGTGGTGCCCAATATTTTCAGCAAAATTGTTGTAGTTTCTTCCCCCTACATAAAAAATATGTGTCGGTTCACATGCACCAAGCAGAAAATGCCCGATTATAGTGATTTTCAGAGGTCACTGCAGAAT
The DNA here is from genome assembly GCA_021186555.1 of Reticulitermes speratus. Classification (NCBI taxonomy): domain Eukaryota; kingdom Metazoa; phylum Arthropoda; class Insecta; order Blattodea; family Rhinotermitidae; genus Reticulitermes; species Reticulitermes speratus. Next base: position 32,194,864 of record JAJKFL010000011.1, on the reverse strand, counting down.
TGTGGATCCTCAGTATGGAACTGCTTCATGTCACCTTTCTGGTACCTAGAATTTGGAGGTGGCTCCAACGTTTGTGGAAAGTTTGTGGACTTCTGGTTATGAACTGTGTTTAAAGTGAGTCTCATATTGCTGTCAACTGGGGTGTGGTGCCATGTAGTGTAGTTGGTGGGTACCAGCATTTCAGAGGAACGTGCTGCCCGCATTTTCAGGTTACCCTTGAGGGAATTTTATTTCTGGTAATGGCATCAGAATGTGACTCATATTGCCATCTTCAGAAAGCCTCTGGGACCCACAAAGCTCCCTCTCTGTTAGGATACCAAGACTATTTCCTGGGTGATAAAGTGTGAGGATTGTGAAGCTTACTGTGCATGTCTGTCTAGTACTGAGGGCTATGCCACATTTCCAATATGCATAGTTGATCTGTGCTTCGGTAACAGGGAAACTGATCTCTGGTACAGTAATCTCTCAGTCATGCAGACTGTAGGGTGGGAGGGGTGGTGTGTAAAACCCAGGAATCCAGACCACCAAGGGAAAACTTAATGGGATAGGTAATATACGGAAAATGATCACTTAAAGCTACAGTATAACTCTTTAAAGAATAAATACTGTACCTAACAGTGTAGGTGAACAGAAAGTGGCGGCCTCTTCCTACTTCACTGATGCGATGTGTCTGAGCGTACAGATTGGCTCATGCTTCCCTCAGGTGGTCCATACTATTGACCAGATCACTTAGTGGAAGACAGGATTATTTTCTGTCCAAACTTGGCTGGACTGTCCGGGAATCTGAAACACTGAGGTCTGGACCACCGGGGGGAGTACTGTGCCATATTCCAGACAGTGTTATGGTTTTCGGTAGGTATAAGTTTTATAATAATTTTTACAGAAAAATTCTCAATTTTGGTTGTGGTTAGAAGAGTTACAAATAAAACTTGGAATTTGTCTGCAAGGAGCAAAGTTAAAAATTGAAGAACTGCAGGGAAATCTTCTTGAGCAGTCAGCTATTTGAAGATGGAATTGAAACTGTCACTGCCTCCTTCATCAGGGACCAGATCAGTCCCTGATGTTGGAGTATAACGGTCGTGGTACATATGATTGCCTGAGTATGGTTAATTGCATTTGTTCACCTTGAGAGCTTGAACTCTTGTACTTAAGAAACTGTCAGTTATGCCTTCTAAATCAAACCACATATCAGTTGTTTACTGTGTGCAGCCCTGTTTCTGCACTTACCCATTGTGTTGCATCAAGACTTGTATACTACCAGATAACTGTCAAGCATGTTTATGCTGTGTGCGATATGGCATGACCTTGTGTGATGTATGTAAGTGATGCATTTATTTATTCTACAGCTGCAGTAATGCCAAATAATCTGGTAGAGCTGAGACCTTGACAGGTATGAGATATGAGGTTCTCACAGTGGTGACCATGAAGATTACTCTCTTCCGGGGCGTGACACCGTGTAGTTTGGTTTCAGAGGTATGTGCTGCTTCCATCTTCAGGATAGAAGAAGCCCTGATGGTAAAGGCAGAATGTTACAGTGAGATATTGGTACCAGACTGCACGGTGTCACATTTCACAAGACAGGTCAGGTTCAAACAGCAAGTTAGGTCTCGATATTAGAGAGTAAATATAGAGCGCGAAGTTAATGAATGCCTGAAAGCGCAATATAAGCATATAGTAGTCATGGAGGTAAAACGTCATGCTATTAATCATGAATACAGGAAAGAGAATGCTGGTTTTCTTACGTAATGCTAAATATTACCCTTGTTGTAATAGTCTGCTCAACCAATTGGATATGAGAGAGAGAGAAATAAAACTGTTGGATATGAGACTGGATGGCTCCCAGAGCCTTGCTGGTCAAGGACAAAATTCCAACCTGGATTCCAGGAATTAAACCCTTCCTGTTTAGCTTCCAGTTCGTAATTTTGCTGACAATAATCCTAGTATAATATCTTGTGAAGGTTAAGTTTTCCCTGCACTCAGTTAAGCACCATGCCTTGAAGATGTGTGGGGGAGTGAAGGTATAGTTCCATGCATTCCTAACCTTTGCAGTATATGGAGGTGAGTGGATAGCATCATGCCTCGGCCACTTTACCGTCTTTTGAATAGGAGGCTGGTTAGGCCTCACAGAGGTAGTCTTCGACATAATGGTGCAGATAAAAATGTCTTGCCTCTGCTGGGAATCCAATGCATGTCATCCAGCTGGTAACCGGTCACTGTACTGATTGACGTATCTCGGTCTGTAATTTTGCTGTATTCCTTTTGTGAACCAGGATAGTGTAGTCAGTATATTGTCTAGGCTATGGGCTGGACGACCAAGGAATTGCTGTTGTAGTTCGTGAGACTTTGCTCCTCTAAAGCATACACACCAGAGCATTAGGCTGACTGCCCACCTCCATATAGTGTTGAGGTTAAGAAACGATAGAGTTCTACCTCCAGTCTCCCTTCGCCTTTATTGTGTGTACAGGGACAAGTTTATCTTTTACTGTATTTCTTTTATTGTGGATTATTTTTGTGACACTGTATGTGGGGCTGTATAGCATAGTATGGTAGATTTATTGATGAATGTGAATATGAAGAGTTGGGCTGTGGCCTAGTCATGGTACTAATTGGAAGGATAGGGCTGTGGCCTAATTGTGGTACTAGTTGGAAGGATAGGACTGTGGCCTAATTGTGGTACTAGTTGGAAGGATAGGGCTGTGGCCTAATAATGGTGCTAATTGGAAGGATAGGGCTGTGACCTAATAATGTGCTAATTGGAAGGATGGGGCTGTGGCCTAATTGTGGTACTAATTGGAAGGATAGGGCTGTGGCCTAATAATGGTACTAATTGGAAGGATAGGGCTGTGGCCTAATTGTGGTACTAATTGGAAGGATAGGGCTGTGGCCTAATAATGGCACTAATTGGAAGGATTGGGTTGTGGTCTAATAATGGCACTAATTGGAAGGATAGGGCTGTGGTACTAATTGGAAGGATAGGGTTGTGCTCTAATAATGGCACTAATTGGAAGGATTGGGTTGTGGTCTAATAATGGCACTAATTGGAAGGATAGGGCTGTGGCCTTATAATGGCACTAATTGGAAGGATAGGGCTGTGGCCTAATAATGGTACTAATTGGAAGGATAGGGCTGTGGCCTTATAATGGCACTAATTGGAAGGATAGGGCTGTGGCCTAACAATGGTACTAATTGGAAGGATAGGGTTGTGGCCTAATAATGGCACTAATTGGAAAGATAGGGCTGTGGCCTAATTGTGGTACTGATTAGAAGGATAGGTTTGTGGTCTAATAATGGCACTATTTGGAAGGATAGGGCTGTGGCCATATAATGGTACTAATTGGAAGGATAGGGCTGTGGCCTTATAATGGCACTAATTGGAAGGATAGGGTTGTGACATAATAATGGTAGTAATTGGAAGGATAGGGCTGTGGCATAGTCATGATATTGTCCCAGTATTTCTATGTGTAGGGGAAAAACTATGAAAACAGAGTTCTGGCAGAATTTTGAACTGATTACCACCTGCTTACACATCTAGGATGTTATCGCTGTAGGAGTCTTCTCAGTGCTCTACTGTATCGCAGTATTACCGATGGTTTTACTTGTTGTTTTTCAATCTTCATAGAGGAATTATTTCTCAACATAGATACTGGGAAGCATATTATATTTATAAATGTCTCATAAAAATTAGACAGTACATAATTTATTTTTCAGGCTTGAATGTTTGTTGTCATTGTATCTGTATTTTAGGAATGTGGGCCCATCCAACAGTACAGTTGGGATTATAGATTCTGCTGAGTCGTCTGTAGTACACTCTAATATGTGGCATGAGCATTGTATTATATAATGCACTATATTGAATAATTTTTGTTGTTATATAATGCTTTATTTTATATGACCTTGTTCACCTTGAATACTGTTCAGGTTACGTTGAGTGTAGAAGTGGCAAAATTAGCACTTAACTTTCAGATGTTAACATTTTGTGCGGTGTGGTACAGGTTGCATGTGGTTTTGATAGTGTGGAGTTTTTTTTAAGGAGGTGGGATTTAAGTACACGTATATGAGTAAGAACAGAAATATATGTTTAAGTAGAAGTTTACAGGCATTAGCAAAAGCTTTGAACAGACAGTCACATGTGAGCTGTAAAATAGATTTATTTTCAGTCCAGGTGCCACTGTAAATTACTCTGTATTTCCAGTTATCAGTTTCATTTAATTGGGAATGAAAGGAATTTTGAACATCCATGTCATTTTTTTGCATTGTGAAGTATTGTGTGAAACTTTTCACTGTAATTTGAATGTACATATTTATCATTTTATTGCATGTGATGGTAAAAATATATACAAAAGGTAAAGTTGTCCCTGTCCATGCCATGAAGTGCAGGCTCACAGTTTAAATTAAATCTGTATTCAGATTAGGAATTTATCATAATGTTTTCTTTTAGCCCCATAAAACATAAATTTGTCACAGTGTGTAATTAAGTACTGTACCGTGAAGATGTATGGGGGTGTGGAGGTATAGTTCCACACATCTTAACTATTGTACTAAATGTATGTGAGTGGTCAGGTTCTCCGTGTGGCTGCTTTACTCTAGGACACCAATTTGCTAGGTGGCTCTACCTGTTTAGGTGTGGAGGTGAAGAGAAAATTCTCTGCTCCTATCAGTAATAGAACCGTGGTGGTACAGCACATAGTCTGGTCATGCGACACCCTGGCATACATAAAGTAATATTTGATAATTCTGCACATGGTTATAAAATTTTAGTATCTGACCAGCTGGTGTCATTTGTACACCACTGGGGGAATTTCAGTTAAAAGTATGTGGCCATATGCTGTTCAATGTGTCAAAATATAGTGACCTTGCATTCCTAGTTAGTTTCCTGCATACATTGAAGACAGGCAATGAAAGTGACTTGTTTTTCAGTTTAGATGGTGTAAACTGTTATGAAGGAAATATGATAAGTTTCTGGTTGTATTGACATATCTAATTACATGCTGTTTGTGGATTCTGTTCTGGGATATGACGCTGCATCATTGGGTAATTAGTTTCTGATGTTTTGAAGGAATGTTATGCCTTTGTCTTCAGGGGTCAGGAGAGACACTACATTCCTTCGAAGTGTCAAGAACTACTTATCCACTGAGTCTGCATCATATGCCTGAAGAAGGGAATCTTGAACTGTATCTCTGTGAAAACCTCATGACTCACATAGATATTTCCTTTTGTGACTAAACTACTTTATCGCCACTTTAAGTTGTGGCATTTCAAAATGTGAAATACACAGTAAGAACGTGGACTATTTTAACTGAAACAGAAATCACTTGAAATTATTTGTATTCAATTTGTTTGATTCTGAAAAAAAGTTTGATCCGTTTACTGAAGAGAAATATGTAAGTTTTGTTACAAGATATACCAAGTTTTTGCACCATTCCTTTTTTGTGTCTTAAAGTGACAGTGTTAAATTATCCTGTTCTGCTCCAATGTCACAGGGATGTTGACACAGAATTTGCATATTTATTTTAAAGTTTGATGTGAGTTTTGAGGAAATCAAATTGAAAATCAAAGTCCGTGTTTGAGGTTAATACTGACATTGTGATATATTCGTAGTAGTCAGCCACAGATATATGTTTTAAGTTGAAATATGGTGGAGGATGCGTGAATGTTGATGTGAGGGAAGTACTGTCAAATAGGTATCATGTAACTTAGTACTGCAGTTCAAGAGACAGAATACTGTATTTACCTGAATATAAGACGACCCTGCGTGTATTATGACTTCCTGTTACGTTCAACAGTTTTCAGGAAAGTACCTGTGCAGAATGTGTTTAACTTTGTGTGCGATTATGAGATGAACTCCCCCATTTACCTTGATTTCAGGCTTACGCCGCGATGTTGATGAAATCTGTGGTCTTCTGGGTAATTACACGGCGTCGTGTGGTAAATAATTACCACACGACGCCGTGTAATTACCCAGAAGACCACAGATTTCAACTCCCCCATTTTTCGTATTATGAATCAGGAAACATATTGTCTTATATTCTGGTAGATGTGGTATAATATGCAGATCACAATCATCAGGGATGTGATACCATGTAAGATATGAGGTTGCAAGATTTCTGGCTCTCATTGTAGTGTAGTTGAGATCTTTGCTCTTCTGGGTTGTTGCACAGTGTAGGTTGGTGTGTTACTGATGTTGGTAACAAACCAGCCCATACTGCACAACAACCCAGGTGGGCAAAGGTCTCAAGGTACGAGGTTTTTATACAGTGGTGCTGCTGAAGACTCAAGTCTTGGGATATGATACTATGTAGCTGGGCAAGTAGTTCCCAACGTTTAAATTATTGCAGTATCTCCTTGTTCAGGGTCAGGCAGTCCAAAATCCATTGCAGGGTCATCAGAAACATTGGTACCTGTTCCAAAAACTACACAGTGGTACAACCCAGTTTCCGAAATTTCGCATAATGTATATCTTTGTAATACTTCGGTTTTGTGAATATAAATTTTATCTTCATTATAATACATTTTGTGAAGATGAGATTATAAAACAGGGTTGTAATTAATTTTTTTTTTATAGAATTTAGGTTGAATCTGTTAAGTTAAGTAGCTGTGTACTGTCTGCTTGCCATAACAGGATGACTTCACCACCCATACCAGTACCTACTTCAGGTCCCAGGCACTCTGCGCATGAGTCGCTGTCCCATAGTCATCCGAATGATTCTGGGAGCAAGCCTGTGCTGTCACCTGGCACAGCAAACAGAAACCCAGGTACGTCTATGCTGCTAGTGAACTGCACCTCAGACACTGTTGACTGTCTTGCTGTGTTTCTTCAATGTGTGAATGTGGTATATTATTATCAAGCGACTGTACTGTACTTCTCCTCTGACAAAAGTATTCCTTCATCACTGTAATTCTACTTATGATGTAACTCCAAAGAAAGAGTATAGTGCTTAACACTCTACCGAGGCCTTGGGAAGAAGATACATGGACTGATCCCTTCCATGTCTCTGTTAAGCTGGTATGCTTCCTTCTCTAGCATACTTCTGTATATTGCCATCCAGTTCAGCCATTCCATTTACGTGAACATTGGTAGTGATTACCTTTGCTAGCGACAAGAGTTTTGGTCTGCTTGATACAGACCAGAGGGGTTGGAGGAGGATGCAGCAGTAGGCAGACAGGGGAGCCTTAAGTGCTGTCATCCCCACCACCAGTTTGAGAGCCTTCAATAGCCTCAGTATATTGATGCATATGTTTCTGTACATATAAAATAATTTCAGTGAGTGGGGTGATCATTTAACAAATTAAAACTTCAGTGATATTGATGATTCAAACCAAGAAAGCTGTTAACATTCACCTTTTTTCAAGAATAATGCCAAAATTAGTATAACAGGGCTCTATTCATTCATTCTGTAGTCTCTCTTACAACAGGTCCGTAGCCTCTTCCAAAGCGAGTTCTCCACAGGGTGCGATCTAGTGCTTCCTGTTTCAATTTCCAGTATCTTCTCTTTTCCTTAAGGTCATCCAGTAGCTGCTTACGCCTTCTTCCTCGTCTTCCCGTCATTTCTTTCCTTCCTTCTAACTACAAAGATCTATATTACGGTTCAAAATCTTCAATTCAATGCACATTTGTAAAGGTGTGGAAATGCAGTCATGGATATAATATGGTTTGCTGCCACAGGCTGTGTGGATCATACACCCAGCCTTTGTTTTACACCCTAGTTGTGTTCCTGAGAAAGTGGGTGTAACTCAAAAAGGCGTAAATCAAAAATGATATTCCCTTCAGAAATAAGGGGTTAGCATAATAAAACGCAGCCAGCCAAAGTTCATTAAAGCAAAAAAAGGCATAAAACAAGTGTTGGGTGCTTTGTAGTGTGGTCTGCTGATACAAGCTGTGTGGACTATGTTATAATGGGGTAGCCTCCTGTACAATGGGTACCGGATCATTCCCGGGGGTAAAGCGGCTGGGGCGTGGCGTTGACCACCCACCCCCATCTAGTGCCGAGGTTAAGGAAAGAGTAGAGCTCTACCTCTACTCCCCCTCTGGGCCTTCATGGCCTGTTCTAGGGTGAACTTTTAGTGTGACACTATGTAGAATGTTTCTGTAAGATCATGTGGTGAATTCTGTACATATTGTATCTGTGAAGTGAGCTGCATTATAGGTTGGTGTGATGGAACAGAAAGAACATCGACTCTTCCATGCAAGCGTACACTTGCAAACTTCTCACACAGCTTACACATTATAGTAAGTTCTTTGAAACATCACAGTCAAGTGGGTAGCACTTCTGTTTCATATTCAGGAGGTTCTGGGTTAAAATATTGGTCTGAAAACAGTCTTGATCGATGTTTTGCATGATTTTGCTCAGTCCATACAGGCAGCTGCAGGGATATACAGCTGAGACCCATTTGTGGTCCTGTTGTGGCAGTGTACATTTGACTTTGTACTAACTACATTGGCGGACTCATTCAACTAGGTGAGTAGAGTAGCTGTTATAGATGACATCACAGCGCAGTGTAAACATGGTGTGAATTCGTCTAAACAGGACCAGAGAGTGGTCATTCAGTTTCTGGGAGTTGAAGGATATTAGCCTGCTGAAATTCATAGCTGAAGGTGTGCCGTGTGTGGTGCTGCATGTCCTTGTTTATAATGTGTATAATGGAGCAGCCAAAATAATTCTTTACAGACAGGATATGCTGACATGTGCATCAGTGGGACTCCTGTCAAAATGCCTGTGGTGATTTTCTCTGACTGTTGCAGTGCCTTCACCTGTGAGCATCCACGGACAAGTTTCAGTTGTACCTCATATTTTTACATATAGGCCAAAATCACTTTCACATGCTTGACACTTTATTATTTACTGATTATCCTACTGTCTGATGCTGTATAGTCTGCGCTGCTGGTAGTGTTATTAACTGTTCATAACTGATGGGACCTGAAAGCCCTACCATAAAAAAATTAATGTAATTTTTTTTTATTCTGGATTTCTAGCCTGTCAAGACAGCAAAGTTTCAACTCGTCTTAGTTTCTTTTACCCACCCCAGATGGTAGGGGCATTTTGGAAAGTATCTCAGGAACATATACATAAATACCTTTTACTGAAGTTGTACCCTTAAGTAAAAATTCTGTCCATGAAGGGTAAATAAACCATATATAACAGTCATTCATTTCTGAGTAATCCAGTGTTTTGTATTGATCAGTACAGTCACTTTTATAATAGTATACTCTGTAACTCGTAAGTATACTATCTTTTCTTGTACTTCTAAACCTTCAATGTTGGGTGCCTTTCCTGGATAATAGGATTTATTGCTGGCTTTTGTGTATTGTAGCTGTTTGGCATCTCCTGTCAGAATGATTGTGGTTTAAAAGCTATAGAAATACAGAATGTTACATACTGTATTTCATTTGATTTGTCCAAGCAGATGACAAGAATCCAAGACGGACAAGTCTACAAGTTCTCTTGCCAAAACTTCCTTCCAGTGAATCTCTTAACTATAGTCCCAGCTCTCCAGGTAACATTTTTTACGTTATTTTACATGAACAATTATAAATGTACCATCAATTGATAGTGTAACTTCTAGAGTCAAAAATTTTGATTCAGAGTTACCTTTGTATGCAATTAAGTTCAGCCAATAAATCCTGTACACATGTCAACCTTTTCAGAAACTTAATTTGGGTTATGAGAAAAGTTGGAGCACTTACTGGAGTAAAAACTTCAGTTATGTTGTAAAATTTTATAGTTTGTTGGTTCTGCAGGCTGCTCTTTAATTTAACATACAGATACATTGTCAGACTTTTCGCTTTATCCAAAACAAGATGTGGGCATATGTACATGCATAAAATCTGAAGTGTATGTGTCATTGGTATCTTGTTATGACACGTGTTGATGAGTGGTGGTGGTAATGGCACAGCCTACTTGCATCTAATAATTTAATAACACAAGTAATCTTGCTGTTGTTTGGTGAATGTTGTTTTCCGTAGTGATTAGTAAACAGTTGGCAGAAATGGCAATTAAGAAAAGAACCACACAGATTTACTAAATAGCTCAAAACAGAGTAGTTGCTGTGGTTGTAACCTATGACGTATATGAAATGTATATAGCTCAGTAAATGACCTGTGATTTTATGTGTCTTGAAGCTTTTATGTTGACTAAATTCAGTAGTATCTTTTCAGTCTGACAGCTCCATCAGGTAGTCAAAGAGCAGCTCTGTGTCTACCATCAGGGTTCTGATATGACTGAATACCCAGCCTTCCAGAATTGTTGGTATGTAATTTGGGAAGGTGGAGTATTGAGTCATATCAGAAACCCTGATGATGGAGGTGGAGTTGGTCTCTGAAATGTTGATGTAGTTAAACCAGTGATTACTATTGTGGACATTACATGTTGTACAAGTAATCAGACTTCACCCTGGATTTATGAACCAAACATCTGGAGTTCTTATGCCGACAAGTGCTCTGACTTATCCGCCTTTATATACATTTGTTTTGTCATGCTTCTTCCATCCAGTGTTTCTACTCATACTTTTTAGAACAACTTTTATATTAACACAATGTCACATGTGTGTTGACATATAGCAGATCACCATTACTGCTTGCGAAATCAAAACTTACTTCTTTCCAGTTCCACATCTGAAACACAGATGCATTTTACAAAATCAGTTGTCTTTAATAAGTTTTTTATGTTTATCATTGTTTTTAGTATTGCAAAAAGATTATACTGTTATATGCTCTGTTTCTTTCTGTATGTCTGTTCGTTTCTGTAAATCTGTTCCTTTCTATGACTTCTTCACATCTGTGTTTGCCAGAAAACCTAAATGTAAGCTCCCTTACAAGTGCAAACTTGAAGTGAACAAAAAACTGATCTTATAAAATTATTTTTTTTTATTATTGTTAGTTCACTTGTAGTAACTGTGTATTTTTAGTTGTACAATATTTTTATTTTATTAAATTGAATTCAAATATTAAGTTTCCAGGCAGAGAGGTTTCATTGCAGTATTTAAAGTCAACATTGTTTGTAAGTGAACTGCTAGACAGATGTGTCCTGTATATGGTATAGTCTAAGGACTGCCACAGATGTCTTCCTTGGAATTCAGTTGTAAACGCATTAATTGTTTAAATAATTTTGTATGAATCACTTAATAATCTTAGAATGATGAAATGAAAAAGATTAAGGTTGGTATGATGTGTAGACTGCATGTGGGAAATGAGAAATGTATACAAATATTTAAAAACAAGATACAAAAAATTGTATATAAAATTTTAATTGGAGAACCTCAAGTGAGAGAGTCATGGGAGACCTAGGCATATGTGGGAGGATGCTATTAAATGGAGAAGTAGGTAGGATTGAACTGGCTCATTATAGGTTATGATAGTGGGTTTTTGTGAATACAGTAATGAACCTTTGGGTTGAAGATTAAAGTCTTTCCCATTTGTTTGTTTGTTTACTTAGTTCACTAGACCCCGTGCGATGAACTTTGCCAGTAGTTTTTATATTCTTATTCATTAATTGTCGGCCGTACAGTGTGCTGTGAGTCTTCTATAGGTACTTGTATTGATAAATCATTGGTAGTCCTGGTTTTGTGTCTTTATAGAAACTGCCAGACTCCCTTCCAATGTAATTTTCAGTCTTGGGAAGATAAATGCTATTGCCGATTTCATGGGATGGATTTAGCTTTGGGAGCAATGTAGCATTCTGCAGTATTTCTTACTGGTTATTTCATAAAGTTTATAATACTAACATATTGCACATAGATATAAATAAATAAAATTGTCACTAACCCTACATATGTTTCGGCTCAAAATGAGCCATCATCAGGGGTTTCCACTATGTAAGCTCTCCCACATGCAGTCTACACATCATACCAACCTTAATCTTTTTCATTTCATCATTCTAAGATTATTAAGTGATTCATACAAAATTATTTAAACAATTAATGCATTTACAACTGAATTCCAAGGAAGACATCTGTGGCAGTCCTTAGACTATACCATATACAGGACACATCTGTCTAGCAGTTCACTTACAAACAATGTTGACTTTAAATACTGCAATGAAACCTCTTTGCCTGGAAACTTAATATTTGAATTCAATTTAATAAAATAAAAATATTGTACAACTAAAAATACACAGTTACCACAAGTGAACAAACAATAATAAAAAAACTAATTTTATAAGATCAGTTTTTTGTTCACTTCAAGTTTGCACTTGTAAGGGAGCTTACATTTAGGTTTTCTGGCAAACACAGATGTGAAGAAGTCATAGAAAGGAACAGATTTACAGAAACGAACAGACATACAGAAAGAAACAGAGCATATAACAGTATAATCTTTTTGCAATACTAAAAACAATGATAAACATAAAAAACTTATTAAAGAAAACTGATTTTGTAAAATGCATCTGTGTTTCAGATGTGGAACTGGAAAGAAGTAAGTTTTGATTTCGCAAGCAGTAATGGTGATCTGCTATATGTCAACACACATGTGACATTGTGTTAATATAAAAGTTGTTCTAAAAAGTATGAGTAGAAGCACTGGATGGAAGAAGCATGACAAAACAAATGTATATAAAGGCGGATAAGTCAGAGCACTTGTTGGCATAAGAACTCCAGATGTTTGGTTCATAAATCCAGGGTGAAATCTGATTACTTGTACTACATGTAATGTCCACAATAGTAATCACTGGTTTAACTACATCAGCATTTCAGAGACAAACTCCACCTCCATCATCAGGGTTTCTGATATGACTCAATACAATCTTTGAGAGCTTACATAGTGGAAACCCCTGATGATGGCTCATTTTGAGCCGAAACATATGTAGGGTTAGTGACAATTTTATTTATTTATATCTATGTGCAATATGTTGGTATTATAAAACTTTATTATCATAAACAATGCACGGTATATACAATATCATGGTTATTTCATCTTTGTATCTTATATTTTTTTCAGGTGTTTTAAATTGGCTTGATAGTAGTGCAAAAGCAGATCATTCTTCACCAGACAAGGTGAGCATTGATGCTTTCATGAAACCTCCTTTCATATTGTCACAAACACATGGCCTGTTAATGGATACATAGTTTGGAACTTACTCACACTGCTTTGCTTAAACAGATGTTACGCTGTGGAGAAATTTAAATCAGACATGTTAGTAAGATTAGAACATTATATTTGTACTTGTAGTTTATTGAGCAATGCTGTCAGTAGCTCAGACTGTGTAGTGTTGATTGATTGGATGATAATTGGAATTGAATTTTAAAGGATGTGCAAGGACATGGGGGTTATGGAACAAAGCAGTTTTGGCCAAGTTTAAGGTAATATCATGGTATAAGTAAGTTTATTTCCAATGTACTGCATTAGTTCAAAGATAGAGGTAACTCCTACATGTTTCAGCCATCTTTTATGGCCATCTTTAGGGAGTACATGTCACACAAAGGTCATATATAGAATTAAAATATAACAGTGTCATTGGAAAATGGTCAAATACAAACTGAAATGTACAACACACACACTCAAGTATAGACAGTGTTATAGGTAAAGTATGTACATGATTCAGTTGTGACGTTTGCATCCAAACATCTTCTTTATCAGTCATATTTTTTATTGTAAGTCTGAAATTGTAAACTAAAATAAAATAATAATAATGTACAGATTATTGAGTAAAGTGATATAAAATATATTAATATGATTGTAAACAGTATAGCAAACATAAGGGGGTACGCAGTGGCGCAGTTGGTTGAGGCACTGCTCTACAAGCCGGAAGGTCGCAGGTTCGATTCCTGGTGGTGTCATTGGAATTTTTCATTCACATAATCCTTCCGGCCACATTATGGTCCTGGGGTCAACTCAGCCTCTAACAGAAATGAGTACCAGGAATATTTTCTGGGAGGTAAAGGCGGCCGGTGTGTAGGGCTGACAACGTTACCACCTTCATGTGCCGATTGTCTAGAAATCTGGGAACCTCAGCCTCCTGGAACCCTAAGGGCCTGTCCAGGCATGTAATGGGATTGTTTTACCTTTACCTTATAGCAAACATAACCCTACAATTGGTTGAGATGGGGATATGGGGTTTCATTGGAAGAACACTCTGTACTAGTCAGCTACATAAACAAACCTATCTGCAGTCGCTATGCTGTCAAGTTTATGCATATGTGTGTTTAATTCAGATGCCATGTAACATTCCGTGTAAGGTTTTATACTCTCTGTCCTTTTATGGATCAATTAAAGATCTGTTGTACTGATAAAGTTGTATGTAAAGATTTGTCTGAAGAGACTGAGGAAATCATGCAGTACCTTGGTCAAAATTCAAACCGAGCATTTCCTGAATATTCCTGAGTCCACTTCCTTGTGATATAAGAGAAGTCTTGTCTTGGGTATTGCAATTTAATTTAGTTTACTGGTGCTCATCAGGTGCAGAGCTTTCATAATCTTAGGCCTACAGCTCTTACACAGAAGAACCAAATGAAATTCACATTATCAGAATATTTTAATTCTTTAGCTTTTGAGTGTTATTCCTTTTTCTGATACTGGAAGTTGTCATGACATTTCATGTACGTGGAGTCACGTGTAATAACTTTCTTACGTCTTGTGATCTTTTGGGTTATGAAACTGTGTAATCTGGTATGTTGTTACCAGCATTTTAGATGAAGGTCCTTCAGATCCTTATAACTCAGCTTGTTCGACATGTATTGTACTTTGTCAACCCATTGCCTTGCTGTGGAGTTTGTTCCTGGCTTTTCCAACAACAGCAGCAGCAGCAGGAACAGGGTGTAAGCCATCTGGGCTTGTTCTGTCTTCATGAGTACTGCTCTATCCATCTTTGTCTTGGGCGACCCACATTTCAACTGGTGGTTGGAGTGTGTTCATACACTGACTTGAGAATTCATGTATTATTTATGCTTCATAAGCATTGTGTCCAACTGTGTCTAAGCTTACTGTCTTATGTAGACAGTAATTCATTTCACAAGTGTTGTTACTAATGTGTGTGTATGTGTGTATATATATCTGTTTTAGCTGCACACACCAGACGCAGATAAACTAACAAGGAAGGAGTCCTACAAAGCTCAGCGAAAGAATTATTGCCGTGAAAAGAAAAGAGTGGCAAATGAACTACTAAGTTCACTTAAAGATCCATCTATAATTGTATTAGCTGACTGGTTGAAAGTTAGAGGAACTCTGAAGAGCTGGACGAAGTTGTGGTGCATTCTAAAACCTGGGCTGCTACTGCTGTACAAGAGTGCCAAGGCCAAGGTAAGTAAATAGCTCTGTTGCATCGTGAGGGAGCTGTACAGTGAACCGCTGATTTTGTTTTACTGCATTCAGTGGAATCTTGTGTTTAGTGAATACTTGTTCTGATCCCAGCCACAAGCAAATATAAACTGTCTATTATTTACCCATATTAGTGAATTTTGATGTATTGAATAGCTTGCATTTTATGAAAATAATTTTTAACCTTCCAGAACTCATTCCTTAATTTAATGTGAGTGTGGTTGAAAGAGTGTTCAGTATTGACCTTTTATGTGTGCTGTGAATCATTACTGCACAATGTTTCTTTCATAATTTTGTTAATTATTGTGTAAGTTATTTTGATATTAATAATTATATGATTTATTTATGGATGTAGAAACAGCTTCTTTCTTTAAGTGTTAATTTTGTATGTTGATTTTTGTTTTATAAATTACTTTGATATAAAATGTTATTGAATTGTATTTGTTTTTGTTAAAACACTGTTTTTAACTGTTCATGTAACAAATATTATTTGATCACAATTATACACTTGCTTTATGTCACCTTTCTGATATCTAGAATTTTGAGATGTGTCCTAGATCTTTGGAAAAATTTGTGCACCCTGGCTAAAAATGATATGTGAATAACATTGGTGTTTGGCTGCAGTCATATTGTGATGTGGTTGTATGCGCCTGATGTCCTTTTGCTAATGTATCTTTCAGAGTAACCACTGGGTTGGGACGGTTCTTCTGAATACTTGCCATGTCATTGAAAGACCATCAAAGAAAGATGGTTTCTGTTTCAAGCTCTTTCATCCTTTGGAGCAATCCATATGGGCACCAAGAGGACCAGAAAAAGAAACAATAGGTGAAAATTAGCTCCGTGCACTAAATTGTATTTGTCATTTCAAGGCTTCTGCTGTGGTGTAGTTGAGGCCTTTGCTCTTGTGGGATATTACACAGTGTATGGTGGTAGTTGTTTAGCGAGGTTTCATAACAGACTATTGGTGCCATCTTGACCTTTGAAGATGGGACTGATAAGCTGTCCCAAAATGTACCAACATACGCTGTGTAACATCCCAGAAGAATGAAGGAGGCCAAAATTTTATTTTGTATTGGTAACAAAACGCATTGAAACGTCCTCAGGTGAATAGCTGTGTAAATGTGGAGTTCAGGCTCAGAATAGATGTGTGGGATGTGTAGAATGTAAAACAGTGAAGTACTAATCATTCAAGACGTCTCATTGGCTTTAAGTGCGATGATAACTAATGAACCATCGCATGTGGGCTTGTGAAACTTGGTGCAGGGGTAGATCATGTGTTTGCCTGCACTTTGTGTATAAAATCTTGTTTGTAATTACAAATATTATGATGATGTGAAGTGGGCCGTGATAGCATAGTCGGTATAGAGACTTGCTATGAGCTGGACGGTGTGGGGATCGAATCCCGGTGGGGGCGAGATGTTTAGCACCCGTCCAGACCGGCCCTGGGACCCACCCAGCCTCCTGTACAATGGGTACCGGGTCATTCCCGGGGGTAAAGCGGCCGGGGCATGGCATTGACCACCCACCCCCATCTAGCGCCGAGGTTAAGGAAAGAGTAGAGCTATACCTCTACTCCCCCTCTGGGCCTTCATGGCCTGTTCTAGGGTGAACTTTACCTTTACCTTATGATGATGTGAGGCTTTGAGGTTATGTCTGACAGATTTAATTTATAGAGAATCTGTACTTAAATAATTAATTTGTTACAAAATAAAATAGAAACAACAATAATAATCTTTATATATATATATATATATTATATATATAGTAGGCTTGGACCTCCATATGTTTTGTGTAAAAAGCAAACTGTATTGAAATGTGATGTCCTTCTAGTTAGTGGGACATTGTTATGTATATCATAATAAGATTCCCAGCAGCAGTATATTACATCTCTTTTATGTACTGCACTAAAGGAGTGTTCCCTAAGAAATTGTACTTGTGAACGTTTGTTTTATTTCAGTGTAATTAAACACAAATAAAGTGTTGCAATTTAATTCCTGAGCTGGAATCGTGTATTTGGTGTAGTGACTAGGCTACGCACTGGACAACCATTGAAACGTGGTTCAGTACCCAGAAGGAGCAAGAGACTGGCTCTGGGGCTCACCCAGCTTCCTGGACAATAGGTGCTGAGACATCTTTTCCCAGGGTAGAGTAGTCAGGCCATGAAGTGGACCACTGACGGCCTATCTGATGCAGACGATAAGAATGAGTGGAGCTGTACGTTCACAGGGAAGCTGTACGTTCACAGGACAGCTGTTGTTCACAGGACAGCTGTAAGTTCAAGGGACGCTGTACGTTCACAGGCACAGCTGTACTTCACTTTCACAGTCTAATTATTTGTAGGTGCTGTAGTGCAGCCACTGCCAACAGCTTATTTAATCTTCAGAGCACCTTCCCAGGCAGCAGGGAAGTGCTGGATGGATGCGTTGGAATTGTCTCTACGATGTTCATCCTTGTTGGTGCGTTCTATGAGCACCAAGTCATCAGGAGTTCAGGACACAACAGCCAATCATGAGACCCAGTGGAGCGAGGCTGATTATGAAAAGCACTTCACAGACCATGGTGAGTTCACACATTCTGGCCGTCTGATATTATCTAGGCCATATTTTGGGACATGCCGTAGAATTGAAGACAGATATGGGTGTGTAACATTTTGAAGAGTAACTGATTTAAGCCTTTCTACACACCTAGCGTAATAGTAATCCCTGTACAGGTCTGGACAGGCCCTGAGGGTTCAGGAGGTTGAGGCTCCCAGATTTCAAGATAATTGGCACATGAAGGTTGTCAGCCTTACACACCGGCCGCCTTTCCAGGAAATATTCCTGGTACTTGTTTCTGTTAGAGACTGAGTCGACCCCAGGGCCACAGTGCGGCCGGAAGGATTATGTCAATGAAAAATTTCAGTGACACCATCGGGAATTGAACCCGCAACATTCCAGCTTGTAGCACAGTGCCTCAACCAACTGCGCCACCGCGTGCCTCCCTGGTGTAACAGGCTTGTAACTAACAGAGAGTAAGATGTTTTCTTACTTTGTCTGGAAGACGAAGTTGCTTTTAACACAATGTGATACGGGCAACATCTGTAACTGCAGTCCTTTTGCTAGGTACTATTTAGACCTTATCTAGTGTACATGTATTTATATACTTAGGAGACAAGTTCTGACATCCCCTTGTGTAAAATGTTATTTTTTTCTTTTTAATTGTAGTCTTGTTATTTTAGATGTGGGATTATTCTGCACACCAATTAATATTTAGCTTATTTTAACAATTAGTTTTGAAGATTGAAGTCTTCAGTGCAGTCCAAGAAAACTGCCTTTATAGAGGGTGGCAATTGGGCACTTCCAAAACATCAGTAACTAATTGCCGGTTTACATGGCACCATATCCCAGAAGGCTTAATCTTCATGAATGTGGCACATAGGGTTATGGCTGCAAAACTCACTAGATGGACACAGAAGATAGTGATGCTATATGAACCTGTGAGCCTTTTGCTATCACTTCTGATGAGGACAGACTGGCTGCAGGTGTCATTATGACCAGACTGCAGACCAGGCGACTCTTGGGAGCGCAGCGGAAGTAGCTCGTTAAAGTAAGAGAAGGCGGGTGGCGAGAAGTAGTGGGGGTGTGAAAAGACCCCACTCTTACTCGAGTATTCCTCCTTCGATGAATCTGATCAAGGAGCGGCTGTGACTGTAAACTTGATATTGGGGCTGTATGCCCTGAGCCTTTCGCTGTCTCTTCTGATGAGGACAGACTGGCTGCAGGTGCCACCAAACTGCAGTCCAGGCGACTGTCGGGAGGCAGCGGAAGCAGCTCATTAAAATAAGAGAAGGCGGTGGCGAGAAGTAGTGGGGGTGTGAAAAGACCCCACTCTTACTCGAGTATTCCACCTTCGATGAACCTGTGAGCCTTTTGCTATCTCTTCTGAAGAGGACAGACTGGCTGCAGGTGTCTTTATGACCAGACTGCAGACCAGGCGACTCTAGGGAGCGCAGCGGAAGCAGCTCATTAAAGTAAGAGAAGGCGGTGGCGAGAAGTAGTGGGGGTGTGAAAAGACCCCACTCTTACTCGAGTATTCCGCCTTCGATGAACCTGATCAAGGAGCGGCTGTGGCTGCAAACTTGATACGGAGGCTGTAGGCTCTGAGCCTTTTGCTGTTTCTTGTGATGACAGACTGGCTGCAGGTGTCTACATGACTAAACTGCAGTCCAGGCGACTCACAGGAGTGCAGCGGAAGAAGCTCTTTAAAGTAAGAGAAGGTGGTGGCGAGAAGTAGTGGGGGTGTGAAAAGACCCCACTCTTATTCGAGTATTCCACCTTCGATGAACCTGTGAGCCTTTTGCTATCTCTTCTGATGAGGACAGACTGGCTGCAGGTGTCTTTATGACCAGACTGCAGACCAGGCGACTCTAGGGAGCGCAGCGGAAGCAGCTCATTAAAGTAAGAGAAGGCGGTGGCGAGAAGTAGTGGGGGTGTGAAAAGACCCCACTCTTACTCAAGTATTCCTCCTTCGATGAACCTGATCAAGGAGCGGCTGTGACTGCAAACTTGATATTGGGGCTGTACGCTCTGAGCCTTTCGCTGTCTCTTCTGATGAGGACAGACTGGCTGCAGGTGTCACCAAACTGCAGTCCAGGCGACTGTCGGGAGCGCGGCGGAAGCAGCTCATTAAAATAAGAGAAGGCGGTGGCGAGAAGTAGTGGGGGTGTGAACAGACCCACTCTTACTCGAGTATTCCACCTTCGATGAACCTGATCAAGAAACGGCTGTGGCTGCAGACTTGATAATTGAAAGACTAAGGGTTAGCACAATAAGCCTAGGGCTGTGGTGCGTCTGGAGCTAATGCCGACGGGCCCATAGAGGGGCTGTACGCTGTGAGCCTTGCGCTGTCTCTTCTGATGAGGACAGACTGGCTGCAGGTGTGACCAAACTGCAGACCAGGCGACTCTCGGGAACGCAGCGGAAGCAGCTCATTAAAATAAGAGAAGGCGGTGGCGAGAAGTAGTGGGGGTGTGAACAGACCCCACTCTTACTCGAGTATTCCACCTTCGATGAACCTGATCAAGGAACGGCTGTGGCTGCAGACTTGATAATTGAAAGACTAAAGGTTAGCACAATAAGCCTAAGGCTGCGGTGCGTCCGGAGCTAATGCCGACGGGCCCATAGACAGAAGAAGAAGAAGAAGAAGAAGAAGAAGTGATGCTATGGTACCTGGTGGTAGAAAGTTGTACTACTTGCCATTCTTGGTCCTCATGGTGACTGTGGACATTTTTGGATATGCTCTCATATTTTATATGAACTTAAGTTTTTGTCCCTGGAAATGTACTTATTATCATTTCATGTTTTTAACTTCTGATATGATATGAAATTGTTTTAGAAAGTGATTGAATTTTGGGTCAGGTTTTTAATTTAAGACTGTCGATATGTTCTTTGCTACTGCTTTTTAGAATGGGATTGATCTCCATTGTTACTAGAATTGATAGGATCTAACTAAAATATTGAAACATCTCAGAGATCACAAATGTGATTCTGTTCTTTAAATTTCTCTTCCATTCCTGTTGCATCTGTTCCCCAGTTGATGCTTTGCCACCCATTGGTCGTTTATTAAAGAACTTCTGTCCCAAGTCTCCTATTGCTCCACACAGTAAGATGTTGCTTTCACCTGCATCTGGTAGCTTTCACAGTTCCCCAGCCCCATCCGACTTCCAGTTGCAGCCTCCGCCAACTGGAATGAGTCCCTGCCCTTCCCCAACCCCGTTCTTCCAGCAACTGTATCATGCAGTAGCTTATATGGAGCAAGAATTGAATGAATCACCTTCCCATGCAGGTAGCAGTCCATACCCAGATTCTTTACAGCATGATTCAAGGCCCAGTACTGCTTTCTTTTATGTGGATTCCCTAGTCACTCTGCTTCTACTTCCATGCATGCTACTGAATGTGGCATTGCCCAGGTAAGTGTTCCCTCAAGTTGTAAGGGTAGTTATGCCCCCCAGGTTACTGTAGTCCCCTCCCCTCACCACACAGATTTGGATGACATCAGTCAGCCAGATGTTGGAGGAGGTGGCGACCATCTCAGCGGAGCAGAGCAGGGGTCCTTGTCGGAATCAGAGTCAGAAGGCTCCATCAAAAAGGAGGGGCTGCACGACATGGAGGGCGAGCCACTTGAAACTCCCTATGTCCATCATGGCGAAGTGGAAGAGTTTGGCAGTGTAATTATTTGTTATTCATATTTTATTAAAATGTTAATATTTGTGTGAACATATGCTCACATTAACCTGTTGGCTTACATGTGTCATATTGCCTGAACAGTTCTTGTTCACACTTGGAGGAAATGCAGGAAGGTTGTTCATATGAACTAGCCATTGCATTGTATTTAAGCCATGTAATAAAGTAATGGAGTGAAATGATATGGCATGAAGTAATGGAATGACATATGTGACCATGGTTGTGCCATAGCTCAGGTGGGTATTCGCTGGGGTCCCACTGTGGAGGCCTGGGTTCGATTCCAAGGCAATCCACGTAGGATTTGTGGGGGGAGAGAGAAGTGTTTTGTTAATGTTAATTGCTAAGATTGTAAAGTGTCAGTGATAGATGAATGAAATGTGAGTGTGGAAGACTGGTGGAAAGATATTGACAAGGAAAGGTTGAAGTACCTGGAGAAAAGCAGGTCCCATGTCCCTTTGGCCACCACAAATGCCACATGGAATGGCCCAGGATTGAACTTGGTTCTTCATAATGAGAGACCAGCAACTAATTCCCTGAGTTATGTCAAGCAGTTTGTTTTGGACAGAGTAGCAATGGAACAGGTTTCTGTCTGAGCACTGAAGTTTTCCCTGTCAGTTACTATTGCACAGTGTGCCATATTCATTGATCATCTGGGACAGTCTTTCCCAACCAGAGTTTCGCAGAACATCATGTGCGGTTCTGCGAGAAATCATGGAATAAATAAATAAATAAATAATAAAATCTTGAAATGCTGCAAAAAATTCTAAATATCTGTGAAATATCTGGTAATTCTTGTCCAGCCAGTGACAGTACTGGAGTAACCTCCATGTGCTGCCAGTTGCTCTTTTTTTTTTTTTCTCTCCCCCATTTTGATGAGTTTGTGTTTCAGGTTATATTTAGTTTTAGTATGTCTCTGCTCATTTCATACTGTTAGAGACCTGCCACACCTGTGGCAATGGAAAGGCTCCCCACTATCAACTTTTTCTGACTTGTAAGCATTTTCATAGGTGAGGGCTGCTTGGGATATGAAAAAATTATTTTAGGGGTTTCCTCAATGGAAAAAAGGTTGGGGAAACACGTGATCTGGTGGATGGACAGTGGGCCCATTAAAGACTACAGTACCACAGAGGCAATCTGACCCACCATGAGATGAAAAAGAAGTTGGATCACTATAGCACCAACAGTTTTTATGGTGGTGCCTGTAATTTTCTGGAGTATTGCTCTTAGGGTTTTTTTTTTGGGGGGGGGGGGGGGGTTCACGACAGGCTTTAAAGTTTGCATTTTGTGGTTTATGGCTGTCATGCTTTAGCCATTGCTGAATCAGAAGCCTTTCCATTTAACCCAATTAGTAGCTAGCAGAAAAGTGTGTACTACTATGATTAGCGTAACTAGTGATTTGAATTCAATCACAGCCAGTCTGCGTGTGTTACAGAGGAGGGGTTCACAAACTTTCCAAAAATCTAGGGGCAGTGTCAAAATTCTACATGCCAGAAGGGTGACATGACAGAAGTTTCACACCGAGGACCCACAATTATTAGGTGCCACTGTACAAAATTTAGTTGCTACAGTGACCTGCTGCAGGGATTGTTGCAGTCCTGATACAGAGGCTCCCTTTGTGACAGGTTGTTGCAGAGATTTTGATCGAGATGTGGTGAAAGGTGCATATTATATATATATTATATGCCTGGGTCTGTATCATGAAGTCAAAATTTATTGAATTTTATCATGTGTCGTACACTGATACATAGTACTGGATTTTTGCAGTGGCTACACATTTTTTTTTATCCCAGTCACTGCAGGTTATGTGTGTTTATAGCCACTGATCTTAGAAAATAGCCAGGCTGATGACTCAGTCAGTGTATTAACTGACAGTCAGAATGATGACTGGGGTTCAATTCCCAGCAAGGGCAGATATTTTTCTGTTCACCGCTACATCCTACTATTTGTGGGGCCCATCCAGTCTCTTATCTGCTCGGTACTGGGTGTTATTTGCCTGGAGGTAGAGTGAGCATGGAACTAGCCACTTCCCTCGGTCTAGTGGCAAAGTTCAGGAGGCTTGGAGGTATATCTCCATTCTCCCATACATTTTTATGGTATTGTGCTTAATTAAACATAGGGTCAACCTTCCTTTCGTCAACTAATATTTGGAAATGGCTCCTGACTCTGTAGAAAATTTGTTTGTGTCGGGTATAATCCACAAGTATGGCATCACTATAGTGTGGTCAGGTTATGCTAGTGAATTTGCAGTGGACCATTTATTCGTGTAGAGTGATGTTCTATGCACTGTACAGGCAGGGGAGCAGGTGGAAGAGCTTGCTGAGGAGCACAAGTCTCTCATCTGGTACCTTGTGAAGCAGGTGCGACCAGGCATGGACCTCTCAAAAGTGGTGCTTCCCACCTTTATTTTGGAGCCTCGGTCTTTCCTGGATAAGCTGTCAGACTCCTATTATCATGCTGACATTCTGTCACAGTAAGTTACAGCGTCTTCTTTTATTACATAATATACCGTGAGCCGGGATAGTGTAGTCGGTTATAGCGACCAGCTACAGGCTGGATGGTCTGAGGTTTGAATCCTGGCAGGGGCAGGAGATTTTCTGTTCTCCAAAATTGTTCAGACTGGATCTGAAGTGCAAGTGTGTCTTGTATGTGCGGGATAATACTGTTATTTTCTGTTGTCTCCTATCTAGTAGGAGCTGTCCATAAATTTGACTTTACACTTGTTGTAAACTGATCACCTAACAAATGGCAACCAGTGGGAAGTGATAGGTACAGTGGACAAGACTTGGGTTTTTTACGCAGGAATTAGTATGTTTTCTTGGCAAGGTTAGCCTGTAGATAAGGGACCTTATCCATTTTGTCAAGGTTGGAGCTGTTCTTGTCAGTCGAGGACAATATGTCGGTGAGTGATATATTAATGTTTATTCCAGAGCTGTACTAGAGGATGATGCATTCACCAGGATGAAGGGAATTGTGAAGTGGTACGTTTCAGGCTTCTACAAGAAACCAAAAGGCCTGAAGAAACCATACAATCCAATCCTGGGGGAGACATTTCGCTGCTCTTGGAAGCATCCTAATGGTTCCCGAACATTCTACCTGGCTGAACAGGTGAATGCTGACATTTATTCTTATTCTAGGCCTTTGCATTATGTTTTATACACTGTTCGCCCCTCGGAAAGGATCAGATTAGCTCTTAATCTTTGTTTCTGTTATGACATGCTCTTCAGATGATATTTGACGCTCCAAATTTTTGTGCCTGGTTATTCCCACTTTTTTGTTTTTCTTTATCGTTCTTGCTCACAAAAATATATTTGTTTATGATTTTCCTTTGTGATGTATTATTCAGGAGGTACTCGACTGATACTCCAAACAGGAGTCCGACTTTTCTGTTTTTTTTTTTTTGTAATTTTATTTAATCAAAAGAGATTTTTTACAATTTTTTTCTGTTATGCATATAGGTACATTTATGATAGATGTCAGTTAGTTCTGTTTCTTAGTACAGAGTACAGTATTTTATTTGTCCGACATAACAACTTGAGAACTGCTGAACAGATTTAGTTACATCTTACATTAGACAGTTTACTGCAGTTAGTCATTACATTCCAATTTTTGTTTAAAATTTGACAACTATAATGGACTCCTTATGTGGAGAGTGATGTGTCTTTTATTTTGCATCTGAAGAGTAGTTCATGCATAACATGCCCAATATTAACCAGAATAAAGAATGTTTGGAACAGAAGTTGTAGAAAAAAATGAAACATGCATTTTATATCCATTACATGTTTCTAAAAAAAATGTTACAGTTTCTTTAGATAAGTAAATGAATGGGATTTTGATATTGTTTTAGAGGTGATGACTGTGCCAGTGCACCACAATTATGTGCTGTGTGTATGTTTTGTAACTTGTTTTGGCTTTATTGCAGGTCTCTCATCATCCACCAGTTACTGCATTTTATGTGACGAACCGGCAAGATGGTTTCTGCATCAGTGCTTCTATACTGGCAAAGTCTAAATTCTATGGTATGGCCTGTTAGTGTAAATATCTTAATTCCTGAATATTCAAGTATTCTGGGATGTTACACTCTGTTGGGTAAATTTATTTACTCAGCAAGCTGCGTAACATCCAAGAAGACTCAAATCTTCAGTAACTGTTATGAGAACCTGAAATCTTGCATCTTAATTTCTGCATGCCCATTCTGCTTGCTGTATACTTGCTTAAGTAAGACTGTATGTAATTTTCAGGCAACTCCACCTCAGCAATTCTAGATGGTGTGGCTTTGCTTACTTTGTTGCCTCGTGGTGAAGACTATAGTATCACCATTCCCTATGCACATTGTAAAGGCATCCTCATGGGCACACTCACGATGGAACTCGGAGGGAAAGTTAGCATTGACTGTGATAAAACTGGTTATAAAACAGAAATTGAATTTAAATTGAAGGTTTGTAAATGTTGCTATGATTACAGTTACTCTTCTGTGGACAGGTTGAATTTTAACTGCCAGTGACTGTGATGTGTTATGTTCAGGATAGCGGAAATATGCCTGTTGACACTGTCTGCACTGTACCATAGATCAGGTGGTTAAGACATAGAGGCCAAGGTTTGATCCCAGGGCAGTTCATATGGGATTTGTGGTAGACCAGTTGGCACTGCAACAGGTTTGTCTTTGAGTACTTAGGTGTTCCCTCGTTAGTTATCATTCCACCAGTGCTCCGTATTCATCTACCATTGACACTGTATAGTCTATATACTGACAGTGTGATGAAATAAACTGTTAAAAAAGAAAATGTCTATCTGAACACAGAAAATGTACATTGTGGTTGAACATGTTTTAATTAGATGTCTGCATGACTGAAATATGCCAATCAGGTGTATTTCTGTCAATATTGGGACGTTTTGGTCTGCCACTGAGTAGGAAATTCAGGTTTTTGGATGCTGCCTTCAATGTTACTGTGCGGGTGGAGGCAGTATATTTCTCTAAAACATCTGTAACCTCCCACTGTACTATGTGGCATCTTATTCCAGATGATTGTAGTCTTAAAAATTATCATTGATGTCTTTGTATTTTTCAAGTAAAATAAAATGTATAGTTGAAGTAGAAAATTACTTAGTTTTGAAATTCTTCTGACAGTGCTATTTTTTCTTATGTTTGTTACACCAGCCATTTCTCGGAGGTGCAGAGCAAACAAATGCAATATCTGGCAGACTGAAGTTGGGAAAGGAGACTCTTGCCACTATAGAAGGTTATTGGGATGGCAGCATTTTCATTAAAGACAGGCGGACAGGGGTAAATACATTGCTATGCTGAATTGTAGCTCCACAGAATTAAGTAACATTTCCTAATATGTATTTAGAACTGCCTTCTTAAGTGAAGAGGCATGAAAACTGCTCTTTCAAGGGCTAAAAACTAATTTTATTCTATATTAATGAGTTGTATGCTTTAAGAAACAGATAAACTTGTAAAGTATGTGTCTTTTGCAAACAGAAATTGTTTGTCTACAGTCACAGTCAAGGACACGTGGCCTGTCAATCAGAGTGACTGTTCTGGATTTATTCATTGGTTGTCCAGACAAATTCCAGGATACTATTTGTGAATTACATATTTGTGCCATGTCAAATTATGCCATGACTGCCTCCTCCTACATCCTTTTCTGTTCATTATTTGCTAATTATCCTACCAGTTGATGATCTATAATCTGAGATATTGAAAGTGTCATTACTTGAATAATAAATGAATAAGGAATAAAGATGTAGATTTTGAAAACTTTGTCACATTGTGTAATATTTAGGAAAGGAGTCCTGATTTAGAATTGACTGTACAGAGCACTGCAGCAATGCCCTGTATTATAGGAGGAGCAACTCTTTTGGAAACCAACTCCAGAAGTTCGTTGCCAGAGACTGAAACGGTTCACTGTGCCAGTGGATGAGCAGGGAGAGTTTGAGTCTGAACATTTGTGGCAGCATGTGTCAGCAGCGATCGCTCGAGATGACCAGGTAAACACTGTGTTTGATCCTGTAGTCAGCAATTGTATGTTTGGAATGGAAAAAAAGTTATCAGTTTGGCAGGTAGGATTTTGGCATAATTTTTCAAGGCCTGTTGATCCTCATCTTTTCCAGTATTGAGCCTGGTTGGTCTGTTATGGCCATTAACAGAACATTAACATGTAACCTTCAAACCACGAGGTTGGTATTTAAACTTTTTGTGCATTGTTTACGAAAAACATCATTTGAACAGAAAAAGATAAAATATGAAATGAAGGTATTCTGTGGAAAATAAAACAGAGATTTTGCAATCTTCACAACAACCAAGAAATGCACTAGGTAGAATACATATATATATAATGTACATTAAAGACCCCTACATATGTTTCGACTGGTGTACTGGAATTTTTCACTGACATAATCGTTTCGGTCGCACTATGGCCCTGAGGTCGACTCAGCCTCTAACAGAAATGAGTACCAGGAATCTTTCCTGGGGGGTAAAGGCGGCCGGTGCGTAGGGCTGACAACCTTACCACTCATGAGCCGATTGTCTAAAAACCTGGGAGCCTCGACCTCCTGGAGCCCTAAGGGCCTGCCAAGGCCTGT
The DNA here is from genome assembly GCA_021186555.1 of Reticulitermes speratus. Taxonomy (NCBI): domain Eukaryota; kingdom Metazoa; phylum Arthropoda; class Insecta; order Blattodea; family Rhinotermitidae; genus Reticulitermes; species Reticulitermes speratus. The sequence goes on along the minus strand of JAJKFL010000011.1, from coordinate 32,166,817 downwards.
AATGGGATTGCTTTACCTTTACCTTTACATATGTTTCGACAACAAAGTGTCATCCTCAAGGGGTTCATCACAAAGTAATACAAGATTATCACATCAAGCTATATGGTTAAAAGATCAAACATTAAAAACCAAAACATGCAAATTCCACACTCATACTTTACAATATTGTGATGTTAAAATATTAAAAGTGGTAAACAGTCACTCCTGGTGTTTATACTTGTTTATGGTCATGTGGACTGTGCACACAAGCATCTGCATCCATCAGAAGTGGATCTTGTCATGTTACTGCATTGACTGTGCGTTGTGTGGAGTGGTGTACTGCAGTACACCACTCCACACAACGCCTTTGAATAACAGCTGGTTCAACAGCCTCCAGTGGGACAGGGCCTCCTCATTCTTGAGGCTTCACGATCACAAGGAAGTGCAGTTAATGTTGGAAAATAGTGCAGATGATGTGCCTTGATTTTGTAGCAATATTGTAACAGTACAATTAAAAGTCTTAGCTTAAAAGGCATGTTGCTATGCATTTTGTACATCATTTGCATATTATGTCTTGAATTACAGGTTGCAGCAACAGAGGAAAAGACTGCTTTAGAGGAGGCCCAACGTGCGGCAGCCAAAGAACGCAAAATGAAGTGTGTAGAATGGGTTCCGAAGTATTTTGAGCAGGTGCTGATTGCTTATCTCAATTTTCTTTGGATCTCACTGACAAATATTTAAGTGTAGCAAGTATGAAGAGAGGTTGCAGGCAATCAAAAAGTATTGTAAGGTACTGACTGCCACAGAGGACACATGTATATGCAGAATATTTTCCTTGCTGCTGTGCTTGTCACTGGTGTATCCTGTAGATAGATTTACTTCACTCCTGTAGAACACACTGGTGACTGCTGCATTGCCTGGTTATGGGTGCCACTAGTTGTATACAGTCTTTAGGGAAGCATGCTTGCTAAGGCTTGCGGCTATTGCGCCTCTTTTCTGCGTCTGTAACCATTCACAGTAGTGTAACAAGACAGGAATTGTATGTATAACATAACATTGAGGCACATTTACGTAACCATTGTTGCCATGGAAAGGTAATGTATTACATATTCTGAGTGTGTTTCCTTGGCCTTAGTTATCCGGCACGCACAGCACATGCAGTGTATTATGTTGTCATCTGTGGCCTGTCTGGCCCTGCCATATTTTCCCACATTATTTCACAAACAACATAATTTTCAGAAAAATGTTATTCAACATAAAACATGTGTTTTGATTTTCTCTGCAACTTTTGTCTCAAACATTTCTCATTTTAAGAAGAATTCAGCAAGATAATATCATAAATGTGCGTAGGTGTTCTTGTAAAGGCCCCATTAGTCTTGTAAGATTTTAATGAAACTCGAATTTTCTGGCCAGATTTTTGAAAAGTACTCAAATATCAAATTTCATGAAAGTCTGTTCAGTGGGAGCCGAGTTGTTCCATGCAGACAGACGTGATGAAGCCAATATTCGCATTTTGCAATTATGCAAATGCGCCTAAAATTCTGGCCTGAGACAAAAAATGTAAAATATTATTGTGGCAGTTAACATGTTGAGAATTAAAAATGTGTGTGTATGCCAGTAATTCACATAACAGTAGATATTTATTTGTACAGATGCACTCAAGAAATGTGTTTGTGAATGAGTCGTACAGATTCAATAACAGAAGAAACTTCTTACAGGATCTTATTTCGGGTCACTGGATGTACAAGCATGCAGATCTTCGTCCATGGGATCCTCGTAACGATGTGTGCCAATATGAGTATAACTATGTAATTCAAACCAAGACACGACATCAGACGCCGATGATCAGAACTGCAAGTATAGTCAGTGTGGATCCACAGAGTGTGGTAAGTTTTCCAGTTTTGTTTTCTCCCTTGAAGCAGTGTTCACCCAAAGGCTGTGTTGAATGTAAGAAATGTTGATTTTTGTGATTTTTTCTCTTTGTTAATGAAACTCTTCATGGCTGAATAATTCCCCAAGACAGAGATCAGAGTTGAGGCTGTTACAGCTGTGAATATTGAGATTATGCTTTTATGGGATGTAACGGCATTTATTGTGACAGATACAAACCAATATTCCAGTGGTAAATGCTTGGCAGACTATCTGGTGTCACTTCCCAGAAGACTGTAATCTTAAAGCATGTTAACCACCACCATCACACCATCATAGGAAGTAAAGAAATGTGGCCCAGTGGGAGCTCCTGCCTCAGATGTGTTTTTATCATTGATACACATTCACAGACCAAGATGGTCGAAGAAAACCACAGCTGGAGTCATTAAGAAAATCAGTTTTGTGTAGGGATGGGATATTCGAATCCTCGAATCCGCGAATCTTGAATAATATTCGAGATTCGAAAACTCAAATCTTTGCGCTTTTTTCGTCTTTCGAATCTTTCGAATCCTAACCTAGCGAAATTCTGCCACCTAGCGGAATCTTGAGGAACTTAAACTACTTAGTGCTACTCACTCTATAGCTCAGCGTTTCTAGTTCTACTCAACTGTCCGCAGCGTCTCACTTGTACACGCTATCAGTCTACGCTCGGTGTTATCCGGTCTGTATTTTTGTCTCACTCTTAGCGTTTCTCACACTTTTTTTATTATTCCTACGTGGTTTCTATCGCTAACCACAGCATTTACGCTTACTTGGGAGCGATTTATCTTGTGCCTCTGGCATAACCTCTTATTTCCTATAACCTACAACCAATGTCACCTATAACCTACAACCCATGAGATGGCAACTTCTGATATCTGGAACTATTTCCACATTTCGGATAATGAAAATTATACGAATTGCAATCTGTGTTCTGCAAAAATATCCAGAGGAAAAGGGTCACATACTACTTCAGCAATGTGGAAACATTTGAAAGGCAAACATTTATCCAAATTTCAAGAACTGAAAGGTAGAAGTTCACCATCCCCATTACTGACTCCAGCTTCAACCTTAAGCTCTTTGACTGTCAGAGTTGACTCTCCATTCAAAGACAATAATGACCCAGATGATCCAGCTGTTGTTGGGAGTCCTCCATCAGTTAGTTCAACTTCTACACCACGTTCAGCAGCTTCTTTCTATGGAGAACAAAGCCCTTTCAAAACACCCCCAATAAAACGCAAAGCAGTATCGTCTAACCAACCGACTCTGAAAGAATTTGTTGATAAAATGCAACATTTTAAGCCTGGAGACAAAAGAGCTAAAAACAATTACCAGATTACTCGCCGAAATGATCTGCAAAGATAACCAACCATTGTCCATAGTGGAAGATAAAGGTTTTAAAAAGTTGATAAATCACCTTCAGCCAAGATATATTATCCCAAGCAGAACACATTTTGCCCATAAGGTAATTCCAGAGATGTATGAAGAAGAAAAAATAAAAGTTGAGAAACTTTTAAAAAAACCGAGTTTGTTGGAGTCACAACAGACATGTGGACATCAACATCTTCTGACGATTACCTCAGTTTGACAGTTTACTTCGTAGATGAAAACTTTGAGTATCATCACTTGTGTTTAGAATGCATTCCCTTTGCAGAAGTTTCACATAGAGCATCTTCAATAGAAACTTTCATAACCGACACTATGAAAGAATGGAATCTCTTAGAAAAAGTTGTGTGTTTCATGAGAGATAATGGTCCGAATATGGTTGCAGCTTTAGAACGCAGTACCTTTGACCACTTGCCATGCCTGGCTCATACTTTTCAATTAGTTATCAAAGATGGTCTACTTAACAACAGTGAAATTAAGGAAATAATGTCAGCCTGCCGGAGTATTGTGGGATATTTCAAGCACTCTTCTAAAGCCATGAAGTCTTACGAGCTTTTCAAGCTAAATTAAGTCTTAAACCTCATCGTTTGATACAAGACGAACCGACAAGATGGAATTCTCAGCTTCACTTGCTCACTCGTCTCATGGAACAAAAGCAAGCTGTTTTATTATCTGCTTCAGACTTAAATTTTCAGGTAAATCTTAGTGCTCGACAGTGGACAACTATAGAAGAAGTGATACGAATCCTAGATGTGTTCGATAGAGCTACATTTGTGGCCAGTTCCAGTCAAGTAACAATCTCAGAAATAATTCCTTTAGTGAATAGCACCATTAATGCTCTACAAAACTTCAAATCAACTTTAGGTTCCATACAGCGTTTTCGAAATGACTTGCTTACATCTCTAAAAAGGCGCTATCAGTCTGTTGAAACAGAAAAATTGTATGCTCTTGGTACTATACTGGATCCCCGATTCAAAGGAAGTGTATTTTTGAGCAAAGAAAACCTTGAGCAAGCTAAATCAACACTGACAATGGAAATTTCTGATATTAGTATTTTGCAAGCAGTGACACTGATCTGCAGTCATCAGAACAAAGTCAAAGAGATACCATTCAAAAATCGCCAACTGAACAACAAGGAGTTCATAGCATGTGGAGTTACTATTCTCAATTGATGATACCATCTACCAGCACTGAGCAAAGTTATAGTTTGTCTCCTGAAGAAGAAATAAATGCTTACTTAGCAGAAACACTGCTTCCACCATCTGCGGACATCTTTAAATACTGGAAGGACAACAAAAAATATCAAAATTTAAAGAAACTCTCTAAAAAGTTTTTAATCACACCACCATCGACAGTACTATCAGAAAGACTATTCAGTACAGCAGGTATCATAGCTGATAAAAAACGAAGTAGGCTAGACCCAGAGCGAGTTCGAATGCTAGTGTTCTTAAATAAAAATCTCTATTAAAGGTTTCTGATTCTTTTAGATTGCCCTGAAAGAGTTCAGTGTTTAGTGTTTTTAATTTTTATTAACTCTTAAAATAAACATGTTTTTTATTTTTCTTCATTTTCTGGAAAGAATTTAGTATTCCATGTTTAGCGTTTACTGTTTATCTACGATATATTAACTCTTGAAATAATCCCCTCCCTCTACACAAATGTCAAAAATGTGACCTGTTACTCAAATATTATTTGTATTATTATTATTATTTTTAATATAATTAATATTATTATTATTTCATTTATTTGTATCTTCTTAATGAATAATATAGGTATATTTTTGAAAACTGTATTCTTAAATGTGTTTTTTCATTAAACACAGATTTTAAATTTTGCTTCAAATAAAAACTTTTAATTTTAAAATAAATACTAAATGGTATAGAACTAAGTCTTTTTCCCTTTAGTTTTTTCTTATTATTATTCTTATATGAAGGATTCGAGAGATTCGAGATTCGAGGGATTCGACGGATTCGAGAACCTTTTAAGATTCGATCGGATTCGGATTCGAGCAAATTTAGGATTCGTCCCACCTCTAGTTTTGTGTTATGCCTAACAGCTCAAACAAATGTATCGTGAGATGGTGACTTCTGTTTTTATAATTATCCAACGAACTTTGACACACAGTATGTGTTTGTAGGTGATGTTTGTGTTAAATGCATTTGTTTTAGGTTCCATTATTGCAGACAGAGTCCAGATCTTCTATGTCTGCACGCAAGTCTTCCAAACTTCATCTTCCTGCAAAAGTGACAACAGTCGAAAGGCAAGACAGTGCTAGTTCATCTCCAGATGGAGAGTTCCACAGTGACTCCAGTCAGTCGGAAAATGAGTCCCGCTCACGTTCACACATGTGTTGTAGGACATACTCAAGGTAATTATTAGAGGCCTGTGTTTTTGCTTGTTTCCATGATCCTTTTGTGATATGCAGTGGAACATGAGAAACGCAAACTTATGAAAGATTATGACAGATTGATGACTCTCGTTTGCAGATACGGTGTTCCAGCAGAACTTGTAAAGCCCCCTTTCCCTTTTGCATAGACTTATATGCCTACAGGTGTGTGTTATTGTTTTTTGTTTTATTTGTGTAAAGAACTTGTGACTTAACACAGATGCTGTCTGTGTTAAATTTGCCAGATATATCTTCAAAATTGTACACTGCTAACATGTTTGAAATTGGCTTAAAAAAGTATTTTATGCATAATATTTAGTATTTTTTATGATCTATCAAACCTCAGATTGTTCAAAATGTGGGCAATAAGTGTCAAAATCCATGACTGCAACTATATTTCTAATGTGTATCATAGGCTCCAGTTCAGCTCTGGGGTGCACCCAGCCTCCCATTTAGTGTGTATCAGGGACTCATTCCCTGAGGGTAAAGCAGATGGGGCATGAGGCTGACCACTCACTTCCATCTAGTGCTGAGGTTGAGAATGAGTGCTGTTATACCTCCATTCCCCCTATACGCTTTCATGACGTGCAAGGACAACTTTATTTATGTCAGGAGAAGCATGGGAAGTTTTTCTAATTAAAACCAGTGGCTAGTCGGCCTACAGTGCGAGAGATAATGTCACGTGAGACACAGAGATATGTCTTATGTCTATACAGTTGGTATCAATATAAGCCTTTGATCTGTAATGAGTATTTCTCAGTTCTTATGTTATCTTAATTATAAATGTTTTGTTTACAGACTGGCTGAAACTATGTCTGGCTTGGAAAAAACATTACAAGATCATGGAGAGAAATTGGGACGCATTCAGCGAGGTTTGGAACACCTAGCAAAGGTTCAGAGAGAGAAAGGTGCAGAGAAACAGCTTGTGTCGAGTTTTGGTTTCAGTCATGAACTGGTGTGTACGGTTGTTGCGGTGGCTGTACTCCAGTCCATTCTTGTGTGGCTGTTCTGTCACATATAGGCCTGGCTAATGGCCACCTGTTCGTGTTGTGTACAGTGCGATTGTGTGAGTAACATGATGTAAATACAAGATATACTATTAAGCTGTTGAACATTTCGCATAACTAGCAGTACATTATGTATGAACACAGCAATGCATTTGTGTCCTAGTATATCAGTATCAAGAAGCATGCTTTGCAGCACCTGTGCTACCTATCAGACATGCATTAATTCTTTTTATTGTGTCTTATGTTTAAAGATTTCACCGCATTTCGACTGAACCAACTTTTATATGATATAAAACCTGTGAGTGAAGACTTCTGCTACACAGAAAATGGACAAATTAGGGTTTGGGTGTTCAAATTGCTACACTTTGTGCAGAAATTTGTTTGTAAACAACCCAGTCAGTATTTGATGCATAGAAGCCTTATGGACTCAGTGTGCGTTGAATTATGTGCTCTGTTTCAGTATCACATCTGTATTGTTTGAAGTAGATGGCATCTTTATCTTTCATTTTATCTTCAATGATTAGAGATATTTAACCATACAGGGTCCATGGAAGGAAGTACCATGGATTGACCCCCTCAACATCTACCTCAAGCTATTACACCTTCTGCTCCAGCATATTTCCCTGTATTTCCCCATGTCATTTAGCCAGGAATGTTGGTAGTAGTGATATCTATGTAATAATATTCAATAGCAACAGGTGCTTTGGGCTGGTGACAAAGGACGGTATGGATTGGAGAGATAGACAACTGCAGGCAGAGAGGGGAGCCTTAAGCTTTGTCATCCCTATCATCTGTGGGATATTCTTACATGTGGCTGCAGTATGGTATATCCGTCTCCTACCAAGACTGTTGCATACTGACTTTCTCTTGTATGTGTGCATATTTGGATCTCGTGGATCAAAATCAAGCTCTGAAGGGTACAACACAATTATGCCAGGAACCGTAATATTATGATATATGTAAAGATGTCCCACTGCTTGGAACCATAATATTATCTTTTGGCACAGTTTGCTTTTTTTGAATTAATCATATCATGTTACCATTAGCAGTACACTGTTCTAGATACCATGGAGATGCTTCTGGGGGTTTTTTTTGTGGCAGAAGTACCAGAAATGTAATTCTGTTCAAGAAGGTTTTCGAGTGTTTGCAAAGTGGCCAGACTGCAGTGAATGTCATAGCTTCATATGTCTGTGTAAAGTATTGCAGGTTCTGAAAGAGTATTTGGGATCTTTGAAGTGCAGATTTGAAGCATATTTGCTGTTCTTCACAATCGTGAGGGAGATGTCAGTTGGGAATAATCTGTTTAGAATTTAGTGTGTGATTTGGGTACATTTTGCATGTTTCTGTTTTCCCTTCATATCCATACAAAGGTTTTGTTTTCTACTCTTCTCATAAATTACTAATAAATTAAAATTGAATTAATAATAAATATAATTTAAAGTTTGAGTTTAGGAAAGTTTGTTGCAAGGTGCGTTTCAGTTCAGTAACACACAAAGTGGATGAAGTTTGTGGCACCAAAATAAGAGTTGAGGATAGTTCAATAAACACACAGCTCTTGAAGCTGAATTTTTGTAGCAGATTTAAAATATGGATTATATAATGTTTTCAACTTGATCCCAGTGCCTGTACAGTCTAAAGTGTGGGTCTTTGGCTGCCCACTTTCTGGGATTTCGGGTTCGAATCCTGCCGGGGGCATGGATGTCTGTCACTTGCGAGTGTTGTGTATTGTCAGGTAGAGGTCTCGGCAACGGGCCGATCACTCGTCCAGCGGAGTCCTACCGAGGCTGGTGTGTCTAATTGAGTGTGATATCAAAACCTCAACAATGAAAAGGCCTAAGCCCACTAGGGCTGTCGAGCCATGAGAAAAGAACATGTTGGTGTGTCACAGATTACTCACCTAAAGAAAGTAGTCATTACAGCCCTAATTAATCGTTTGGCATCGAAAGTCGACTATAGTTGACATGCAGTGTGATGCTGAGAAAACTGAACGTCCACTAAAGTTGTCAGCCAAGAACATGGAAAGTAATTGGCGGCCATTTAAAGTGTGGGTCTTTTGCAGAGTACACTGGACACTTATTTTATCACCGAAGGGCTACTGTCACATTAGTTAAATCACTATGTTACCCACTACCTCAGAAAAGTTACTGTTTGTGTCTCATGTGTCATTTGTTTGTGATTGTTTGCTGGATATTTATTTGATTCAGCAATATGTAGGGTAGCATATACAATTTTGGTTGGAAAATCTGAAGGGAACAACTAGACTGTTGGGAGACCTGGGCATATGTCAGAGGATAATATTAAAATATGTTTTACAGAAATATGATATGGACTGTTTTGAACATGGTAATGATATTTTGAGTTCCATGGAAGGCAGTGAATTTTAACAGAGGACATACTGTGGTGTCCCATTAACTCAAGATATTAAATTAATACAATCAATACAACTATTCTTTATTATAAAAACAATACTTTTGTTTCAGCCTCGAAGGGTTATCATCAGGCGAGAAAATGTAAATCATAAAAAATGATGCTATTTAAAACATCTTTAATTCAAAAACCGTCACTCTTCTCCACTGTCATAGAATAATAGAATACAAATATATGTGCAAGGTTAGCGTGTCCTGTGTTATATGTCTGAACAACAAAAACACAAGTTAAAAGAGGCTGATTGACTCCCATCATGAAAAATTGATTCAAGAAGATTATATTGCTTCCACAGTTAATATAAACATAAAAATGCTGTTGATTATAGAACAGAACTATATGTGCAAGAATTTTTTTACATTGTATGTAATCTAGAAAATATTAAGTGGGAATTGTAATACAGTAGCACAAATTGTAGTAAAAGGGGTTGTAAGGAAGAGATCTCTTTCAAAACAATAAGAATTATAAATGTTTTAACTACCATCTTTTTCATATCTTTATATTTTCTCAACTGATGATGACCCTTGGGGTTTGAAACATGTAGCGATTATAAAAACCAATATTATTTTTGTAATAAAGGATAGTTATGTCGACTGTATTAATTCAATGTATTGTGCAGTGAATTTCTTGACCAGCTGTGTAACTGTAAGCTTCTGAAGAAGGACCCTCTTCCTTGGAGTGAGTTTAGTAAGTGTTTAAATTAATAACATCCATGCAGTTTTTATGTCTAAAACCCCATAAAAGCTGTTGTTCCTCTTATAAGGGAACTGTGTTTTCCAAGAAAAGTTGGCAGTTACTGTATCATTTCTTGACTCTAGGCAACTATACAGTAAAGAGCCATAAGCACTTATTTAAGTTTGCCTTCAGTATGTAAGGTCTTAAAACAATAAAAGAAGTTTAAATTGCTGGGCAAGGCTGTTTTACCATGTTGAAACATTACATAATTTGGAAATTTGATACAAATTTATGAAGTTCTGTACCATGAGGTTTACACTCACCAGGGATGTGACACTATGTAACTTGGTACATAGGTACCAACATTTTGGATGAACCTGCTGCCTTCATCTTCAGGGCCTTTTCTACCCCTGAAAATGGAGGCACCAAACTCCATTGCATAACATCATAAAACAATGTAATCATAATGGTCAGTGCTGTGGAACTTCATATCCCACCTACCAATGATTTCAAGTATGAAATTTCTCGGTAGAGTCAAAAGTGAATTCCACTATTTGCTCACTTTGGAGGGGGGGGGGGGGGGGGGGGTTAATATTTGAGTATGTAATACTTGTGTTTTATGTACTGATACAATGTAAGGATTGCAGTGAATGGTGGAACATCAGCACAAATCCACAAGCATATACAGATTGTAAATTCTTTTACTGGTAAAGTTGTACTGCACAGAACAGCATGATATGTGCTATGTAACAAACTGTTCTTTCAAATATGTAGAGAAAGGTTATGTCTTCCGGTGTGTGACACCGTGTAATCTGGTAGGTAGGTATCGATATTTTGGATGAACCTGCAGCCACAGTCTTCTTTGCTGGAGATGGGGGCAGTGAGTTCCTCCAAGCCATTGGTACATATTGGTACGTATCTACTGGACTGCATGGTGTTGCATCTCAGAAGACAGTAAACCTTGTGGCCTGCCATAATACCACAGATCTCACAAGTACACAGAAGTCTGCAACATTGATTTTGTTTCAAGAAATTTCACAAAAGGAAAAATTTCACGTTTAAAGATATATTATGCTGGTACACGCAGAGATAAAATACTGCATTCAGACTCAGAGTGGTATATCTAACACATGAGTTCTCTTTAACAACAGTTAGAGGATTTAAGTTTTGGAAAGCAAATGTTTTTTCCGAGCAAATTAAAAACATAAGCCTTGGTAATTAACATTATTTATCTGTTTATGTATTTATTTATTGTTACTAGTTACTTCATAATGCCTTTGTGAGATGAAGCCATGATGTAAAAACTAAGTTATATTTAAGGTTGTTTTCTTGATTATGAAACCATGTAGTCTTGGAGACTTTGCCAGAGTTTAAGGGAAACATTGGTATGCTCAGTAATAAACCTTTAATATTACTGAGCGTTTGTATAGCACAACGGGATGATTTTGGTAAAATTGAAGCATTGGTAGTTATGTGGCATCAGAATCCACAGTTTATATTTTCACTCCTATGAATACTTCAACTCTTATCTGCATTAAAATTTATTTTCAACAGGATTCCAAAGTCTGAATGCATGAAGTCAGTATTATGAAACAATCTTTGCCTTACCCACTTTCAGGGACAATTACAGTGAGTAAATTATTTTTTGTAATGTTCTGGTCTTTGCATTTTCCTCACACTCTCTGCAGCTGTTTGTTCTCTGTGACGTCCTTATAGTCTTTTTGAAACAGATATGACATTTAACTACGTCTCTGTAGATCGTATTATTAAGTTTTATGGCACCATGTTTGCTGCATGTGCTGTGATGAATGTGGTAGAAATGTAAAGTACCCCTCCAAAGCCATTGTGGTATAGTTACGGAGGCTGTGAGAGTGATTAAAATGTGAAACTTAACTGTCACAGATGTGCACTGGTTTAGCTTTGCAATGAGTATTTTCCTAATTACATGATTAACCCCCTTGTATGCCAATTGAACCAGTGAAACAGGTCCTGCTAGACTTATATCTGATCAGACTGATGCTTCGACGCTTATTTTCTACCACGCGTGTATGTATGTGTGTGTGTGTGTGTGGTGTGCGCATGCGCCAGCATGTTTGCATGCGGTACAGCAAAGTTAAATAATTGTTCCTGAGATCTCTCTGTTTATTTTGGACATAGAGGTGTCAGTTAACAGTTATATTCTGGGATATGACACCAAGTAGCCAGGTAGATGGTTACTAGTATTTGGGGTGGAACATGCAGCCACCATCTTCAGGGTAGAAAATGGAGGCTGCAAGTTCTTCTGAATTGTTTGTATGTATTTAGTACACAATATGATGCTGCATCCCAAAAGACTGTAGTCTTAATATTCACTGCCAGGGGAACTTCAGATCTCTTGTAAGTGCTCTTCATTATTTACAAAACAGCCTGCAAGTTCTTGCATGGTCAGTCGCGTGCACTTGGCAGTAAAAGGACTGATTTTATAGCAGTATGTCTGATACTCTTGATGATACATAACATGAAGCTGACAATATTTCATTGTATGGAGCTCTAGAAAAAGCGTTAACATTTGCTTTCATAGAAGGTTGTAAATGTGTTTCACAGATGCAGAGTAAGCATGTTCCTCATTTACATATTTTAATTGTGTATCAGTTATATTTCAGTTGTTTGTCGATGGTAAAGTGTTGACTGGTAGGTCCATGTGTGTCGCTGTGAAGACCGATGGGTTGGTGGATAATCTAAAGTATGTAATTTATTAGCCTGTATTATTCTAGCATTCATAGTGAATGTATTGCTTCCTCAATAGTGATATGTTGTTTTGGGTAATGAGGACTGCAAGTTTCTAGTTTTGTTTTGGTATCATTTTAATACCAGTTTGTTAGAAAAAGGAGTAACAAAAGCGTCTGAAACTAGAAATAGTAATTCATTCTCAAATTTGATGACAATAGTGTATTATTAATATTACATTATATGTATTATTACTTTACTGTAATTTATTTGGACATTATGTATTGTCTGATTTAAAATACAGAACTCTAAAGAAAGTCTGGTGCTGGACAGCTGGGGAATTAGGGTTCAATTTCTGGCAGTGTTAAACATTTCTCTCTTTCATGAGCTCTGGGACCCACCCATCCTCGTATAGAGTGAGTACCTGGGTCTATTTCTGTGTGCAAGAACAACTGGGAGATGAAGTTGATCTCTCACCTCCATCTAGTGCTGAGGTTTAGAATGCATGCAGCTGTACCTCCACTCCCCCTTATTTTTTTTAAGGTGTGGTGTTTATTAAGCACAGGACAGATTTACCTTGACCTCTACTGATGGGGCCCAACACAGCAGGCACCTTTGTGTTGTACTACGGACACAGACAGTCTCTGAAATGTACTAGTTTTTAGAGGTTTATGTTTTAATCAGACAATGGATATGTCCAAATAAATTGCCATAAATGTATTAGTTATTGATAAAAGCAAATGTTGCAGCTTGCCACAGTTCATATACTTTCTGCAGGAAGGTCATCTGCACAAATTGTATACACTACTAACAGATACGTGATGCATGAAACCAGTTAATTACAGAAGTAACATTTAATTAGTTGAGATAGTGTTGTCTTCTTTAACTATTTAAATACCTGTGTTGCTGAACATGAATGTATGTAGGAAAGCACCCCTAGTAATTCATTAGACAACAAGGAAATTTACTGGAGTTGGAAGACATGTTGCATAACCTCTGCATTATTTTCCACAGAATCCTGTTTATTTCATAATTTTATCTTTTTCTGTTCAAATAATACGCTTTTCATAAACCATGCGCTATAATTTAAATACACATGCTGGTCATTTAAAGGTTAAGAACTTGTAAGTTCCAACAAAGATGATGCTTATGAATGCCTATAAAACTGATGCTATAATCATCATATAAACACAGCAGTGTACATCATTTTTGCAGATGATCATTAAATTGTGTATACTCGATCTCTTATTACACTTAGTACCAAGCCAGTACTTGCCGTAGTGGTAATTCATATTATTGTCTCTTTCTTTAGCGTCAGTTTATAGATATAGTCACTGAGTTGTACAGTATCTGATACTTTTAGCCAGGGGTCAAGAAACATCTTGGTTCACCAGTCAAACAAAAATTCTACTTGCCAGATGATCTCCATAAAAGAAACCATGTCTAACCTAAGCCAATGAAATTGCTGCACACAAACTTCATTACTGCCACGTAGCATTCAAGACATAAAATAACTACCAATTAATGTTATAAAATACGTATTGAAGATATCATTTACTCTTGAAATTTACTTTTCAAAAGCTGTGGAGAAATAAGTAAAAGCGAGCAATGGAAAATATTAACAAGTGAGAATTGAAATGTTTTTCTACTCATTAACCTTGCCATTTCACTCATTACAGACAACCAAATGAGGGATGTTGTTGAGCCCTGCTTATAGGAGTAATATAGGATTCACACTTACAAATAAAACTGATGTAGAAAACATGAAATTATAAATACACAACTGTTAATGAATACCATTTGATTATGCACAGTCTGTGGTATATATTGTTAACCCCCACGGACTGACTGTATGTCATAATCAACTAACTCCATTATTAAGGTACTGAGGATAAATTGAAATTGATATATTCTATAAGCTGTAAAATATGAGAAACAAAATTGTGGTTAAACGGATGAACACTTTCTCTATTTGAGAAATTTGAGGCTAAGGTAGCAGTATAAACACGGTGGGATGGTTTTGAATGGATTTATCTGGTTTAGGATAGGACCCAATGTTGGCTGTTGTGAACAAGGCAATGAACGTTTGGGTTACATAAATGGTGAATCCCTTGAGCAATTAGAGCAACAGTTGGTTTCATAGACAGAACCGCGCTACAGGGAGTTGGTTATTACCGAGATAGTTCATGTGTAGGCAAATGGAGGGAGCATATGTGGAGACAAGTACGTATAATGAAATTGAGTTTTGTATAATTACATGAGATGATTTGTAGAAATATCACGTTAACTGTCGGAGCTTGCAGTGTAGTAACGCATCACATGTAGTGCATCATATGTACTAAGCTGAGGGACAGACTGACAGTGTTGAGACTGCAAGCGAGATACAGTAGAACCCGCATAAGAAGTTTTCCCCTGTAAGAAGTCTGATTTTTAAAGTCCCAAAATCCTATTGCTTTTAATAAGCTTCCCTCTTAATAAGTCTTCCTGCTTAAGGAGTCCCTAATCCTCTGGTCCCTTGAAAGACTTCTTAAAAGGGTTCTACTGTACTTGGTTGAATCTGTGTTTTGGTAAGTGGCCTATTTTACCTCACCTTTCTGTTTATGATGATTATAATTTATGTATTTTTTTTCTGGTATTATTTTAATCCCGCGTGGCAGCACTTAAATTTAAAATGAGGTAAGCCGTGGGACATGGTGAGACTGGAAACGCAACATAAATGTTTTGAAGTGACAAAATTAATAAAAATAGATCTGTGTACATTAGGAGTGTCAAATTCATATTTTTAATTAACCTTTTGCGATGAATTACTTAATGGTGTACCACACAGATTACTAGAATCATATCTTCTCACGAATATTTATTTTGTATGCATAATATACATGTCCTTTAAACAACTGAGGATATAAAAATGATGGTCAATGATACATATTGTAATGTTATGGGTTATGCACTGTCATCTGGTAGGCAGTTGCCGGTTTTTCAGAGGAGCATAATACTGCCTCTGTCTTAAGGGTAAAGAACCCCATACATAGCAACAGTACATTCCTCCAAAACTTTTTTACCCATCTCCCAGGTTACACAGTGTCATAACATGGAAGGCCACAGTATAAATCTTCAAGACTGCGAAAACCTCAGATCTCATACATTGACCAAAGATACCTTTCAGTTACGGAATACAAATGCATTAATGGTCATAACTTCCATTGCCAAAGAAAGTCGTCAAGTTCAAAATTTATAACTGTAATATATGGTTGTAATGAATGTATGTGTCTTGAAGACCAGCAGTTTTATAGTATTTCGAATGTGTTTCATATTCTGAGATTAGAAACTTATGGGTCAGTTCATGTGTGTTGACTGATTAATCAACTAGGTTTAATGAAATCATCTATTAATTGCTAAAGCCCTAATATATATGTAAGAAAAAATCATAAATTCTACTGTCAGTTTTTGTTAATGGTGCTAGTTCCAGAATTAAACACAGGGAAGCCCTGCACGGTCATTACAACACATGGTTATCCACAACAGGAGCTTAGGACATATGAAGGATGTTCAGTACGTGAGGTTAGTCCAGTTATAACAATTAAATGAAAAGTCATTACAGCATTAAATGTAGGTCTTTCATTCCACTGAAGTATGATTTATTTTTCATCATAATCCTTGAGTGTATTGATGCATTTGCCCCATTTTGGCACGAGTTTAAAAATTCCATCACAGTAAAAATCAGGCTTGTGCATTTGCACCCATTCACAAACAGCTATTTCAAATTCCTCATTACTGTGGAATTGGTGACCTCCCAGGTTTGGCTTGAGCAACTCCAAATAAGTCTGCTGCAAGGTGTGATCCTTCGGCATGATGATGCAAACCCACCGCAGTGACACGAGTTGATGCAGTCATATCATTGGGAGCTTGTGGACCATCCATCCTATTGTTTGGGCCACTGAAGCGACACTTTGGGGGTCACTGATTCCACAGTAGTGGGGAAGTGCAAATGGGCGTTTGTGAGTGGTTGCAAATGCAAGAGCCCAATTTCCTACTGAATTGGAATTTTTAAACTTGTGCCAAGAGGGGACAGTTGCCATCAGTGTGTTTAGGCATTTTTGTGAAAATTAATGACACTTAAGTAGAATGAATGAGCTACATTAACATTATAATGACTCATTTTTATGACCTACGGAATCTTACTTATTGAACATGCCTTTATATGTCCGCGCATTCTGCCGTAGGGAATTACTGTGTGTTGTAGAGTAGCTCAGGAGTGGTTATTGTGTTAATATATATCTGTCTTGTTATTCCTGTGATGTTTCCATTTTTCTATACATGATGAAATGTTTTTACTTATGTATGTCTTGCACATGTTATGTTGAATGTATGTCAAGTTCCCCACAGAAGTGAAATTCCAAATGGAAGCAATCTTTTTCTGAAGTTTTGGTAGGTTGGAATTGGCTTAAGGTCTTTGCAAGTACCCACTTAGAATAGTGACTGTTGAGTTAAGTGAAAATTGTGCATGTATATAAAATGTATAGTTATACAGTGGTACTTCTATAGTACTATATTTGACATGTCCTATTTTTACGTGACACAGTTTCATTTATTCATTATTCATTCACAGTAAAATTTATAGGTTCTGAACAATAGTATAACAGTGAACAATGAGCTCAGTCTGAAGATTTGTAACACTGGTCTCTTATTAAACTATTTGAAATTGTCTCTCGTCTCATTTTGGTTAAAATGACGCAAAATGTTGGACACTGGTTTTGCCACCAGGTGCAAATAGAAACCTACTCATTTGGGCACATTAGATGAAGGTGGTCTCTAAATAATAAACTGGATAACACAGGATAGTAAACAGTTTCATAATTAGAATGCAAGATTCACATTAATTTGACTTTTTTTTAAAGAATTTCTTTGTCATTATTTGTTACGTTGTATACTCACTGGATAAATGTGTTTAAAACAAACTGTTGCGTAAATAAAGGTACAAGAACTAAATGAAAGTCTGAAAGACTTGGGAAGGGGGGGGGTAATGTGCCAAAACTTCAGGGATTGAGTTTTTAAGCAATAAGGTATTTTTCAAAAGGAATTACATTTTGTATTCTTTTACATTTGCTGTTAATGAGCCTATGTACATCATTATTTAGTGTTATATAATCATATTATGATGTTCTTATAATTCAAGACATGAATATTGTATTCAGTGGTCTGAATCCAATAAGCACTTCCTCGATGTTCAGGCTTCATACACATTTGTATGACCATGCACAGGGATATCAGAAGTGAGGGAGTGGTGCAGTACCCCTCCCTGCAACATCTGATAACCTACATTTTGCACTTCTAAGTTCCTGCTCTTAAATTTAGAATACTTCTGATGCCTCTAAAGAGAAAGTTTGGCAGATGTTGTCGATAGGAATACTGCATGCAGTCACGTACAGGAGAATGGTGTGCAATCAGAATTCATGGTATGAGTAAATATTTTAGTAATGAATCTTGTTATACGTGAACTAGAAAGATAGATATTAAAAGGGAAACTTTTGAAGAACGGAGAGTTGCTGTAACAAACCAGGGTATAGTTATGCTTTGGCCAACCTTATCAAAGTATTGCAGTGAAATCTGCTTATAATGGAATCTCAATCATGATATAGCACATGCAAAAAATATAGCACAGTACATATCTGATGTAGTTATAATCCATATCACTGAAAAATGCACTGTTTCTTTCTTCTGACCACCTCCCTCATTGCTTTATCTTTTTCTGTTCCTGAAAGTTCTTTCTCATCTAAATTATATAAATCACAATACAAAACAAAGTAATGTGAATGGAAAAGAGTAAATACCCAAGTACAATATTGTCCATTCAATTATGTTGTTTTATTTCAGTTTCTGCATTAGACAGTTGGCATTTATTACGTGTTTCTGGTCATCGCAGAGAATATTTATGACAATGTTTGTTTTCTAATTATCTGGGTTCTGTTTTAGCCAGGTTTCACTATGTATATGTGTGTTCTTTTAAATGCTTTTATTGTGTGGAATAGTATGCTTTGTTGTTAACCTGTTTGTACAAATGAAAGAGATGAACTCTTTACCATATGCCATGTATGTTATCACGTATTTCCTGTGCCAGATTTGACAGATGGCAAATACAGCTTGGTAAGTGTGTGGTTGGTCCATAGCTGCTCGCTTTTATACTGTTGCAGATGTCATCGTATCGTGAACAGCAAGGTTTTTTACAGTGCAGTATATTGTTATTTACATTCCAATATGAATGTAACATTTATACATTTGAACTATGAGTTTGTATTGGGTACTTCAGATGTTTTAATCCATGTATGTAGCTATCAGTGTCGACCTCGGTGGACTAGTGGTTAGCGTGCTCGCCACTGGACCCAAGGGTTCGATCCCGACCGAGGTCGATGGATTTTTAAGGGTGATAAAAATCCGGAGCACCACTTCCTTCGGAGGGGAAGTAAAGCCGTCGGTCCCATGTCGTAAATTTACGGCATGTAAAAGAACCTTACGGGCATGAATAGAAATGTTTCGTAAGCAAAATTTAACGGCCATTTCTCACCCAAGTCTCCTGACTGCCTGCCAGATGGCTCTGGCGGTCACATCAGGATTAAGTTGAACAGCGCGGCCAGTCGGCTGGTCTCCGAACTGCCATAAATGCGCAGACCACGTAACCTCGGAAAGAGGAGGCCCAGGCCCATATAGGGCTGTCGAGCCATGGTATTATTATTATTATTTTTATTATTATTATGTAGCTATCAGTGTGTATAAATAAAACTGTGCTCAATTTCAATAAAAAATTCACAGATTCTGAATGAAGATACTGAGGGACAATGTGTTGTATCTCAAGATATGTTTCACCCTGGTATTTTTACCACTGCTTTCGTGGGATAGATTGAAGAATTTATTTTATGTATCCCTTGATCAAATGTGTCAGGCACTGGGCAGACAATTCTAGCGTCTGCATCTTGTTGGTACAGATGTCTGTAGTGGTGAGCACTGTAGTGATGCAATTCTGTACATCAGAATTTGGAATCATTAAATTTTTGGTTTCTTATCTATTGTCCCATGTTTAAAGTAAAAATTAAAATATGGCATTTTCATGTTTGTTTTAAACATGGGATCAGGAACTGCTAAGTAGGTGTATGCTTTATTCGACACAGAAACAGGCTGGAGACAAGGTGATGCACTGTCCACAATATTGTTTAACATAGTACTGGAGGAAGTGATAAGGAATATTGGGACTAATCCTAAGTGCTAATACTTGGACGATCGGTGAGAGTGACTGATGAAGTTGTTACACAAAGAAGCAGCATTAAGCACAGGATTAATGATAAAAGCAAAACAAAATACATGAAAATAAACAGAAATATAACAAATTTAGAGCACTATCTGATAATAGACAGACAGGTATTTGGAGGGGTTCAGAATTTTAGATATTTAGGTACCTTGATAAATTTAAAAAATGTAAAATAAGTGAAGAAATAAAATCAAGATTACTGCAGGCAGTAGATGTTTCTATAGTGTGTGACAAATATTGAGGTGTTGAGCTGTGAGTAAAGTAGTTAAAATTAAAATATATAAAACGATGGTGAAACCAGTTGTAGTGTATGGAAGTGAAACATGGCCTATGACAGAGATGGATATGAAAAGACTGAATATGTGAGAGAGGAAAATATTAAGGAGGATATATAGACCAGTAGTAGAACAAGGAATATGGAGAATAAGAACTAATCAGGAATTGCGAGAGCTATATGAAGATTTTGACAGAGTAGCACACATTACAAAGAAAAGATTGGAATGGATAGGACATTGGTAAGAATGGATCATGGAAGGGTAGTTATGAAAATATTTTAAGAGTAAACTGGAGGGAAGAAGAAGAATGGGAAGACCTAGATTCAGATGGTTGGAAGATGTTGCAAAGGATCTATGAGAGATTAAGGTTAAAAGATGATGACAGAAGGCAGTGGACAGAATAGACATCTGTAATTAAGGAGGCCAAGGCTCTCAGAGGGCCGTACAGCCAAGAAGTAAGTAATTAAGTATGTACATAATTAAGGTGTTTGCTTTATTGTTTTGGTTGAGGATGGGAACCAATCTTGTCCCTGAAATGCTGGATTCTAACTTTTATTTCTGACACAGGATGGTGACAAATGCTGGAATGATTCCAACTGCAGTGACACTCAAAGTCAATTTTTGGCTCAATATCGTGGTGTAGTTGTTGGCAGGGTCCGATTCCAGGCAGCGGCAGAGGTTTCTCCATTCAGCACGTGTAAACCAGCTCTGGAGAACACATAGCCAACTTTTCAGTGGCTAACTGGAGGGACACTATCTTGGAGGTAAGGTGGTAGGGAGCTCAAAAGTTGAGCCAGTTATATATCATACTGTTTAGAACTTGTAAACTGGCTGCAGTTTTATATACAGACATTTCTATTAATCTGACCAACTCATATCTTCTTTGTACTTGGAATTTTCATGCAAGTTTTAATTACCTGGAGTACAAATTTCACCTAACTCACATTTTTAGAATACTGTTCCAACCCACAGAAAAAAAAAACCTGTCTACATTACAAAGACAAATTAGTAACAGTGTCTAGGGAAATAAGTCACTGTTTGTTGTGAGAATCGTACAGAATGCATAAATATGCTGCACTGGGTAAAATTCAGAGTTTCTTTTGTTGTTAAAGCAGGTGGTACATATAGTTACCAGTGGGCTTTAAAAAGTGAAGTCTATAGCCAGTCACCCTTTATGTCATACTTCTTACTGAACTCGGTTTGTTGTTCGTTTTATTTGTCACAGACGTTTTAATCAATTTCTGCTTGACCTGAAACTACACATCAGTGCTGCACGCACACTGCCGGCATACATTGTAACACTGCTAGTACTGACACAATTAATAATGTTTCAATTGAAGTTATTAATTCAGGATTCCAGCCTGGTGGTGTCTTACAGTACAGTAAATAATAATTTGCATATTGGTTTTAAGTGCTGTATGGTCTGCGACACTTACACTGTTATAAAATAAAAAGAACCACAGAGCCCACTGACGTTTAATACAGCTGTTCATAAGAATGTTTTCTCGTACAAAACTAACAATCAAAAATGTATCACTCATTAAGATGGGTAAATTTTATTTGAATAATTTAACAGTTAGGTGTGAATTTAACCTTTCACTGCTATGTAAGACGGAGTTTTCCCATATATGGGATGCAAAATTCAATACACTAGAGAGAGCAAAGTTCTTGTTTATTTTTTTGTAAATTACATATTATCGTCAGCACACACATTAAACGTGAAACAACACATCTTGCCAAGGGCTAACAAGCTGTGACTCAGCTATCCAGTACAAGAAATATTTAATTGTATTACATATTGACTTTGAAAACCTTCTTCTTTTCCATTAACCCCATTTCTTTCAGGACGGTTGCTACACTGTATCTTATTTGATGGAATTTGGAAATGGACACTTCAAATATTTTCTTCTCACCATTACTCAAGGTCATATCAAACAATATGCTGGGTTCCAGAACTCTTGATAAAACACTGGAAAATAAAATTATGCTTATATACTACTAACAAATTGGTGACCACCAGCCCACATATTTCATGGACAGAGAGATAACTGTATTTCATTTGTAAGCGTATGACCTTCACAAGTTTGTGACTGTTTAATAGGATACAAATGTTATTGGCTATTCATCTTCAGTGCAAGCAAAATGATGATGAAATGGTGGGTTGGTACTTTGTGGACAGTAAGTTTGTTTACACACACATCAAAGGTGCAAACTCAATGAGGCCTGAAATTCATGTCAATAATAATTAAAAATTCAGTTCCTATGTCACAGAAACAGCACATTTCCTTTGCCCTGACTAACCCGTTACTACTTTTTAGGAAAGTATTTGCGGGTTTACTGTGAGAATCACGTGAAGTACACACACCATGTTTGTGTGTGTGTGCATGCAAAATGAAGAGCTTTTTAAAGTTTAAGCAGGTGGTATATATAATAACCACTGTGCTTTAAGGGGTTAATACATAAATGGGAGATAACTTTTACATCCTAATGCCAAGACCTTACCTTGATGAAATGGTTATGACAACTCTCCACTTCAACTTTTCTAATTTCAAGTAGAAACTGTCCCGGCAAATGTTCTCATCCAATGTCAATCTTTTTGATCCATATAGGACACTTATGAGGTCTGTCTGACATTCTTCGGGGAATCTAATTTGAAGACACACAAATCAGGCACTTTCTAAGCAATGAAATGCAGCAAATATGTTATTGAAGTTAACCTTTGTATTGTAATTCAGTTTTCCTAAGAAGCTTGATAACATACTCTCTTGAAACATTCCCTTAAATGTTTACTGTAGTATGTATGGTAGGTACATGACACTGTTCATACAAAATTGGCATCAACTGGAAAACCACTGTACAGCAGCATGTTTGGAATTTAATTTTTGGAGGATTCTAAAAGTTATTTAAAAAAAGCTGTGTGTATTACCTCAATCTAGTGCTCAGATTAATGAGTGAAGCCATACCTATATTCTGCCTTCACGGTATGCAGCAGGACAACTTTACCTTTACAGTGTATTACACTTATTCACAAATTGTAACTTGACTAAGCTGTCAAAGCAAAACATTTTTGTTTCCTCATAATTCAGACAATTCTAAAGGTTTTTGTTGGTGTATTACAGATGGGTTAGTGTCTGAACTTTGTCAGTCATGTCATATTCAAAAAAAAAGGACACTTTCAGAACTTTGATCTGTGTCTATCTGGTGAAAGGGTTTGAAGGTAGATATTCAATGGACCAGTTACTGAGAACAGTTCTTTCTATTGGACTCAACTCAGTAGGTGTTCTTTTATAAGGACCAAAATTTAACTGTTTAAATAGATATGTCTTCTTGGATATGGTATCGTAGCCTGGCAAATAAGTGCATACATTTCAGAGGAACCTGCTGCCTCCATATTCATGGTACTACCCCAGAAGGCCATGAACTCACTACCATTATAAGAACCTGCATTCTCAAACTTTGTAACTTACCTGATTTCCTTTAAGTCTTCTTTCAAATGATCAGAATTAACTGATCCTTGTGGTAGCCTTAGAAATGACCGCATTACATCAAGTAAGCCAGCATAGGATTCATACAGTTCTGAAAATGATCCACCTTGTGTCTGCTGAATACTGTCTAGTGCTCCTTCAGGTATATCTTTTCCTTCCAGTGAATGAACTACCACTGAAATTTAAGCATTAAGCCTGCAATCACAAAAAAACTGAGCATGCATAGACATGGCAGATGTAAGTATTATGGTCATAAATCCTTTAAAGTTCTGTTACTACAAATTAAAATAAGTGGCCTGGGCCAGTTTATAAAGCAATGTCCTACCAATACATGAAAAGAAACAAATAAGAATCCTCTTGAGTCATTCCTTTACTATACTTTACAAACCACCTATTATGTGTTCATACACAGGTTTGGCAACAACTGACAAAAATTAAGATTGTTTTCTGGGTTATAACAGTGTGTAACACCAACATTTCAGAGGAACCTGCTACTTCCATCTTCGGTATACCCTGAGACAGCAGGACCTGCGTTAAATTTCGATCCATATAATAGCCACTCGCATTGGCATTTCAATGGCTTTCCTGAGTCCTTCCAACTAATACTTTGTATCTTAAAATTACTTTCTAATCGATCACTTGCAAATGTCCTGTCATACGAAAGTATATAACGAACAAATGATAAAGCGCTGTTATGTGGAGTCTGAAACACATTCTCGCACATAAGCGACTTTGAAAGTCCCACGGCGAAACTTAATCATACTAAATTGCTGAAGTCACTAACCAAGTTCGTTTAATACGTTAAATGACCTGAAATTTAGTGTTAACCGAAACATTACTATCGTCTTTCGTGTTTCACAGTACATTCTTTAAACATTCAATGCACGAAATGAAAGGTTTATACTCACATTGTAACATATGTCTGAAAACATTTCTTCTTACATCTGGTGATAATTTGGATAGAAAATTGGCAGCTACTGGCATATTAGGTCCCAACGAGATACTTCTCTTTTGATACATCTTTAAAATCTAACGCACGTAGGGGGCGGTTGTGGCGCCACAAGACGTTTCCAGGCATAGCTACATCGCGAAACATATAACCACAGATTACTACCATATAACAGCATCCTCGTCACGGATTAGAGGTCCCGGCCCATACCGTATATTCGTGCTGGAAATCTACGGTTAGCCAATAAACGAACGTATCTTGAACTACAATTAATCTCAGAAAATACTTGGAAGCATGTTATGTATCTGAAATTACGTCTATATTGAATTAACGAAATCTGAAACATGTCAATAAATTATTTACTGACAAGCGCAGATCATTTTGGAAGAAAAATAATTTGTCTCAGATTGGTATCAACCAATCAGGGCTAAGGTGACGACAGCGTGTAGCGAATGGAAAGACGTGCTCATGGAATGAAAGGGTGGGGGCTGTTATTTGATGGTTGGCGGCTGGACGGGGGTTCGGCTATACTAGATAATCTGTGGCTGAAGGAGAGAGTATCACAAAGCTGGCCGATGTCATGCTACATAATTCCATAAGTTACCACCAGGAGCATGCATTACCTACAACCAGTGAACCATGCCGGCTATAGTAATGCACGAAGGCGCCGCATATGGCGGTGTAGTAGTTTTACGATTCTACGGAGTTTCCAACGTAAAGGTATTAGTCTGTGTATCTCAGCAGTGTAATTATCGATTCTATGAGCAGTTTCGATCTGTTCGTGATCTGATGGGTTCGTGTCGGTGTTGGTGGTTGTACAAATACATGCGTGATGCTTGTTTGCATCGGATTAAATACGTGATATGAATAATAAAGATCCACTTTTATCAACCTAGTTGCGTTGTAGGTATCAGTATGTGTGTAATGTCATGTTAAGTAATTGTCTGTGATGAATAACCTCAATTTTCAGTATGTTAACCTGGGTACTGCTTGAAAGCACTTCTTTTCCCAGTATCCCTCCCTGAAGGGTCTCTGTGTGACATGTTGCTTGGTGTGGAACACATGTTTCTTGATTGTGGTTTAACCTTCAGTTGAAGAGTCATGAGACTATTGGATATAATCCAGAGAGCTGAGTGTAATCTAGCATTTCTAGACAAATATTACACATTACATGTATTATGAAGAAGCTGTGTTAAGTATAGATGCACCTTACACTTTCCTTAACTTACATATTTCGTGTGACATTTTGTTGTGTAGTGTTTTGTACCTGAAAATTTTGTTATGAAACTTAGAACATCTGTGGCTTCAAAATATGAAAATGAGGACTGGTAAAATACTGTACACACATTTGTGCCAAAGTGGGCTTTAAACTGTAAATACGATGAATAAGCTTGCTAGTTCTAGCTTATATATTCCCAACAGCAGCCATCTATGATTGGATTTGTAGTTTCATGCTGAAAAATGACAATGATCTTGAGAGTTTAGTTTTAATTAAAAATTTTGTCTTGAGAAGGTAATTATAGACTTACCTGTACACTGAAGAAGACAGGTTAATTAGTGATAAAAGTAATGGGGTACTTTGACGTACTATCAGGTACAAGATTCATATTGACTTCTTGGCTGTAACACTGTATTGTCAGGCAGATGGTTCTGAATCAGTCAGAGGAACTTGTTGCTTCCATCTTTTATTTTGAAGATGTGAAGTGCTCCTGCACAGTGATGCCTTGGGACATGAGTCACAGCTTACGCAACAGGAGCTTGCTGAACATGGTGATGTGGTGCTTCTCCACCCACCATAATCTTCTACTCACATTGTAAAGTTTCTGTCTTTGGTAGCTGAAGGACCAGTTGTAGGACTGTGGTTTCAATTGAAAGTTATATTGGCTCTGAAGGGTGTCACAATGGGGCTTCCAGAATGTTAAAACATTTTAATGACGGCAGAGTCCGGAGTGTCTTAGTGCTAGATTCGAGATATTGGCCCTGTTGCAGGATTTATCGGTTCCACCATATCTTAAGATCTCATTTGTATGGTGTGTGACACCATGAAGTTTGATAGATAGGCATAAACATTTTGGACAAACCTGTTTCCTCCATCTTCCACCCTGAAGATGGACGAATCAGGTGTCACATCCCACTAGATTATGATATTTTATATTCACTGCTGTGAGAACCTCATTATACTGCCACATAATCTAAATGCTCGTTTTGTGAGTAGTTTGAGATTTACTCTTGTTTTATTTTTCAGAGGTGATAGTATCTTAAGTACAGATCGTGATAGTCAAATTTCATTATGAGTGGGCAACTTGACATTGTGGTACGCATGCATAACCGCCTAGACGGCAAATGGTTGAAGACAGATTTACAACAAGCACTGAGCACAGATGGACTTGCACAATTATGGAATGAGATGGTGAAGGATGGTGAACTAACAGGCTCTTTTAGTGATGGCTTATTGAATTCTGTTGGTATTACAGCTCACAAAGGTAACTTATGTTCTATGTGATATTTTTAAAAAAAGATACTACAATTTAATGTTACTCCTTCAGTCATAATCAATACCTTTGGTCTTTCAACTTATCAAGAATGTGAGTAGTTCTTATCCTATCCATATTCTTGAGAACACTACAAAATATTGTGATCAAAATGTTGTGTTGTCACATGTTTCACGCATGAAACTTCTTTCTGAAATTCAGTGACATTTGATGTGTGTGTGATCCAACACAAAAAGTTGTTGGGTGAAAGTCGTTCTGCAAATTGTCTTCTGGCGTGTGATGCTGTTTGGTCAGGTAGCTGTTTACTGACATTTTGGAGGAATGTTCTGCCACCATCTTCTGGGTAGAAAAGTGAAAGGGGCAGGTTGAGGCAAGTGGTTCGTCTGAAATGTTGGTAACTGTGCACCAAAATACTTGGTGTCACACTTCAGCAAACAGTTATCTTCATGAGATCTGCGCTGTTCTGGGATATTACGCGGCGTCGTGTGGTAATTGTTTACCGATGTTTCGGGATAACGTATCAGTCCCATCTTCACGGGTCAAGAGTCCAAGTCGGAAGGAAAGAAATCCAGCAACCTATAACGTAGATTCTAGAAAGTACGTGCGGGATAGCAATCCCTAGGCTTCATGACAGCCAATAGGGTAAAATCAGGATGAGAGAGAAGTGGATACAGCCAACGTATCCCAGAAGAGTGCAGATCTCATCAACATCGTGGCAGAAGCCTAAAATCAAAGTAATCTTCATAGTCACCATGACACCTCAAATATCAAAACTGACTTAGTTCCTACTCATCTTGAAGCTCAAAGCAAACCTTATAAGACTTTCAAAAGAGAATGTGTTGTACGAAATATTAATATGTGACTTAAAATTTTAAATTCTGTTAATATTATAGATTATATTTGACATATTTTTAGTGTTGTCTGTATTCAGTGAACACTGTACATGTTATACCTCTCTGCAATATACTGTGTTTGTAGAGAATTAGCTGTGTCAGTTCCATGTAAATCACAACTCTGCAGTTTTAAACTGCTGTTAAACTTTAAAATGTTGTTATTTATTAGGTGAGAGTGGTCATTATTATTGTGGCCTGCGAGTTCTCACATGTCCATGTTGCGATGGAATTTGTGGACCTCAGACCGGCTGCAATTGTAATCCTTGCCAGCGACTTGATCGTGAAGAGGCAGCCCGAGTTGAGGTTAAATCTGCTGACCCAGCACCTTCACAACCACAAATAGAGAGTTGGGTGTGGGGACCCCAGCCATGTAAGTTCATAAAATCAATTTTATTTTTTACAGATGTTCAGATAAGATGAGGTAGAAGTCAACGTGCTTGAATTTTAGAACCTAAACATGGTCTATTTGCACAACTTTTAGTTTTTGTGTGTGTGTGTGTGTGTGTGTGGTGGGGTGGTGGTGTTGGGTTGGCAGAGATTGCATGTGTGCATAATAAGCTATGAATACTGAGTGAGTTTCATTGAAGTTGTAGTTAAGGCCATGACATTGGAGGTTGCCTTAATGCCGTGGTTTCAAGTCTGTTCCATTCACTAAAGTGACTGGGCTACATGCTGGATGAGTGAGAAATTAGGGTTTGATGCCTGGCATGGGAAAGGATTTTTTCAAAGCGTCTAGACTGTCTTTGGGGATCACCCAGCCTTCTATTCCATGGGTTACTGGGGTACTTTCCTCAGGGGTAAAGGGCCAGAACAAGAAACTGACCAGTCACCTGCATCTAGTGTTAAGGTTAAGAATGTGTGGTGCTCTGCCTCCACCCTCCCATCTGCTGTCATGCTGTGGTGCTTAATTATGCACAGGGTCAACTTTGCTTTACCATTTTGTAACCCGAATTGTTCGAATAATTGAGGTGGCTGCAGCAGTCATTGTATGTGTTATTTTGCTACATGGCAGTAGGGTACAGTCCGTGCAAGGTTGGTGACATGAACCCATCAATTAATTGTTTCAGCTGTGGAACAGTTGCGGTCTTGCGTCAGATCCCTCAGCTATGAACAGAAAGTTTTATGCCATGAAGCTGCTAGCAGTACCCTCTCAGCTTGCCGGTTAAGGCAGAGGTTGATGATTGCTCAAAGGTACTTTGTTGCACTTGGAAGGCATTTGCCACCTGACAGCAGTAGACCACTTACAAAAACAAGTTCAAATGGAAGCAGTGGAGATCACAGAAGGTAGGTGCCTCCAGCTGTAACATTAAGTTACACGCTGGAGCTAAAATACAGTGTAATCTCAGTTTAAGGTTTCTTGATTTAAGATCTTGTATTTTAGGTTTATTTTCTGTGGTACTGGCCAAGCCACCTTATAAATTACTTATAGGGGAGGGTGGGGCACTGAGATATATATATTCTGCTCCATGAATGTTGGCAACACTGTGCTACAACTTTGTCACTTGGTTCCCATCATTTCAGTTGTGTTGTTTGTTCTGTAGAATGGACATTGTGTTTTGGCAGCTCACGTGTGAAATCGTGTCTCGTGCAACTTAAGCTTTTAATGTCTTCTGTCCCTCATTTTGGAACTTCTTTTTCTGACTGCCTGGTAAGTATTTTTAATGGCCTTTCTTAATATAAGCATATGGAATAAGAATATTTTAACTGCCACCTCTGAATTCTGTTTTTGTTAAATGGTGACATTTGGGATGGATTTGAACAAGACTTATGAGTCAGATGTGAATATGTCTAATACTGCCTCTTCATTTTAATTCAGCTCATTTGTTTGTTTCTGTAGATGGAACAGTAACATATAATACTTACACATGTAGAATTTTTAAATATTATGTTCAAAGTGTGATATTTTAAATGTGATGTAAATTTAATATTTTACTGAAGAAATGTCTAAGTACAGTATTACCATTTTATAAAATATTTATATTTGTTTCTAGGGGTAATATTGTGAGAATATATAAAAGAAAGAGAGCAAATGACATAGATGAAGGAAGCGTGGAGAAGGCTGTACAGGCTCTCCTGGAAGGGATGACATTGAGAAAAGGCAGCTGTTTTATTTGGAATAGGGTTCAATGTCTTTTTCTATTGCATTAAATAAATGGAAAGAGAGAGAAAGAAACCTGCAGCAGAAAAGAGACTTGTCATGAAAGCATACTGTTAATGAAGTGTTCACTACATATGATGAAGATATGCTTAAAGAAATACATAATCAAATGAAGTACATGCTCAACTGTACTGAGATCCGTCAGTTAGCTTCGATTATGCCAAGAAACTTAATCGCTGCCAGCAGAAATGGCAAGAAGCATGAATTGTGGATGTGGAGTGGGTTGAATGCTTCATGAAACGTCACCCTTATCTTTCTCTAAGAAAGCCGCACAACACTAGTCTGCCAAGGGCCACTAGTTTCAACCAAAAGAATGCCACACTTTTCCATAATAACTACAAGGAACGTCTTGTAAAGTTCAGATTTGCTGGCAGCAGGTCTACAGCCCTGTTGACACTCGTGTGACGGCTGTTGTTCTTGCAGTGCACACTTTGGTCCAGACCATTGTGAAGGATGTTGGACATGTGGTATCTCCAGAAAGAGGCCAACTGATAACTGTCTACACTATCGTCAGTGCTACAGGAAATGTTCTATCACATGTTTTTGTTCTCCCTTATGCTAGAATAAATGGTGCACTAATGAGCAATGCACCTGAAGGAAGTCTTGGTCTGGCCAATTGCCAAACAAGTGGCTCGATGATAGGTCTTCTATTTTTAAAGGTGCTGGGGCACATTAAGAAAGTCACACTGTAGCAGAGAAGCCCTCATAGTGGTTGTTCTTGACAGTCATAAGAGCCAATGTACACTTGACGCAATACTTTATTGTACACAAATGACAATGTCATTTCCAAAATGGCATTGTCATTTGTGCCTTTCCACCTCACTGCATTGACTCCAGCCATTGGACATAGCAGTGACAGGTCTATTCAGAACCAGCTGGCATGAAAACAAAATAGCTGGCTGGTGATTAATCCAGGAAAGGCAGTGTTAATACACAGACTTGTTGGTTTGGCCTTTTGACAGCACTGTGTTGACTGGTGAGGATTTTGAAAATTCTCCCATGACAGACAGGCCAGCAGAAAGCAGCGAACTTAGCAGTTCAGTGATTCAGTCAACAGCTGCTCCTCACAGTTGACACTTTGATACTTCCCATGCTGCTGAAACACCAGCTTCTACAGTTCTTATGGTTATGTCATGAATTCACCAGCCAGCCCTTCCTTTGATGTAGTTCATACATCTCACTGGTAGTGGGTCCTTCTGATAATGTTGATATCATAGATCTTGGCCTGTGTTTTCTACAGTGTAGCCTTATCCAAGAGCTCCTAAGAGAACAGAAGCTGTTAGAGGAAGTCAGTTAAGTCCCGACTCCTGATGTTAACTCCAGTAAAAGACTGGATTGGGGCTGAAAGCATTGAACACCTAAAGAGGAAAGGGAACACAAAAGAATGCTTTTTGAAGAGGACTTTGATACAAGGAGTGAGGATATCTCTGCAGAGGACTTCACTACAGGTATCAGCAATGACTTCCTGTCTGTGGGAGGTACTGAGGACCAAATAATCATTGAAGATGTGAAGATTGATGATATTGAAATAAGTGACTGTATTTTGTTTAAATTTGTGAGCAAGAAATGAACACTTGTATTGCATTGGACCTGTAAAGCAGAAGAACCAAGGGTCAGAAGAATGTGTGTTGGATTTTTTGAAAAGAGGAATAACAGTGACAAATTTAACATTCCTGACTCTGAAGACAAATGGCCTGTACCTGTGAGTGACATTGTTTCCAAGTTGCCAAAATCATTGTCATCAGGAGGGGCTGAAAGAGTGAAGCAAGTCTTGCTGTTTGCATTTTACTTTTCAAACATTAGAAGTGGGACAGATTTTTCAGCTTTTTCTTGTCCTTAAATTTTGGTTTGCTTTCCTCCAGTCCTCAAATAAAGCAATATTTCTGCATATTGTACCCCATGTGTCTTAATAATGGCACTTTTATTATGAGGAACAACTGTTCAAAAGTGTCACATGGTTGAGGTCTGCGCTTTTCTGGGATATTACGCAGCATCGCGTGGTAATCCTTTACCGACGATTCGAGACAACGTATCAGTCCTATCTACAAGGATGAAGAAGTGAAAGAAGTGTTGTATCCCAGAAGAGCGCAGATCTCATCAACATAGTGGCGGAAGCATGAAGTTACAGGTGTCACATGGTTGTTTGAATTTGTCCCCTAGTGGGACACATATGCAAAGAATATACCTTGATATTCTGCTGTGTATTGTGCTAAGAATGAGATCAGTTAGAAATTTTGTAGTTTTTTTGTTATTACTGGCAATAAATTTTACTTCCAAAAATGGTACCACAAGTGTCTTCCTTAATATTAACCCCCCCCCCCCCCCCCAAAAAAAAAAAAAAAAAAAAAAAAAAAAAAATCTTTCAGTAGTGCTCATTTCTTTCCTAATTTTTCGTGATTTAAGGTTTATTGATTAAAAAATACATCAATTAAATAAATTAAATAAATAAATGAACTACATAAACTAAATTCAGGATATAATTAAAATCTAAGTAAATACACTATTCAATTAATTTAAGTGAATAAGTTGGACAAAGGAATAAATTGTGTAAATAGATAAATGGAATAAATATGTGGAGTAAACCAAATGAATAAATAAATATATATATAAAAACAGAAATCAATATAAATATATAAAAATTATTAAATGAATTAAATAAAATAACTTATTAACCAAATCTTGCATTAGCTAACCTATCCTAACCTTAATTAACTTAACTACACCAAACCTAACATTTTGTAACGTAACTTAGCGCAACTGAAACAAATTAATAAATACCTTTAGTATGCTAAAAAAATTGAAGAACAGGGAAGAAAGAAATTGAATACACATTTTAAGTTAAAAATGAATAAATGCTTTAAATAATGAAACAAGTTATAAACTAAATAAGGAAGTTAAGTGAGTAAATGAGTTAGTAATGTAAACAAATAAATGCAATAAACTCTTAAATTATAGAAAGAAATGAACGAAATAAATAAAATACATTGAGCTGATAAATTAATACATTAATTAAATGAATAAATAGATAAATTAAGTAAACATGTAGGTAGATTAAGTAACTAAATAGGTAAATAGAATAAATGAAATAGTAAATTAAAGAAAGTAAATAAACATACATTCCATGTATAAATTAAATAAACTTATTATCTTATACAAAGTAATAAATTATCAGTTAATTAATTTAAGTAAATAAATTTGTTAAATGAACTAAAAATGAATATGTAAATTATGTAAAGTTAAATAAATTAATGTGAATAAATTAATTAAGTGAAATAATATAACTAAATAGGCAGACGAATTAAATAAATAAAGTACATATGTAACTAAATGTGTGTGGATTAAAAACCAAGAATATAAAAATTAAATCAAATACAGAAATGAATTCCAAAGATTAAATTGCATGGTTGAACAAAGAAATGAAATTAATTGTGAACAGATTTAGGAAAGGAATATATAAAAGAAGCAAATAAATAAATAGAATAAGCGAATCAAGTGAATAAATAAATGAGTGAATATACATACATTAAGAAATTGGTGATTTAATGAAAGAATAAATAAAACAATAAGTAAATTATTTGTCTTGCTGTGTTTGTGTATTGTACTATTGTGACTTGTTTCATATGCGGCTGTCTTGTGACAGGTTTTGGATGTATGAAATGTATTGTATATATATATATATGTATATTTGTAACCTTAGCCTACCTTACCGTATGTAACCTAAATAATTTAAATTAATTGACCTCACCAGTGAGCCGGCCTACAAGTTGAGCTGTTGAACCACAATCAAACAATAAATTAATTAAATTATTTCCATAAAGTAAATTAAATAAACAAATGTAATTAATGTGAACAAATAAATTAAATGAATCAGTGACGTAAATAATTGAATGAATAAATTAAACGAATAAATAAGTTGATATATAAATGTCTAGAAATAACTGAATTAAATTAATGAACTAATTTAATTGAACTTAAATGAGTGGACATATCAGTTGAATAAATCACTAGCATGAATAATTAAACTGAATAAAGAAATTAGAGGAATAAATGTTAAATG
The DNA here is from genome assembly GCA_021186555.1 of Reticulitermes speratus. NCBI lineage: Eukaryota > Metazoa > Arthropoda > Insecta > Blattodea > Rhinotermitidae > Reticulitermes > Reticulitermes speratus. The sequence continues at coordinate 32,132,737 of JAJKFL010000011.1, read as the reverse complement.
AATATATATGTAGAAATAAATTAGTTAAATTAACAAACCAATTAAATTAAATAAATAAAGGAACAAAATAAATTAAATCAATCAATAAATAAATTACTAACCTCCCGTAACCTACCCAAATGTAACCAGACCTAAATATATTGATAAGTTAAGAAATGAAATAAATAAGTTAAATTACATATATAAGTAAATTGAATGAAGAAATTAAATAAATAAAAGATAATAAATAACAATGAATTACAAAACTTATATAAATCAGTGAAATAAATAAACTAAGTAAATTAATTACAGTGATTAATTAAATTGAGAGTGTAAATTAATTTAATAAATGCATAAATTAAATGTATGAATATATAAAGTAAAGAACTAGGTGAATAAGGATATATAAATCAATCATTAAATTAAAGAAATTAATTAAATGAATTTATGTTATGTAAATAAATTCAGCAAATTTAACAACAGTAATTATGCTGAAAATGCCTCTGTATATGATGTAGTTGCCCAGGCTACCAGGCATCCAGGGTTTGTGCATGCCTTTTCATGATAAAATTTAGTTCTTTTTGACTCATTTTGTAAAATGCATGCTGCTCATAAAACTGCTTTATAATTGGGCTCCTACTAAAATATTAGCCACTATACTCACTGGTTGAAGCCAGAGTTTTGTACATGTAATGTGTTTTTTGTGAATGAATGTTTTAAATCATATTGAACATGTTTTTGAGCAATGAATTACTTGTATTGTTCTCAGTGTCACAATGAAAGGAATCTTTTGTATATTGTAACTTTATAATAGTTGTGGGACTGCTCTGTCATTGTTTGTGTGATTAAAAGTATTGATGATTTTAATTGCAGCACAAAAACTGCAGAGAAGGCAACGGTCAGCCTTGCTAAAGTGGGTTCCAGAGCAGCACTTAATTTCTCATTTGCATTCCTAAGGCGAGCATGGAGGTCAGGTATGTTGTTGTTCCTGTAAAGCAGAGAGAAGAATGATACGATCAGAAGTAAAGGATATTACCTGAATCTTTGTATAATGACATTTCTTTGAAAAATGTTTTGTTTGTCAGATACTCTGTTAACTGTAATAAATTGTCATCAATTTAGAAATGTCCACACTAAAATGTTGCAGTATGAAAGACCGAAATGTTTTTTCTGTTGATAAAATTTATTGGTCTGTTTGGTGTTGGCAGGTTTACTTCGTATTGTGTGCCATGTAGAATAATATTGTTTCATTTTTCTCTCTCTGTCTCTTTAAGGTGAAGATGCTGACTTATGCAGCGAGTTACTTAATGAATCACTTGAGGCTTTGCAGTCTCTTCCTGAAGCAACACTCTTCGATGAAAGTTCTGTTTCACCTGTTTGGCTGGAAGTAGTTGAAAGATCAGACAAGTTTCTGCGACAAGTGGTGCTAGGGTGAGAAGAATTCCAGAAATGTGGTGTGAAATGCTGTGTACTGCTCAGTAACTTGAGGAAGCCCAATAGTGATCTGAAATAGTTTAACAACGTCTGTTTGAGTCTGTTTTCTTACGTAAAATAATGCAGCTTTAATTGCTGTGTTTCAAGTATCATTAATCCTTTTGATTCATAATGTTTGTTAATATTTTGCAAGAGTAGGGATTGAGTGTTTATCTTGAAAGTTTTGTAATTTCAGTTACAGTCAAACTCGGTTATGACGTCATGACAGGGACTGAATGTTTCGTGTCGTTATAATCGTGTGTTGTTATAACCGAGGAGTATAATGTTGTGGTTAACAGTGAGGAATTAATTGGTACTGTAGAACATCTGACACAATAGATGAGGTGTCGCATAAACCGATGTTGTTATAACTGGGTTTGACTGTATTTAATTACTGAATGTTGCAGTCAAGTTCTTAGTACTTGTGGTTCTTATTTGGACCCCTAGACTGGCTGTCCTTATTGTCGTATCTTTTCTTGGTTTTTACTAGTCCCTTCAGGTAGACAATTCATGTTTTGTTTCATTTTACATTAAATCTTCATGTTTACAATGTCATAAGTTTAACCTACAGAACTGTCCGTGCTGAATATCATGGTCAATAGGCTGATGCTCCCATTTGTTTCAGATGTTGATCATGAGACTGACTATTCTAACTATGGTTTTTGTTGGTTTTCCAAAGTCCTTCAAAGTAAATTAGTTGTGTTATAATGCAACTAATCTCTAAGGGACACTCCCAAGGTTGATATTTTTGGGCAACATACCGACCAGGCCGGGATAGCTTAGTCGGTGTAGCGACTCGCTACGGGCTGGACGGTGCGGGGATCGAATCCCGGTGGGGGCGAGATTTTCCGCACCCGTTCAAACCGGCCCTGGGGCCCACCCAGCCTCCTATACAATGGGTGCCGGGGTCTCTTTCCCGGGGGTAAAGTGGCCGGGGCGTAGAGTTGACCACCCACCCCCATCTAGCGTCGAGGTTAAAGAAAGAGTAGAGCTATACCTCTACTCTCCCTCTGGGCCTTCATGGCCTGTACTAGGGAGAACTTTACCTTTTTTTTTTTACTTTATAATGCATTATTGTACATTACATTGTTACATTAACAGTGCCATAAAATAAACCTTTAGAATTGTTTTTAATGAATGTCATGACCAGAGAACCCAAAGTGTAAGTTTCTTTTAACACTTTGATGCGTAACATCAGGTATACCAGTCATGTAGTGTGATGGTCAAAATGCCAAACGATGGGTATACCCGATGGCCTCTCATGGCCTTTTTTATACAGCCCACATATAAATCCCCGTTTGCTGCATATCACACTGGGCATTTAATTTTGGTACCAAAGGTTTAAATTTGTCCATAAAGTGGTTTTCGAGGTGAAACGCGCAGATAGAGAGATGAAGAAAATTGTTTTCCCCATAATATATTCAGTATATGAAGCCAGTAAATGTATGCATAAAAATCAATTTTGTATAGTTGCAGTTGCTGTGTTTCAGACGTTAACATGTTGATTACCATAATTATTTTTTATATTCTGTGTTCTTGGGGCCACTGTTAAGAGATAGGCCACTTATGCACTGTTGTGCATTGTCACAGTTATGGTTCCCGCAAACAATGGCAGAGACACTTTCTTAAAGCTTGCATGTAACCAGTAGGCGTATGGTGGCAGCATGAAAATATATGAAAGCATAGGTAGACGGACACTTGCACTTGCTGTGGTGAGAGATAGAGGTTTGGCAGGAGACACCAGCATCTGTTGTGGCAGTCAGCATGTTGAAATTAATAGGAAATATAAGTTTTTAGATGTTGCTAAGCTGCCAGTGGCTGTTTTAGGGATGCGAACAGTAGCCGCAGCTGGTGTGATGTTCCTGTCAGCGATCAGCATACGGCACTCTGTTTGCTGCTCGAGCTTGCCGTTCAAAGAGGTGCACTCAGTAACATACTTGATGTTGTGATTTTACTTCTGAACTTATGGGACAGAGGAAAGTACCAAGTGGACAACAGGTATGTTGATAATGCAGCTTGAATGATTCTGATGATGGCATATGCAGGGCTGGAATAAGGGGCCGGCCAGCCAGGCAGCTGCCTGGTATGTCGACCTATAAGGGGTGCTAAGACATCACTGGAATATTTGGGAATATGGTGCTAGTATACTCAGGTTTCCATAAATGAAAGAATTTCTCTGAAAAATATCTGCAATTTGGGCACATGCCCTCAAAAAGTTTTTCCAGCCCTGTAATAGGCCGAAAAGTTCAAAGAATATCGGTTTTAAGGGGTGCCAAATTATTCACCTGCCTGGGGTGCTGACGTGTCTCGGGCTGGTCCTGGGCATATGATAGTACTTGTGACTGAAAGTTTGGACATTGTCTATCATCTCAGACTAAACAAGATAGGCAGTCTACATATAACATATTATTGTGGCACATTTGCATGTCCACTGTTGCCATTGGGAGGCAACAATGCATTCTCTGTGTATTGTGGAGCTATGTGTGTCACTGTCAACAGTATAAAATAACTTTGGCAGCATTGCTGTCAGCGAATTCATGTTGCTGGAAAGAGTGTGTTTATAGTGTTGTCTAGTTAAATGTTATGGATACTCAACAATGTGTTTCACTTGTATTGTTGACCAACATGTCTCTGTCGGTAATATAAATATTGAACGTGTTACCATGGGCATGCAACAGTGCATTCTCTTTAGTACTGCTGTTGAGCTAAAAAGATTTTGTAATAATAAAATGTACTTAGGTCTTAATATAAAGTACCTGAAGGTTTTGTTCAATTTTAACAAAATTTGGAGTCTCTTGGAAGATTTTAACAAAAGTCTCCTATATAAAATTTTATGAAAATTTGTTCAGTGGAGCTGAGCTGTTACATGCAGATGACAGACAGACAGACAGACAGACATGATGAAGCTATTAGGTGGTTTCTTTGACTATGCAAATGCACCTAAAAATACACATTGTTTTGGAGGCTGTAAGAGCTAGTCTCAATCCCAAGCTTTTTCCAATGGGCCCACCAAAGTAGGTTCTCTTCTTTCCCCATTCCGTCTGAAGACAGAGGCAGATCCATCCTCCAAAACATTGTAGGTTTTAGCATGAGACAATGGACAGTGTCCAAAATTGCAGCTATATTTGTGTGTTCTAATGCTTCTTAATACAGTCTGGGAACTTAAATAGTTTAATACTCTTCATGCATAGGCCTTTTTGATTACTGCTTTGGCTCATTTGTCCTGTTATTTTAAAAATCAAAGGAGCAAGTGCTACAAGCTTGCTGAATGATACAGAAAGGTTATCTACATGCTGTCTGTGAATAACAAGTGAAAAGATTGCCAAGGATAATTTAAATATTTTCCACGTGATTGTGAAGTCAGGAGTGTATTACATGTCATGAGTCTCACCAAACCCTCTGCATTCCTACACAGTTTGTCAATGCATCAGACAGCAGATCAGTTATTCCAGTTCACATCTTTATCAGAGCTGTTATGAGGTATGACTGTGTAGTGTGTGACCTTGCATTTCTTGTTTCAGGGTTGTATCATCTGGAACCAGTGCACCTCTGGTACCGCTGTTGAGGAGATTTGAACAAATATCATCTTCTAAAGTTGGTCCTTTAAATGCTTTTTGGGATGAAAATGCACAAATTATGGTCAGTTGTGTTTTAACATTGGTTCTTTTATTGTTTGACTCTGAAACTTCATTACACTTAAGCTATGGCTCTGCAAGCCAGATGGAAAATATAGTGATCAAATGTAGCTTGAAGCCATGCACAATAGGTAATCATTATTTTGAAGAAATCTGCTGCCTTTGTTTTTGTGGTAGATGACTTAAGGTCATCTTAATGCCGTTTGTGCTGTTGAGCAACTGGATGGCTGTGAATGATGAAATTAGAAGGAGGCGTGGAAAGGAGTTGTCCCAGGATCTGTGTGGAGGAACTGAGTAGACCCCTGAACACCCTCAGGTTATTCATCCTCTCTGCTACATCTGTGACATCCTGGATATGAGTGCTAGCCGCTGAACTGTACCACTTTCTGTTACATTGTTCTCTAATGCAAATACTGACAGTTCATGTTTCTAGCAAGGGAGATATTACCATAGACTGGAATAACCTGTAATGTAAATAATATAAACTTGTAATGTAAAAATTTCTTGTGTCTGGAGAAGCATTGTGAGGGAGAGTATGGTCTGAAGCACACTATGGGTATGGTCGTATTCCAGTTGAGAGCCACTTGGATATTCTTTGTTGTGTTTGAATAGCGATAGTCACACCACTGATCATGTTTAAGCCGTTATATGGTGGCAAGGAATATTTTTTTTTACTGAGAGAGGACCATGAGCATTTCCATAGTGCAAATTGGGCTTACGTAACGTTGTTGAAGCATGATTTTTTTCTCTGCTGGTTGCAGGTTAGCCCAACTGAATGTTTCCTGAGGTTTCTGCAGTTGCCAGACAGTGACAGTGTCGCTGTTGACTTGAAACAGGCTGCTGTAGTCATCATGTCACATTTGGATAGGTTAGCAGCCCCTCATGCTCCTCCGGCAACCTTCACTAAGGTGAGTTATGACCTCCAGTGGTCGTTAAATTATGATCTGTACTAAGCACCAAATATTATTTTGGTGATAGAATCAAGAATAATGAGATGGCTGGGGCACGTGGCACATATGGGAGACAGGAGAGGTGCATACAGGGTTTTGGTGGGGAGACCTGATGGAAACAGACCACTTGGAAGACCTAGGTAGATGGGAGGATAATATTAAAATTGATCTTCAAGAAATAGGATGGCGAGGCGTGGACTGGATTGATCTGGTTCAGGATAGGGACAGGTAATGTGAATGTGGTAATCAACCTTTGGATTCCATAAAATGCAGGGAGTCTCTTGACTAGCTGAGGGCCTGTTAGCTTCTCAGGAAGGTTTCTGCTCCTTGTAGCTATTTAGTTAGTTAGTTAGTTAGTTTAGTTGGTTAGGTAGTTAGTTAAATGTTTTAGAAGAACAACATAATTATGTTATGTGTAACTGTGAAATGTGATGTGTACAAATGATGTGACCTTTGCTTTACATCTGTTGGAGGTACAGAATATGGGTCAGTATCAGGAAGTACTGGCATGGGGTTGGCTTGCATGGAGCAGCTCTACGGATTCAGGGGTGACACCTCAGTACTGTGAAGCTATTGGAGAATGGGTGTTATGCAGATAGTCTGTGCAGAGAGATGTGTGCTTATTCTCACTAGTGCTGGCAAGGTGTTCACTGTATACTACAGTTCTGAAACACAGGTGAGATTAATTGGCATTATTACTCAAGAAAGGGTAAGTTAGCTGCAAAAGTGTATGAAATCTGTGTGTACCTGAATGTAAGATGACCCTGCATGTAAGACTATCCTCCTTCAGAATAGCTAAAGAGAACGTGGTTAACTGTGTGCAAGATTATAAGTTGGCCCTCCGTTGTTCAGAAGATAAACTAAGGGAAAGTTCTTGTTTTATATTTAGGTAAATATGGTATTATTCAAATGAAAAAATTCTGACCAGGTAGGTATATTTAACTTGAAAGAACTGTAATCAACTGAATGTTGGACTAAGTAGGAGCAATGTATACCCTGAAAGAGTGTGTGTGTTGAAGTTCCCTGAATCCTCATACAGGAACTTGAATGTTTTTTCATCTTTTTCTTTTGTGCATGTTTGCAACTTTTCATTGTGAACATGCCAAAAGCACGGAAAACTTGACTAACGCTCTAACTTAACATTAGTAATGCAGTGAAATTAATTGTTTTAGTGTCCCAACAAGTGGAAGGTTTTAGTGACAAAGAAGTGATTAAGTTGGCTGCACATCCAGATGGGAAACATTTCCTTGCATTAACTTCAGATGGAGATGTGTATTCATGGGGTAGTGGCGATGACGGACGGCTGGGCCATGGTGACAGCAACTCCAGAGATGAACCTACACTGATAGAGGCACTTGCAGGAAAGCACATGGTCCACATCGCATGTGGCAGCACTTACAGGTGACTCAGTATGCTGTGGGCTCCCAAACGGAATCTATTAGTGTTATGTCATAGTTAGGCATGAAACAATATTGTTCCTTTGTTGTCTACCTAAATTATGTCCCATTTTGACCTTGGCATTTATGTTAACATGATTTCCTAGGTATGTTTGAAAATATTCCTTTGTTTTAATTTCCAGTGTGTGTGGAAACTGAAGGTTCATTTTGGTGTTCACAGATGCTCATGATTTGGCGGTATCCTCCTAATTCAATTGAAATGAATCTGTACCTTTACAACTTACTTACCCAAGATCCGTTTTATCATCATACTCTATGCCTAGGTCTCCTAAATGTTCTGTTACAATAATTTGTATATATTTCTGATCATTTTATTTATCTATAGTTTATTTAGTAATGCTGTCAGTCGCTTTAACTTTATTGCATTGAATGGTGGCATGATTTAGAATGATGAACTGGAAATGATGTGGAAGTGGTTGTGGCATATTTCAAGGTACTGTCCTGGTGTTCACCTGATGGTACTGTTGAAAATCCTCAGTCAGGGTAGTTGGTATCCTGACTGAGGATTCAAACAGGGCATGTTCTAATTATAAGTCAGAAACCAACTTGCTCTATCTGTATATTTGTTATTTCACTCACATGTCCTGTGTGTCCTGCCTGGTGCATACTCCTCATGAAATTTTATGTATTCTCTGATTACTTCCCCTTTTGTAGGTCCAGACATTTTCCTTGTCGTATATTTTGCAGTATACATTCGTTCAGTACGTAGTTTGTCAACAGCACCAAATTCAGAGAAAATAAATTTAAAAATTGTAGACATTTTCCTGATTTTATTGAATCACACCAAATTACTCTTAATGTCACCTGAAATGTTGGTAGAAGCATGGTAGTGAGACAGTTAAAAATCTTGTGAGTCAGTGCCTTGGCAGTTGTTCATTATGATGCTTTTATTCTCTTCTTTAGTGCCGCAGTTTCATCTTCTGGTGAACTGTACACATGGGGAAGGGGCAATTATGGACGACTTGGACATGGATGTAGTGAGGATCACAAAGTGCCAACATTGGTAGCAGGTTTGAAGGGTATGTGTAATGGTACTTTTAGGTATATGAAATTTGAATTTTGCACGGTAGTGAAAATTCATATTGTGGTGTTAGGTGTTATGGCGTTGCGTAGTTTTGTAGGTGGGGTAAAATGAGAAAAAGAAAAATTTTGCAAAATTTATTTAATTTAATTAAAAATTACAATGTTGTGTATTTGCCATGGTGGTTTATTTTTGAGGTTTCATTGGTGCAATTGGCTTGCTGTTCTGCCATCATGCTTATTCCCACAATTTAAAAATTTTATTTAAAAATTAAAGTGTGTGAACTGCATCATCACGAAGGATTCAAAATTATGCCCCATTGGAGCATTTTAAGCTGAAATATGGGTTTTCATTGTGTGGCATGTAGAGACCAGTTTTGTGAGGTACTTGAGGAAGAGAAAGAATGTTTAGCCTGATATTTTGGAAGCCTGTAAATGAAAAATTGTCTTTGTTAATTTCTAGTTATCTCAGTCTTTCCCCTATGAAAAATTGTCTTTGTTAATTTCTAGTTATCTCAGTCTTTCCCCTTATAACCCCAACTCTGGCCTGTCATTCTTTCACGCACGGACTAACCTGCCAATTGGCTGTCTTGTTCAAAAGTAGTAAATTCCTCCAGAATTTAGGAAACCTCCAAACATTCATTACATTGGTGTAGCATCACTATAAAAGACAAACGCAATTGAATTACTGACCTTTTTTGTAAAAAAAAGTCATCATAATATGATCCTACATAAGGGAATATTTTTCATATTAATTTTTTTTTATGTGACCATGCTGAACTGGACCAAGGGAGATGAAGTTGCATTTAAACAGTGTTTATTATGGTTCATGATTGCAGGCCATAGAGTGGTGGATGTTGCTTGTGGCAGTGGAGATGCACAGACGCTGATTGTAACTGATGCAGGCTTAGTGTTTTCTTGGGGAGATGGAGATTATGGAAAGTTAGGTAAGAGGGCTGTAGGAAACAAATGATAGAAGTTTGTGACACTGCTCCTTTTGAAGTACAGGTTATTTTTACTTTGAAACAACTGTAGCAGTGCCATCAAAGACTAACTGGGAAATTAAACCTGTATATGTATAATATCAGCAGAATTTACAAGAACTTTTTCCATGTATATATATATATATATATATATATATATTTTTTTTTTGGTCAATTGTGTTTTAGGATTAGTGGTTTCACCTGAAGAAGGAAGCAGTTTGCTTCCAAAACATAGTGTGTTGTTTTGAGTATTTTTGTGATGATGGAAAAAGTTCTTGTTAATGCAGCTGACTTTACTCATGTACAACCATTGTTAGAAATTCCTTATGTTACTGTATATGTGTCATTATGCAGGTATAGAGATTGCTGCTGGGAAAGATAGTTGTGTTCAAAGGTTGGCATTCATGTAGTTCTGTGCCATATAGTATGGAACACAGACATCTGAAAAAAAAAAGGCAGAACAGTATCTTGTGAAGTACCGTATATTCTCGAATCTAATGCGCATCCGAATCTAATACGCACCCAGTTTTTGGCGACTTCTTAAACGAAAAAAAGTTAGTTCGCGATTCTAATCCGCACCTTTCCTTCAACCACCCCTTGCCCACGGGGCGACTGATTGAATAATATTGGATGTTACCAATGCGTTAAAATCCGACGCTACGCCTGTGGCCGATGAGTCATACCGATAGAGGCGGGGCCTTTCTCAACAGACGTGCGCAATCTCGTCTGAAGCCAGCTGAGCTTTAGTTGTTGAAACGTGGGAGGTGCTTGTTCCAATTTGTCGTGTACCGTAGTTATGGAAGAGGGACGCCTGAAATCTAAACGACTCTCATATACGGCGAAGTTCAAACGTGAAGTTATTCAGTGCGCAGAGGAGAATGGAAACCGCAAAGCCGCTGCAATTTTTGGAGTTGATGAAACCAACGTTCGACTATGGCGGAAAGACAAGGCAGCGATGACATTGTATGGGAGGACGATGTTGAAGATAAAGATGGTAGTGACTGGGTGGAGAGCACGGATAACGATTCAGTTATGAGTGATGACGGCGAGTCTGATGAATAATAAATTATAATAATAAATAATAAAATAATAGATTATTGTATTGTATTGTTCTTATGGCACGTACAGCAGCTCAATCATTTTTCCAAAATCCAGCTCTAGACCGCGAATCTAATCCGCACGCGAATCTAATACGCATCTGATTTTTTAGCCCTCTAAAACTGTAAAAAGGGTGCGCATTAGATTCGAGAATATACGGTATGTTTTAAAATTGATACTGATATTTAAAGCGGACATATGGACCATTTAAAAGGGAAACAAAAGCAATGGGTGACATTTTCTGGAAGTAGAGGGAAAATGAAGAAGAGATATTGAGATTTGGGGTTGTTGCATCTGTGACAATGCTTTCTAGATATTCATTATATCAGTTATAATTACAGTTATGAATATAACGAAACAACCGAATAACCTGTATACCATGTGTCACCAAACTGGAAATCTTCAGGAAGATATAGTATAACAAGATGCTTCAACACTGATAGTATTTAATATCATAAACAATCTGTCATGTTTTTAATAATTTTGAATAATTACTGACTGTAGTAAAAATGATAAGCATCACGTACATTGCCACATGTAAAGCTGTGATCTCACTTATTCAACACATTGAATGCAGCTGTATATTTTTACTTTTATGATGTTAGAGGTCCTGAAGATGACAAAAATCGGTTGAAACATGTTGCCCGAATAATATATTATTGAACATGCATCGAATAAAAATTTGTGTTGACAACACCAATTTATTTAGTTCTATATAACACAACATGGTGCTTGACATTTGACGGGTACTGTGTTGTGTCATATAACAATGTGTAGTTTGCTAGAAATTTACCGATAAACTTCATATTGTTCATACCGTGCATTTTCATTCGATCACACATTGCTTAAACCAACAAATGATACAATTTTTTACAATAAAATGAGTTCAACATGTTTTGGATCCCTATTCTGGGACCATTATCAGGGACCCATATTGTGAATCACACAAAATCACAATTTGTTGATTTGTGATTTTGTGTGATTCACAATACGGGTCCCTGATGATGGTCCCAGAATAGGGATCTGAAACATGTTGGACTGATTTTATTGTAAAAAATTGTATCATATATTAAACAACAGGTGTGCATTTGTTGGTTTAAAGAAATGTGTGATCAAATTTACCGATGTTTTGGAGAGGATTAGGCATGAAATGTTTTAATAAGTTTAAAATAAATATTTATTATCTGAGTTAGAAAACAACTAGAATGTGAAGGGAATGGCTAGATAAAGGATGCTGAGGAGGGCTTTAGGATCAAAATTTAAAGGAAAGAGGTGGATAGATTGACCCAGAGCAAGTGGTTCAGCCATGCATGCTGGATGACGTCAACAAGTGAGGTGAGAGCCAGTTGGAATTTGAAAATATGTCGTGGGAAGATATAAGAGACTGGAGACTTTTCATCTGTTGACCTGTATAAAACAAAAAGATGCTAGAAGAAAGGCATTCAAATTAAAAGCTGCTGTCACAGCACAGGGCTAACGTACCAACTGCAGCTATAAGACATAAAAATGTAGGCTAGGTACTTAAATTCCACTTGAATATCGAATTTAAGTATGATTTTCTATACTTGTAATAAACATGACTGTGCCTTTGGACATCGGCCATTGTCTCAGGCTTTTTCAAACACAGTGTTTTGGAAACTGGATCTGTTTCTGTCAAAATATGAGTATAAAGGTTTCATTTCAGTGGGGCTCATTTAAAGACTGAAACTGTTGCCTGAGAGGCCAACCTGAATAGGAACCTTCATATTTCGTATTGGAAACAGTATAGGTTTCTGAAATATTGTGTTTGGAAAACCCCACACTCATGTACAGTGTCCAAAATAGTCTGTGTTTATTGTTACACACCACTGTCAGAAATATTTGGACTTGAAGTGTAGAAGGCTTTAATTTTGAGCACTTATTTATGCATATCATGTTTGAGAGTGGGGGTTTTCATGGCAGTGACTTTTAAGATTATGATCGTATGGGATGTAGTGCCATTTAGTTTATCAGTAGGTACCACTGTTTCATAGGGCCCTGCTGCTGTTTTCTTCAGGATAGAACAGTTCACTTGAAAGTGAAGGCAGCAGATTCCTCCAAAATATTGCCTATCTACTGAAATAGCATGACATCCCAGAAGATCGTAGCCTTTCTTGGCACTATGATTTGAGGTTATAATTTTAAATTTAAGATGTTTTTTCCCTATGTTCATAACCATTTTGTTTGGTATGCAGGTAGAGGAGGCAGTGATGGTTCCAAGACGCCAAAGTTGATTGACAAACTCCAGGATGTTGAAGTGGCAAAGGTTTATTGTGGTGCACAGTTCAGCCTGGCACTCACAAAGAGTGGCTCTGTTTATTCGTGGGGCAAGGGAGACACACATAGATTAGGGCATGCCTCTGAAGAACATGTTAGATTCCCAAAACTTATTGAGGTCTTGCAAGGTAAGACTTCTGGCAGCACAGGAGATTAGCTTTCCTACAGTGTGAAGTAACGAGATGTCAGAGTTAAGAACTGACAGACTTGAAGAAAGTATGAAGGCATATACAGAAGTTCCCAGACTTGTGACTAGGACTGAGAGTGGCAGGTAGTACAGCTTTCTGCCACTAGGTTTCATAGTGTTGGTATCTTCTGGGCCGGTCTAGTGAATTTTGCGGTCATAAACTTTGCATTGCTTCCCAACAGGTGTTTACCGATGTGTGCATTAAGGGTGATTTGATGTTTTATATGGCTGATTTCAAGGAACTATGACCAGTAACGAAAGTGTGTATTTCTTCATCGACTTAATCCGGGAACTTCTGGAGATGCCTTTGTATTTTGGAATGTCTGGTTTTATAGTAAATACAGTTACATTGATAAAAACAGGTTTGTTTCAGCTAACAGTTGCTATTGTTATTTGTGTGGCCTGTTTACCAAGAATAAGTGTTCTGGATAACCTACTAAATTTGCTGTGTTTGTTGTGGTAAATGGTAAAGCTTTCAATAGTGAATTCTTATTATTTTCAATACCATGTTTAAATATGCTGGTCTATGTGGTGGTAGGTAAGTGATGAAACTAGCAAGAATGAATTATTATTCAGAATACTCAAATCTGATGCTGGGGTAGCTTATTTAGTATAGTCTGGGGCTGCAGCTTGGACATCTGCACAGTGTCCACAAAAGTAATAGGGCACACCCAACCTTCTGCAATGGGAATGTTTTCTTTCCTTGGGGTAAAGTGGCGATGTATGAAGCTAATCATTTTCCTTCATCTGGTGCCATGGTCAAGAGTATGTGTGGAGCTCTACATCTGTTTCCCCAGTTAACTTAATGGCATGATTTTAAAATAAGTTCAGAGACATCATTATGTAGGGCAAGGGGGGTATCCCGGTCATCAGGTCACCAGGGCGACTGAATTTTCTATGGTGGCACCTAATATTTGTTCATGTCAGCCTTATGGCACCCAGAATTCTGAGGTGGCTCCTAGATTTTTTGAAAACATGTGGACCCCTGATTTAGGGTAATGTAGTAAGTTTTCAGTACATTTGGTGTCAGATGCATGGTAAAAACATGCGAGGTTGTGTAGTGTACTTTACTGTACTGTTGCATACTTAGAAGTGACGTGCCTTCAATAGACACTGATTCTGCATTCTGCGTGGTGTTGCAGGGAAGAGAGTTGTGTCACTGGCAGTGGGCTCTGTTCATGTACTGGCATTGACTGACGAGGGTGAAGTGTATGGCTGGGGAAGGAATGATTACGCTCAGGTTGGAGAGACCACAGGCAGCAGCGTCCTTGAGCCGACTCTTATTACTGCTCTTCAGGGAAAAGTTATCATTGGAATTGCCTGTGGACCAACTCAGGTATTATCAGACATTGGGGTGTAGTGGTTATAGTTCAAGCTTCATATTTGTCAGGGCCCAGAGCCAAACCTCGGACACAAGACTGGCTGTAACTGATGAGGTTTCCAAGATCATCTTTAATTCCTCTTGGCAAATGCCATCATAATGCCATAACTTATTTATTTTATTTATTTTTAGTTTATTTAACCTTTAAACGACCAGGTTGGTATTTAAATTGTAGCGCATGGTTTATGTAAAACGTGAGTATTATTTGAACACAAAAGGCTAAATTATGAAATAAAGGCCATTTTGTGGAAAATAAAACAGAGATTATGCTGCATGTCTTAAAAATGCAGTAAATTTCCTCGTTGCCTAAATATATAAAATTAAATTCTAAGGCGTTCTGTGTGTGGATGCAGGTTGTTTAAATGTTAATGATGCTTGTAGTGACTCATTATGTAGCACTAAATGAGGTTCTATCCCTTGGAGGGTGACCATGAAGTATATCAGAGAGTAGCCAGTCACTGGGCTGGGATAGGTCCATAATACAGGGTATGACTGCTTGCTTTTACATCATTTATTTTCTGTATGACTGTAAATAAATTTTAAAACAGTATAATTCGTTAAGCCAAAAAGAAGTAATGCACTTATGATTTGTTGTATTATTAAATTGCAGTTTCTTGCAGATTATGTTCATGCGGTGGGTTTGCTATCCTAGACTGGCATGAGCATCAACAGAATGGTAAAATGATAACAGTCTTCTGGGATGTGATACTGTGTAATTTAGTAGATGGGTATCAGTGCTACACAGGAATGTGCTGCCTCCATCTTAGGGATGGGAAACATAGACACAAGCTATGGAAACTGCAGAAAAAGTATAAATGTTGTTACATCAATATTAATTTCCCATCTTACATTTATGTCTTACATAAATGGCAAAGCATCAATGTGAAGAAAGAAACAAAGTTTTTAGATTATTTTCTTTCAGGTTATGTGAAAATTAATGTTGTTAGTTACAATGTAATTTAAGCTTTTTTGTTGTGTGCTCGATCATGCTTTGTTCACTGTTTTAATAATGTCTCTTGGTTTCAGAGTTTTGCTTGGACCAGTAGTAGTAAGTGGAGTATCAACTTACATGTCGCGTTTGTGGTGGATGTTTGTGAAGAAACATTCCGAATGCTTGATCAGCTCCTTAGCCTTGTCTGTGAAGGTGTCAGTGGGAACTTGGACTGGCCACCACCACAAGATAAGGAATGCATGGCTGTGGCATGTTTGAATCTCCTCAAATTGCAGGTAAATATAGACCAACAACTTAGAAGGGGCAAGGTATGCCATGGGCACATCAATGTTTTTGGTGCTTCTTTGCGATTATTTATTTAATGGTGAGTGGCTCACAGCCAACACATTGCATGATAAAAATGTATACAGTACTGCCTCCCCAACAGTAGGGTGTTGCATTCTTGAAAATCCCTGTGGTGGGAAACTACATGCTTAGTGAATGCTGGAGAGTATGGGCAGTATTGTGTTTGGTGCTCCGTGGGTCTTGCAACGCTCATCAAAGCGTATCTGACCTGCATGTTTATCTACTAAACACAGATGTAAACCACAGTAATAACAATGCCAGTACAGTAATGTGCTGGGCATTGTAACATCTAAAAAGAATAAAATGATAACTGTAATAAGAACAATATCGTGATTGACGGTCACTGTCTTTGTCAGTGATTGGGGTGGTAGTGGTGACAGTGGAGGGGTTAATGTTTGTGGAGGTTACGTTGGTGGTGGTGGTGGTGGTGGTGGTGGTGGTGGTGTGTGGTGGCGGCGGCGGCGGCGGCAGTGCTGGTGGAGTGGGGCCAGTGGCAGCGGTGTTGGTGGTAGCAGTGGTAATTTTGGTGCTGGTGGTGGCGGCTGTGGCAGTGTCAGTACTAATGGTACTGTGGCAATGATGGTGCTGTTTGCAGTGGTGGCAAGGCTGGGGATGGTGGCATCTATGATGCTGAAAGAGGTCTGAAATTTTATTTTTGTGTAAAAGCATGTGTAGATGATTCTATTTTAGGTTCTGGCTAGTAGTTATTATGCAAAAGGAAAAACGTGTGACTAAATTCAGCTGTAGGGTAATGTGTGGTTAGAGTGAGGTTGCTGTGTAACAACAAATATTCATCGTAATAATAGCTAAATCATTTCAGATGCCATATAATCCGAGGCTTGTGATAACCATCTTGTCCATGAGTCTGTCCGTCTCCCCTGTTCTTACAACTTGTCAACCAAGTGGTTGATTTGCACGAAACCTTGTGTGAATATCATGCCACTAGAGGCTGTTCCACCTTCTTACTTTTTAATTTTCTACCATCGATAATAACAAATTGACAGTCGTGTAAATTTGGAGATGTGAGCAACTTTCTGCATTGTTTGGACAAAACAGATCACAGAACAACAGTATAATGCTGCCATCTGACGATAAGAAGAGAAACTAGCACAGTTTTAGCACTAACTTCAGAGACAAGGTATGGCTGTTTGAACAGAGCAGCCAAGCAAACCTTTGAGGCTGTCAAATTTAGGAAACTTTGAGACATTTTGTCTTTGTGTAATTGCTTTGTGTTCAAGTCTAGGTGTTTGTTGCTTGTTTCAGCTGCATGCAATGATAAGCCACAGTGTGGACGTGAATTCTGTTGGTTTGGGGTCAAACGCAAATTTGTTGTCCAGCCTGAAACAGCATGTGGTAGAGTTAGCGAGCAGTATTGGTGTCCTGAACACAATCCAATCAGCAGCACAAGCCACCCTGCAAGCTGGGTGGAGTATATTGCTCCCTACAGCGACGAACGTGCGAAAACTCTATCAGCACTTCTGCCCAGTACAGGTAATATACACAAGTATGCCATCTGCATAAACAGTGTGAGGGTGGTTTCCTTGGATCTGAATTTAGATTGTTCCTGGCCTTGCTGTTGGTCACACGCTCTCATGACTGACATTTTTAGGGGTTTTTTTTCCACTCCTCTAAACAAATGTGGTTACTGTAGCTGTGAACAGTACAGAGCCATGATAACTTCTTGTAAGCCATTTTCAGCACAGCGCTAATCCTTTAAATACTCATGTATTTTTCAGCTAATCACCACTATTGTGCTGGGTGTTTGCAGCACTTAACAAAAAATCGTATGTTCCCAGTGTTGGAGTTTATCAAGATTTTGTATTAGTTTTGTTTAAAAATGATTGAAGAGTCAAAAAATGGTTATGAATACCAGCACTAATAATCTTGTAGTGTGTGTGATATTCCTGAAACATGGGCTATCACGTAACACATCACTGTTGAAATAATTGGTATACGCATTGTGTTGTACTTTTATGAATGTTAGAACTAACTGTTGCAATATTTAAAAAAAATTGGGTGCAAATTCAGCCAAAAGATGTTGGAAACTATTAGCACCCACCATAGTGTGATGCCTTGTATAGAAAACAAATGGGAAATTTTAAAGATTGAATGCAAAATAATTCTGTTGTTATGGTGAATATATACACTACATCAGACATAAATATTTGTATCTTGGACTTGAAAAGTTTAATATTTAATCTTTTATCACAGTTGAGGCTGAGTGACTACTTGTTTAATCAAAGATTGTTGAATAACACATGAACTGATCTGCGTAAATGATTTACTGGCTCTCTAGGAAGGGAATATTATGTAAAATGCTGTTAGGTTTCATGTTTTAATGGCAGCGACTATGATGATTCGTGTCTTCTGGGATGTAATGCCGTACCGAACTATGTGGCGTCTAAGAAGAGAGGAGTAGAATTTTTATGTAAAACAATTCTGTGACGTGTTTTTACAGGGTCAGATCCTTCTGCAGTGAGTGCCGGTCATCGCTTCATGACTGACCTCCTGGTTTCTAGTCTGATGGCAGATGGGGGATTGGAAACGCTTTGAAAGCTGCTTTAAAGGTGACATAATTACTATTATGCTGTATTGCCTACCGCCTTATTCAGTTTTTAACGAGTAAGATTGACGTCAGTAGTCTTCCAAGCATATTGATGTAGTGCTTCCTCATTGTGCAGTGGAACTGGGAGAACATTCAGAAAAGGATGAAAGGAAAGCCCATATGTCGGATCAAGCCTTGCTGGAAACAGAGTCAAAACGAGCCAAAGATGCATCTCTTCATGAGAAAAACAACTCCACTGTTCCTCTTCTTCATCTAGTCAAATTACTTCTCAGGTTAGTTTAAAGTGAAGTAATTCTTCTTCACGTGTTTGGGGCTACAGGATTTAACCTTTAAATATCCAAGTTGGTATTTAAATTCTAGTGCATGGTTTATGAAAAATGAGTATTGTTGGAACAGAAAAAGTTAAAATTATGAAATAAAGGCCATTTTGTGGAAAACAAAACAGAGAATATGTAGCATGTCTTAAAAATGCAGTAAATTTCCTTTCTTTGCGTAAATATATAAAATGAATTTCTAGGGGTGTTTTTTTAAATGCATTGGCATATGCAGACTGGTCATTTAAAGGTTAATTTCCATTTTTGACTGTGCTGGCTGCTTGATTTTAACTTAGGGATATTAGCATTTGTGTTGAATATATTCAGCTTTAAGCCAGCTGCACCCGTGCATGTTCCCATCACAGCAGAGAAACATACAGACTAAAGGTTAATGTGAGGCATGTATAGGGCATTTTTTTTCCCCCCCTGCTTGACCAATAAGTGCTGACCCTACACACTGCCTGACACTCTGCCAGCGTTGCGTCGTACGCCGCGTGTCGGGGAGGTTTAATAATCAAGGACGGAAGCTTAACAAATGATTGCAGTGATAATAACTTTTAGAAAGTGTAATAAAACTCTCTAGAGCGTTGGGCCGGCACTTATCGGTCAGGTAGGAGAAAAAAACACCCTATATAAGGGAAACCCATTCGAGGATGCTCACGGTTGGAGGTATTGCTGCAGTTAGAGAAAAAGTCACCACACACAACACACACACACACACACACACACACACACACACACACACCACACACACACACACACATTGATGCGCAAGTTGCTGTGTCCTGTCTGCAAAGAATTTCTTGGGCTCTGGCATGAACCATTGTACCACAGCCTCTTGCACATCACTGCCCAACATGCAAGGACAGCCACTAGTGGCTCCTTTTAATGATCCCAAGATGTGAAATTTGAATGATGATAAGTTTGGGGTGCATGCAGGATGTTGAGCACCTCCCATTGCATGGCATTCAGCTGGTCCTGCACTGTGTGGGTCACATGGGAGTGGGCATTGTCATGCAGCAATATAGTGCCATCAGTGAGTTTACTATGGTGTTTGTTCTTGATCTTCGTACACGGCTTTCGAAGTGTTCGACAGTAACCTTTTGTATTGATTGTGTCAGTATGTGACTTGACGTCCAGAAGCAGGATTCCCTCCATGTCCCTCTGGTCCTGTTTGGATGGATCAACTACTTGGTAAACCACATTTAAGCAGCACTGTAATGTAATCTGTACCAGCTGCTCACCCGGTCAACTGTCCTGTTCTGCATGAGTGTCTGCCGGCATGTTTACTGAATGACACTTGTAGCTGTGCCACTTACGCTGCCCAGTGTTCATACAGTGTTATGAAACAAATCTCAGTTTGTTTAAATTGATTTTAAAGTAAGATAAAGTACATGATATGAAGGTACATGGGGGAGAGGAAGTATAGCTGCACTCATTTATTATATGAAATTGTTTTCCAGGAGTGGCTCTGCGTTAACCCAGGCAAGGTTACAGGCAGTTCAGAATTGTGGAACTGTCCGTCATGAAGGGAGAGAGAAGCATGAAAGATCTCCAAGCTTGAATCTTTTGTTGCAATTTCAGAGGCTTTTGATAGCCCAGATTTATTCTCACAGTCACAAAATGAAATCTTGGAACTCACAGCAAGGTAAGTTCTCAGGTACTTTTGAAAAATTATAAATTAGATTATATTTGAGTTTCTAGTGGTGGAGCTGTGAAGATGTGTCTATGGGATGTGACATCGTGTAGTCTGGTATAAGTGTACTGACAAATGAGATGGATCTGCTATCTTCATCATCTACACTTATGACACATGCAGCAGGCTCTTCTGAAACATCAGTATACATGTACTAGATTACACTGTGTTATATCGTAGAAGATGGTTGTTATAAATTAGGATAATCAGGGGTGAGGATTCACACTGTTTTAGTAGCCTGTAGCAGTATTATTAGGCATCAAACATTCATCAACTTCATTAACCCTGTCACACAAGGTCCATTTTCATGGACACAAAAGCCCATTCTCAGGTTCTGTTGTAAGAGAGTTCAGATCAGTTCACTTCATTCCTGCAGTAACCATTTCTATGTCAAAATATTTTATGCATTTCCTATTTCACCATTTCATTCCTACTGTAACAGTACTAGTGCAATAATGTGAATTACAATGTTGTTCTCTCTCATGTATTCTTCCCCCTTCCCATAATTTAGTCTCTGATATTCATATATTTTGGTTACTGCTTTGTGTTCAAAGGCTTTCCAGTGTTCTTTCCTCAGTGTAAGAAATCATACAAACAAATTTTTGTGATCTGTTAACACAACGTTTCTGTTTAAGAAGACTGATCACAAAAATTAGTTTCTATTTAATAACACAATGGGAAGGAATCACCTTAAAGTAAGATACTGTTTCACAGCTGTAAGCAATATAATTTTCTTTTTTGTGTATTTCAGTGTTTAGTATTTTGTAAAGTGACGTGCGGCATAACAGTCTTAGAACTACAGAATAAATTACCACCTTTGTTTTGTGAAAATGTAGTAAGAATTCATGTCTTATGATCTACTAGGTACATTGTGCTTTGTTGTCCAATTTCAATGTGTTCACCTTAGTCTGTTATTTCCATTCCTCTGCAGTGAAAAGGTGAAATCGTAATTAAAAACTTGTTTGACTTTTATGTAGTGATCTGTAATATAAAATACTCTACATTTGCAATGTAAATGTAGTATTCAGTTTGTGACATTCTAATCACTTTGTGATATTCCATTGCGTGTCTAGGCTGATGATGACTGATTGGCTGAAACGTGCAGCTGTTTGACTGAAAGTAAAAACACAAGTTGGCGTACATTGTACTGGATATAAGAAACATTGTACAGTGTTGATTGTGTAGGCAATTGAAATTGAGGAGAATACTTAGCATAATCAAAACTGCAACATGATACAAAAATATAAAATTTCAAAATTAGATCTCTTCTGCTGTTTGCCTCAGATTTATTTTCTGCAAATATATGATGAGTCTTTCAGTATTTATGCTTGTCAGCAGATGGCCAAAACAGGTTATTTAGTTACACAATCATGTGTTTTCCTGCAGGCAATGCTACATAGGCGAAATTAGTATACAAACTATATTAAAATAAACCATCAGCCACAACTAAAATTTTTTGTTGTCAGTGTCTAGTATTCAGTACAACATGTTTAGCCTGGCTTAAATGCAACATTATGTTCTATAAAAAGAAATGAGATCTCATTTTTACATAAAGGGCAATAATTTGCAAGGATTTATGTTTTTGATATAATTTCTGTAGTTGTGTGTATTCCAGTTATCCTAAAGGCATGCAAGAATATTGCCTTTAAAGTTCTAGCTTTTACAGTATTTAAGGTTATTTTATGTTGATTGTTTGATTATGGTATATAATTTTACTTTGAGAAGATTAGAGTAGTTTCAATGTTTTTAAGTTTTATTACTATATTACTGGTACTATTGTGGCAGGTTTTTCACACTTTTTTGCAGTCTTAGGTACATGCTACTATAATACTTTAAATTAGGTCAATCCTTTCCAATTAATTTATTCATCAATCATCCCACAATCGCATGCTGTATAGTCACAGTTACTGACAGCTTCATTAAATAAACTACAACTACATGGAATTACGTCTCAGAGGCTATAATCTGGTACTCACTGTGGTGAGAACTTGAAATGTCATTCATGATAATATTACTTGATAATGGATTTGTTTTTTTCCTTTCAGATCAGGATGTTCTGGGAGCAGAATCCTTGCTTACAAAATACATTTCACAGCTATGCAATCATATCACTGAGACTCTACCAATAGCTTCGAGTTTGGCAGCAACAAGCAGCAAACATTTCTCTCTTGTTGTTTCAATTCTTAAAGGGGACGTAATGGGTGTGTATTTTGGCGGCACTCGTTTTTGCGGGTGCTTGTTTTTGTCTCGTTTGCAATGAAAAGTTGCAAAAATGCATCTATTAGGGAGCATGTCTGTCTGTCTATCTGTCTGTCTGTGCATCCACATCTATCAGCCTGAGAACTGCAGAATGGATTTTTATAGTATTTTATATTAGGGAGTTTTACTGAAAGTCCTCTTCTGGTTTAAGTCAGGCAGAAATAATGGACACTTTACGTAGTGGCCCACATGTGTGTATGTGCAAGTTTTGAGCACGTCTTGCTCAGTTTATGATGGGGAAAATTGTTTTCAGCAAATGCAGTGAAAGATGAAGCATACATTTTGTGTCCAATACACTTTTTTCATAAGTCACATGCTTTTCCTAGATTATTAAATCACAAGGCACATACCTGATAATTTTTAGGCTATTTGTACATTTCCTAACTTGTTAGAATTTGTTTATACAATATGGAAATTTTGTTTAATTATGTGGTTTGTATTAATAATTTGTTTTCCTTATTCTGTTTGTATTTTTACTTGCAAACAAGTAGACATGCATTAAACTGTCCGTATCCATATTATGAGAGAGGAAATAACTCGGGATCATGACAGCTGATTCAAAATTATCTTGCTTCAAACTCAAATGTTGCATCAATTTCTCATCTTAGTGTTATAGTCATAATTGTTACTATTAAATTAGAGTGGTAACACAGTACAGTTCCATGGGGAGGGTTCACTTTCCTTCTGACTTGCTGTATCTCTCATAGAATGTGATGGACAACAAAACAGACTCAAAGAAACATAAGTGTGAAAACTGGGAAAGAGGGAAACTTTTTTCAAAAGTGTCAGTATATAGAATATTTCTGAGTGATGTAAACCTTCAGTAAATTGAAAAATTTATGAGAGTCGAAAAGGTCACGAACATATGCATAGACAGCTAATCAAATTGTACTGTACTGGAGCAATCTTCCAATGCAGTCGGCCATATCGTGGTTGAATTAAAAATGCCTGTTGCAGGGACCTGTGCTGTCTCCAGAATGTTGGTTTTTAATGTAATTGTGACATGGCTGATTGTGTGAACAGATTTGAATGCATTTGTTTTCCATGACAGCTTCAAATATTTGAGATCTACTGTACATTGCAGTTTCTCATGTTATGACACAGTGTAGTGATGGAGTTATGGATTTGTTGCATCCATCTACCCTGAGGATGGAGGCCGAAGATTTTACTGTAGCATTGGTAACCACTACCATACTACATGATGCCATAACATACAGCACTGCACTGTACATTTTTCACTACTTTTGAAACCTCAAATAATGTTGTGCCGATCTCAGTGGCTGCGCGTCTAAGGCGTGGGTCTACGGCCACTTGCTTGCTGGGATTGCGGGTTCGAATCCCGCCAGGGGCATGGATGTCTGTCTGTTGTGAGTGTTGTGTGTTGTCAGGTAGAGGTCTCTGTGACGGGCCGGTAACCCATCCAGAGGAGTCCTACCAAGTGTGGTGTGTCTAAAGTGTGTGATCGTGAAACCTTGAACAATGAGGAGGCCTAGGCCCCCCAGGGGCTGTCAAGCCATAGGGAAAAAAAAATAATAATGTGCTGTAATTCCACAGACATTCTGTTACCTGAATTGTTGGTGTGTATGATCTTGCTACAACTCGAAGTTCCATTACTTCTGCATCAGGTGAACTGGGTTCAGCTGCTTGTGCCCTTACTTGACACTTTGGACAAGTTCAACCGCCTGGCATCAGGCGTCGAAAAAGAGGATGCAGAGGATCTGTCTTGGCCAGGGATAGTAGGTAGGTCTAATATGTCCCACAAGCACCCTTCTAACCTGCAAATTCAGTGCAAGTGTTCATTATTAATACTTTCTACCCACTGTCGACAATATGTTGACATGTCTGTATTGCCTCACTTGCTTCTTTGTCACCATTGTTATCTTGGCCTTCTGCCATCTGATGGACTGACATTCAACTCCATGCTCATACTTTCTCCCCAGCATCTATCATCTTTGGTTTACACTGTAAATTAACCTATTGCAGCTGATTTTTCTCCTTCAATGTACAGTTGTTATGTATCAAACGATAAAATAGACTTTTTTGGGCATGTTAACATCGCTGTTCCGAATCTGTTAAAATTTATCTGTCCGTCTGTCTATATGCATGAAACAACTCAAAAACTGCTAAACATATTTTCATTAAATTTGATTTGGGAGTCTAACTACAGTCTTTCAATCTGTTCAGTTTTAGTTGTGATCAGACAGTAATAATGGACACCTTACATAGAGACCAACATGTGTTCCTGTGAACATTTGAAGTTTCAATTGTGCATCACTAAGTGTTTATCAGCATAAAAAAATGCTTGGGATAAAAGATGTAGAGAAGCATTAAATATATTTTGTACCCAGTAACTCTTCTGTAAGCCTTCTGTTCCGCAGATAATTAAACAGCAGGTAGTGAATGTGTCAGAACTGTTAGTCTGTTGTCTGATTCTTTCACTACGAAAATTGAAGTGCACTGTAGGTAAAGTTGGAACAACATATTGGCATGGAAAGGCTTAAAGTAGCAATGGGTACAAAATGTTACTGATATTTGTTTCACTTCCTAGCTCCACAACATGTGGTATCTAGCCAGAAAGCACTAGAAGACCTGCCAATGATCAGAAGAGCTGACCTAGAAAATCACAATCGAGATGGTGGGCTTTGGATTGTTGTTGACAGAAAAGTTTATGATGTTCAAGACTTTAGGTACGTTTCAGTTTAATTTTAATGTACTTATGTCTTGTGTACGTTGCAATATAGTCATTAGCATTTCCCTACTTCGTACTCACGAGGTTCAGGTTTGAACCTAGTATCTTGGCAGGAAACACATTCTGGTATTTTTTGTGGTTGCACAAGTGCTGGAGTAGTTACGTATAAATGACCATAATAGTTCCTTCCACATCCTTCCTACTTCATGATTCATTATGTGATGAGAGACATTCCTGGTGATTGAGACAGATGGACTATGAAATGTTGGATGTGAACTACACGTTTATGAGGCCGATTTCCAAAGAATACTTTGTTGCATTTAGCCCTGTGAAAGCTAATATTCCCCTCTATGGTCATATTAAGCAGTTATAGATGAAGGCTTGTCAGCAGATGGAGAATGACTTCTTAGGATTAGCAGCACAAAACAGTGTCTGTGGTGGGAGTGAGGAGTGTTGAACTTGATTTCCTCCCCTGTCACTCAGCATGCCAAAAGAAGGAAGAGTCGTCACACTGACTGTCTGACATATCTGACACATTGACCCTGATGTTGGGGATGGCAGGTCTCTGAACCATTGTTTTGCAGCTGAGCCATGACTTGGCGGATAGCCTCAGAAGACTTTAGTACATGTATTTGTCATTAAAGCTTCACATCTTACATTGATAAATAATAATTGAATGTACTGTACTGTAGCCGAACATTTGTTGATGCAGTTGGGCTCTCCCCACCCCTCTTCATTTTGTATGGAGGGAGGTTGGCTCCAAGGGGGGGTAAGACTAAGAAGGGACCTGGCGTCCAGCAACAGTCTGGGTACGGAAAAAGAAGTCGGCAGGCTACGTTGTGGCCAGCTCTGGTTTGTATGGTTGTATAATAAAGTTGAAACCCAATTGCAAGCTGTTTTCCTCAATCATTGTGGGTGCCAAGGAAACTAGCAACAATCGGCGACAGTACTTGTCTCTAGTTTTGTCCAGAGCGTGTGTTGCTTGGTACATGTTCATTTTCATATGCACCTGTGTTCATTTTTTAAACCTTATTGTCATATAATGAGAAGTGTAATCGGAAGTTAGAGGGTACACTCAAATAATATATCCTTTAGTCATTTTTTAGTATTAGGGATATGTGTGAAATTGGAGGTTCGGTTGGGAGTAGCTGTCAAGATTGTAGTTTTATGGGATGTGATGTCATGTGGTCAGATAGGTGGATACCTATGCCTCAGAGAAAGCTGCTGGCTCTGTCTTCAAGAGTACCAAACTGCATGACATCACATTCCATAACATTGTAATTTATTATAAGTACTCTTAGAAGAAGCATTTTTGCAATTTTATGAATTATTTTGTCACCATTTTATAATTCTGTTTATTAATTTTATAATCTGTGTATATGGAAATTCTCAACTTAATGAGCGGAACTTTAAAAGAAATCAAAATAGACAATAAAGTCAAAATGATACATGATTCAGAGCTCAGGCACCATGCAGCAGTGACCTGCTCCAGAGGTATGCCGGACGAGATGCAACCCAGCCCTTCCATGCAGCTGCGCATTCACAGGCAGCCAAGGATATGATGCAGGGCTTCCTTGTTGGATACTACATGGAACCAGAGCAGGAGGTGGTTCAGGTATTCACTGGTAACAGCATAACGTTTCATTGGTTTGAACAAACCTCACTTTCAGCACCTTCCATTCAGAGTCCATGGAAGGCTGCTGGTCACTGTAACCATTCATCGTCTTCATTATCACCCTGTGACCAGGAGTAAAGAGAAGCCTGCCTTGGTCCTATATTGTTGCATTTATTTCCCACCATAATTTCCACCATACAAGTACTTGATGTATGTTAAGTGAATCATTGTACAAAAGTTTTTTTCCCTGTCTGTAAATGATAACTGTGAAATCTGAAATTTCTGCAAGGTTTTGTGCAGACATCCCACTTTATGCCATACTTAAACGCGTACTAGATAAAAAATAATGTGGCTTCAAAATTGTCGAGGGTCTTCCTTTACAAAAGTGGATTTCTTGTAGTGATACATCAGAGCTGCTGACAGAATTGTTAAGTAAACCATAACTAATGAAGTAAAATTTAAAATGTTTGAACACAGATTCAGCATTCATTGACGTGAGTTTTTTTTATTTCACAGTCTGTGGATGTGAATAATGTTGTCTCCCCAATGATGGACGTAGAACGTAACCTCGCATATCTTCTGGGGTTGCATGCACACTGGTTGTCACAGAGTACAGCCCTTCAGCCTGCAGAAGAAGAAGCGCAGCAGTGGCTGCATGCTGTATTTCTGCGGGGAGGTCTACAGGTTCTGCAGCCTCCAAATCCTTATGAAGAAGAGAAGGGGGAAGCCCGAAGCACTAGTTCAACCGCTGGCACTACTCCCACTGAACCAAAGACTCCAAAACTGGAGGGACTGCACAAATGGACACTTGACAGAGCGACCCCATTCCTACAGGCCTTGGCAGAGCATAGGTTGACGGTATGATTGTCAGAACTCGAAGAAGTAGCATATTTTATGTCGTCTCTTACAGTTTGTATTGTTTTACTTATGAGGAAATTGGTAGATAACCTTCATATCTGACAGTTTTTATTCTTCAAAACAGATTTGATTGGTATTTTTAACATTTTACAGGATCCATATGTCTGCACATTTCTTAGTGTTGTTGAGCGTCACTGCAAGTTACATCATCTAATGATGCATGGAGACTTTCCTGTGGACCATCCTGTAGAAGAAGTGGGTAGACTCTTAATGGCTCTTCTGATAAAGCATCAAGGTTTAGGTTACCAAGTTATTACCCTCATAGATCAAGGTAAGAATGATGATAGCATTGCAAACAAGTTAGGAGATAACCTTGATTTTAGGCTTCTGCCGCAATGTTGATTAGATCTGCCCTCTTCTGGGATATTACGCGGCGGCGTGGTAATTCTGGTGCTTTCACTCATATTGCATATCAATTTCAAAAATCTTTCTCTATTAATTATCTTGAAATGTGTGAGGTTTGATAGACAAATTGAGTTTGGCATAAAATATATGATTTTAAGTTTTCTCTTGAATGTTTGTGTGGAACGTTTTTCACTCCACTGAATATTTAGATTTTTACTGAATGGGAACACATAGGTGCATATGCGCTTTTATGTAACATGCCCATTATTGTTGTCTGATTGTATCTAGAACTGTAATCTGCTACAAACTTTAGTAAAATTCCGCAGTATCAAATTTAATGAAAATCCATTCAGTGGTTTTCGAGTTGTTACATGTAGGCTGACAGGCACTGTGAAGCTAGCTGGTGTGTTTCTGCAAATTTGTTGTGGATGCACCAGTAAATGAATTTATTTCAATAACTGTTGAATCACAGATAAAATTCTTTTGAAACTCTTCACTTACCAGAAATAAGCAGTTAAGATTAAGTCTATGACAAAGCAGGTGCACTTAGAACTGGACAGACTCTCCACAGACAGCATTGTTACGTACATATTTAATGCTATCATATCACTTGCAGATTTTATTTTATGCCAAGTTAGGTATATAACAAACAAACTAACTAACTAACTGATTGACTGACTGGACTGACTGACTCCATGGACAGAGTTCTTGAGAAGCTAATAGTTCCGCACCTAATTAAGAAACTTCCCACGTTTTACGGAACTGAAAGGTGCATTACCGTTTTCACAAGATACTGCCATATGTCCATGTCCTAAGCCAGGCCAATCCCCTCCAAGCCCCCCCCCCCCCCCCCCCCCCCCCCATCAAGTTTGGCCTATGATCTTCATAGATTAAGGGACATGAATGGAATAAATTGTCTTATGCTACTGAGGAAGACTCAAAAGATCATAGTATGTTTCAGCAGTGGTGGATGACTGGTACATAATAAATTGCTATGCAAACTTTTATTTCAAAGAAATATTCTGATGAAAAAGACAGTAGTGTAATTACTGTTATTTACCTAGTATGAATATTAAGCTATATTGTGGATATGTATGGGTGAAAATGGATTTTTTATTTGTATGTTTAGATGTTTTCGGTCTTAAATTTTGATATGCAGTTTTAAAGTGGTTCTTCTTCCCTGATATTGTTAGTCATGTGGTCAGGTTTCAAACTGGATGCATCAGACATATGAAGCTGAAGTGTAATCTGTAGTGTATATCTGTTTGGAGGCTGATGTCGTTGATGACTTTATCAAAGCATTCTACAGTCCATCGAAGCTGAAGTCAAGTGCTGTTCATATTGGTGAATAAGATGAAACTGGAAATGAATTTTAACTTAAAGTGTAATGTGTAAGAACTCGTGTCTTTAAAATTGAAATGTAATCTTGTTATCTGCTTGTAGATTCTTCACACTTTAAATGTTAGTTAGAAACTGTATGAACAGTATTATTGTACAAAAATTATGTATAAAAATAACACATAGATATTTGTTACTCCTTAAAAAAAACTCTTTTAATTGGGACAGTGCAGGAAGTGGCAACTTTCAGTGATATTTGAAATGATCAGGAAGATTAAATAATATTTTATGTTCCTGTTTCCTCATTCAGAGATGGATGGCAGTGGAGTTCCTGTGAAACTACCAAAGCAGCTCATGGATATTGTCAGAACAGTCCATCAGACAAAATGGAATCTAATAAAAACAAGACAAGAGATGAATCGTTCATACAAAGAAGTTTGTACACCAGTATTAGATAAGTGCAGGTAAGTTGTTAATTTTATGGTCTTGGACTCCATTTTCATTGTCATGTCTTGAATACTGAGTTTATATACATACATACACATACATACATACATACATACATACATACATACATACATATATACATTCCATGGATCCATAATTTTGTCACAAGACAAGAGGATGTGGAATAAGTCATAACATACAAAATCGTATAAAAATGTACATTGCAAAATGCTTTAAACATTCTATGTGCAGTCTTAGACGTCAGTATTATAGGTTAACAGTACTCATAAGAAATTCATCTACAGAGTAAAAGGAGTGTGAATTTAAGTATCTTCTTAGTGCTGCTTTAAATTGTGCCTTTTCATTCTTAAGATTTTTGATATTACACGGTAAGCTATTGAAGATCCTGATACTAGAATAGAATGCACTTTTCTGAAAGCATGATAGGTTGACAATTGGTCTATGAAGATGGTGCTTATGATGTATAATATCAGATACTGTAATGAAGGACAGTGGTAAATTGGTACAAAGCAAGATCAGCTGTAGTGAAATCATGTGAAAGTTACTGTGTATCTGATTTTGGTTAAAGTAACGTAAAGTTAGTTATGCTTCTAACATATGAGAATGCGACACTGCTGTGTGAAGTCCCATATATGTAACCAATGTCTGTCCCTGGACTGGATCTGGGTTAGAGAGTGTTTCTTCAACTAAAACTGTTGGTGAAAAATGTATAATACATCGCTCATGAAACAGCAGTTGGTCGTAACCCTAAGATACACACTTTTACGGTAAGAGAAAAAACTTTACAGATCCTTAATAGGCTAACATGTAAGCATGTTATGCTTTTCTAAAATATAAGGAGAAAGCAATTTTTTATGGACACAACATTTAACAGAAGGTGTGTTTGTAACCCAACTGTCTAGTAATGCGGGAATCTCAGTTTGAGGAATTGTGTGGATTACGACAAATTGCTGTTTCATGAGCGATATGTGTTAATGTAATAACAGAATGTTAATAAACATGTGTTGTTTGCTGTCTTACTTGTTAGATTCCTGTTGTATGAAATTCGAGCAGCTACAAGTTTTGAAGTAAGAGCCTTGAATCACCTGCAGCTTCTCCATACGGTGCCGAGATGGAAGAAAATCGTGAGGAATATTATTTCTGATAACAAACTGAGGCAGCCCTGTGCAAAACCAGAGGACATTCTAAATGCAAGCATACAGGTAATTATACATATGACATTCGGGGTTCTTATGATTAGTGGGTACTGACGCTCTTTGACTTATGCAATATTTACTTTCTGAAAGGTCTAGTGTAAGTCGAATTTTATGCAAGTCAGAATGGCATATACATATGGTCAACTGTGTAAGTATATACAAGGGAGTCCAGTTGAAATCAAAAACTCCAACATGTAGGAACCTGATTGGCTACAGTGTGGCCATCCTGGTGCCAATGTTATCGCCCAGCAGGACTCTTCTGCCACCCTTGTCTCATTGCGCATTTATTCCTGTGAAGAAAAATTCATTATGCATTTCAAAGATGTTATTATTTCAATTTTTTTTAATTGTTTCAACTGTGTAAATCTTAAATTGCATAACTTGAAATTTCATAAGTCAGGGAGTGTCTGTATTATGATTATGGTTGTATGGAGTGACATCACATATTCTGGTGGATAGGTACCAGAGTTACAGAGGACACTGCTGCTTCCATTTTTGTCTGCTCTGAGGATAGATGCAGCAGGTTCCTCTGAAAATTTTTTACCTATCTACCAACCTGATGACAACACATTAGGGAAGACTGTAATCTGTACTTTATTTTATCTTGCAAAATTGAGATTTTCACAGAGGTGTAGCTGAAAATTCAAGTCTGCTGGGATGTTAATGTTGTGTCAACTGGCATTTAGTTACTGTTGTTTTGAAGGACTGTAGTTTCTTCATCTTCAAGTCAAACATGTTTCACCTTGAAGATCCCAGAAGACCTGAATCTTTATGTTATTTTTTGTTATATTTTCAGAGTCAGGGCGTGGAAGCAAAATGCAAGGAGAATGAGGAAGAAACTGAGTCATGGACGAGAGATGAGAAGAAAGATGAAGAAGAAGAAGAAGAAGAAGAAGAAGAAGAGGAGGAAGAGAGAGATGATGGTGGTGACAGTACGACAAACTTGCTTTTGCAGATTGCAGGTAGAGATTTGTCCATTGTCACATGCATCCTCTCACGTTCACAGTGGTTCCGTTCTTTAGAAGATCGCAAATAGTGGAATCTAATAAGTACTGTATGCACTGTAGGCAGAATATTTTAACACACCATGATAATTTGATATTGTTGTGTAGACAGAGAGAGGGAGAATTGTTCTATTTAATGATGCTGTCAGTTGCTAAATTTATGTAGCATTGAGGTAGATGAATGAATATGAACGTCAAGCATTGGTATAATGATACTGACAGGAGAAAACCGAGGTACTTGGAGAAAACATTTTGTGTCTCTGTGTGCATGGAACATTACTGTAATTTCACTGTAACCTTGTGGGGGTTACATGTAGAGAATTGTACACTGGAGAGAACTTGTTTAATCAACTGTGCATTTTCACACAGAAAAGCAGCAGAATAACTTGCAGTGTCCAGATGCTGCCAAGTTAACAAATGCTATAATTGAATTTGTGATGCAAGAGGAAGGCGGAGATGTGGAGACATTAAGGAAGGCTCTGTATTGTCAGGTAAACAGGTACATTACACCTTATTAGCATGTACTCAGTTTGCTTTATGTTGTCAGGTAGAGAGTGTCTATTACACCTTGTATGCTGTATATTGTCCGGTAAGTAGTGTACATTACCCTTGTTAGCATTTGTTCAGTTTGCTGTATGTTGTTAGGTAAATAGTGTGTATTACACCTTGTTAGCATGTGCTCAGTTTTCTTTATGTTAGGTAAATAGTGTATATTGCCCCTTGTTAGCATGTGCTCAGTTTGCTTTATGTTGTTAGGTAAATAGTGTATATTACCCCTTGTTAGCATGTGCTCAATTTTCTTTATGTTGTTAGGTAAATAGTGTATATTACCCCTTGTTAGCATGTGCTCAGTTTGCTTTATGTTGTTAGGTAAATAGTGTATATTACCCCTTGTTAGCATGTGCTCAGTTTGCTTTATGTTGTTAGGTAAATAGTGTATATTACCCCTTGTCAGCATGTGCTCAGTTTTCTTTATGTTAGGTAAATAGTGTATATTGCACCTTGTTAGCATGTGCTCAGTTTGCTTTATGTTGTTAGGTAAATAGTGTATATTACCCCTTGTTAGCATGTGCTCAATTTGCTGTATGTTGTTAGGTAAATAGTGTATATTACACCTTGTTAGCATGTACTCAGTTTTCTTTATGTTAGGTAAATAATGTATGTTACACCTTGTTAGTATGTGCTCAGTTTCTTATTATGTTAGGTAAATAATGTATGTTACACCTTGTTAGCATGTACTCAGTTTTCTTTATGTTAGGTAAATAATGTATGTTACACCTTGTTAGTATGTGCTCAGTTTGCTTTATGTTTTCAGGTAAATAGGTAAATACGGTACATTAAACCTAATTTACTGAAATCAAATTTGAAGACTGCTATTTTAGTGAGACTCTCAAAGGTAATAAAGAAAATAAAGAATCTGCTCCATGAGCACAAAATTTTGGAAGTCAGAATAATTTAAGGTTATTACTGCCTTCGAGGTCTTTGCTGTAAGGACCTCAAATTTTTATTCTCATATTGTATATTGCAGATTTGAAACCTGAAAGGAGGTTCTTGGTTGGGGCAAATGGGTAACTTTGTTATTACAACATCTCTTGATTAATTGTTTGTTATTAGTTATTCAAAGTACATGATGTGCCTGAAATTCTGACAGTCTTATTGGACTGCAACAAAAGGTAGCACATGTAGCTAATCTTGGGGGCTGACAATTACTTACTGACAATTTGTTTCTTTTAGAGGATTTTTTGTTCTGCTTTAGGTACCTGAATTAAGAGTGAAGGCATTTTAATTTTCAGATTTTATGTCTTTCTGCAGAAATGCATAAAGAGTTAATGCAGTTACATAAAGTAGCATAACTGGTGATCAAAGTAATGGTTTCTGTATGTTTGAAGTCAGTCTGCTGTCAGAATTACAGTAACTTCAATTTCTTATTCTCTGTATGAATGTTTGTCTTATTTATGTTCAAAATCGCCCAGTCCTGAAGATTCCATTCTTCTGGGATGTGACACAGCATTGTTGGGCAGGTAGTTCCCATCATCTTGAAGGCAGTACAATCCTTTGAAACACTGTGTACTACTTGCTCAATGACACAGTGTGACAACCCACACTACTGAATCTTCAACAACACCACTGTAGGAACATCAAGTCATGCATCATTGAGACCTGATTATTTTTAGTTGTATTTTTTTATTTAAATAATGCTGCTTTAACTATATCATGTAAGACTTGATATAGCTTGATTGTCAGTGTTTTGTTGTGACAGATTTGGGAGAGTATGGTCATGGTCCACTGGCTGTGTAATTCAGTTGCATGAAAGCTAGCAGTTTTGTTTCACATTGTACAAAGACTGCTTTAATTCCGTAGGTCCAAAGAGCAAGAATCAGGATACAAGGACATGAGATGATGTATGAACTCTTGAAAAGGGATTATTTGATATCTTCTGTTAAGTACTCACTGCTAAATGGCTGGTTAGGCCTTGCACATAAGAAACACATCCTGAGGTGAGTCAGATGGTTTTCTTTTATCCTGACACCTTTCAGTCCCATACAGGACTGTATATATCTAATTTAACCATTTCATTCCATGTCATATACAGGGCATACACAAAAGAATGGTGCGGTTTCAAAAGTGAATAAAAAATGTATGTCTCACATTACACGGGCACAACATATACCGTCAGCGGCGGCAACTGTCCAAGTTTCTCATGTGCTACCAGCAGTTCGCTTCTCATGCTTACTGTCCAAGAAATTCTTGATCGGATAACGCATGCACTGCAGGCCATTACAGCGGACATGCTACACCGGGTCTGGGATGAGTTTGATTACCGTGTGGATGTGTGTCGTGTGACCCAGGTTGCACACATTGAAGGATTGTAATTACCAAATGAGAAACTTGGACGGTGTATGTTGTGCCCGTGTAAGGTGAGAAATACATTTTTTATTCACTTTTGATACCGCACCATTCTTTTGTGTATGCCCTGTATAAAGAAATATGCTATGAGATTTTATGTTCTCACAGCAGTAGCTCTGATTATACTGTCCTCTATGATGTGTTGCCGTGTAGTTTGGTAGATAAGTACCAGTGAACACTCTGCCTTGTAATGAATGTTGTGACAGAAATGTGTGGTAACATGTATGATATTTTGGTACTGTGTCATGTTGTTCGTCAGATAATTCAGTTCCACTTATTTACAGGGAAGGTTTGTTATACTGTCTTGACAACATTCAGTCAGTGAATCCATACCAGAAAGTGGAAGTGCTCCTGGTGCAAGCCAAGATCACGTCGTGGGCTGTAGCAGCGTTACGTGAACATGTGTTGCTGGCTGAGCAACCAAGGAGGACCCATAAGCTAAAAGGCAAAGGTTCATTGAACCAAGGAACTTACAGTTGGCTTAGGAAATTGCCCTGGGCAAGGTGGGTGGAATGGTTTACCCTCTAAGTTACAAGTTTTGAGTAACAGATATTTAAAAATTCATTTTGTGCCCCACAGTAAACACTTGGGATCTCCGTTACAAATACCACTAAATTAATGCATCGTAGAAAACAGTTGCAACTTTTTGTGAAAGTTGTATGAAACGTATATGTGGGGTGTATGGTTAGGATGAAACAGGGTCTTTTAGTGTTAAAGCAGGTGGTACGTAGAGTTACTGCTGTGGTTTAAGGGGTTAAGAAAGCTGCAGTGAAGGAGTAGAAGTGGATGGTAGATGTTTGGTCTTTTTACCTTCCTGTAAACCTTGTGGTGTGTGAATCCTGTAAAATGATTTGTTTTGTGTCTCAGATGTTCATTTACAAGTGGTTGGGTAGGTCTGCACACAAGAAACAGTTCCTCAGATTTTACCCCAAGAACAGTAGGTGGCTAACGTACCCTTGATCCAGCAATATGAAATGTTATTTCCAGGCATTTTGTGTGCTTAAATGAATGATTGGAAATTTCATATTTGAACAATACTGTTTTCTGGGATGTGCTGTTATGTAACATGATAGAAGTTTACCATGTTTTTGGTGGACTGTGTTGCCTCCAGTTACTCTGAAGACAGAGGCAACACATTGCTCTGAAAATGTCACTAAATTTCTGCTACACTACTTAGTGTTACGTGTGAGCAGACTGTGTTGTTAATGGTGACTGCTGTGAAAAATCTCATGTTTCATATTTGTAGTTTTTACTTTTGTATTTGCAAATGACGGGTTTCTATGAAAGTTCCTTAGTGCTATAAAACATGAAAAAATTTATACTGCACTGAAAATGTAAAGATTTAATTGTTCAGTTGGTGTGAAAATTTATTTTATGTTATGTTAGTACTCAAAGATTATTGTACTCTTTAACTGTTTTAAGTGAAATAATGTTTATTAATTATATTCGTATTTTGTAAGTCATTGTGCTTAAACCCTACTTTATGTATGTGTGTATAAATGTGAACGTACCTTTTAGAACCACAGCACAGAGAATGGAGCAGGTTCTGGAGGATGAAACTTTACTAGCCATTTGTTGCATGATTGCAGCTCTACAAATGTGTGGTTGAGCTGTGAGCATTGCATTATTTCTGTACTAATATGTGTACCTTACCTCTGAGTAAAATTGTGACAACCATTCACATAGTACTAGGAGATAAAATCCCCTGTTCCTGGATGATAGAGGTTCAGCAATGGAATTAGTAAGTGTTGTATGCAAATAATATTCTCTGATAAGCAGTATTGTAACCTGACTGGATGTTCATCTACACTGCATCTCTTTCATCACAGATTCCTGTTGACGGTGTTGGGAATGCTGACAGGAAACCATTATGGAAATGAAATTAGCCTGATCATAAATTCTGGCGTTCTGGCTCTCATACAGTCTTTAATGAGGCAAATGGGTAAGTATTTTGCGGGGTCTTGCTTGAGGTTTAAACCATAACTGTGTAATATAGATATTTCTAGACTGAGTGAGAGTATAGAGAACTTACTGTAAGAATGACAGGTGAAAAATAGAGATTTTTTTTATTATGGGTTAAGTACTGAGACATGATTTCTAATAAGGTGGTGATAATTGTTTTAGAAAGTTGGTAATTCGATCTTCAAAGAAATTAATAAAGAACAATGGAATCAGCTTTCACCTTTATCCTGCTGGGGTGGATATTTAAATTTTAGTGCATGGTTTATGAAAACATTGAGTATTTTTGGAACAGAAAAGGATAAAATTATGAAATAAACAGCATTTTGTGGGAAATAAAACAGAGATTATGCAGCATGTCTTAAAAATGCAGTAAATTTCCTTGTTGCCTAAACATATAAAGTTAATTTTTATGGGTGCTTTTCTACATGTGTTTGTGTATGCAAACGCAGGCCTTTAAAAGGTTAAGAGATGAGTTTTGTGGGTCTTATAACAGTGAAAGTTTGGATTGCAGTATTTTGAGTTTGGCGGTGTCTTGTTTCAAAACACTGGTAATGATGTGAAGCTGCACAGTATTACAGTCTCGATAAGCGTTAGAGGATGTTATGATTGATAAGTCTGAGGTTGTAGGCTCCTGCTACATGACACAAATGGTATATAATTAGGATTTATATTGGTGTGATGTTAAAGGCAGTCAAATGAAGGAGGGAACAAAGGATTTGAAATGTAGCCCAAACGGAAAAATCAAGCTGTGTACCAAATTTTGCTGGGACGACCTGTAGGAAGCTGGCAGCTTGGAAGAGAGGCAGGTTTTGAGGATGATGTCTATTTATTTAAGGTTTTATTTTAGAAAACTGTAATTGTCATGGACTGTGTAGTGTTGCATGGTAAATGATGGGTGAATGATGAATTGGAAGGAGTTGTGAAGGATGTGGTAGTGGCGTAATCAGTTTGTATGGTGGGACTGAGGAAAACCATTAAGACAGTCAGGATAAGCAGTGTCTCAGCTGAGATTTGAACCAGATATCTCACAAATACAAGTTTTTGGGAAAAAATATTAACATGGATCTTCACAGTATAAGTTGTCATGGTGTCAAATGTATTGAAGTAACTGGGGGTTAGGTCTATGAAATGTTTTGATATTAACAGCATTGAATTAATGCTGATAGATGCTCAGTTTAATTAAAGTTGTTGAGGTTACTAAAGGCTTCCATTCTGACTTACCGCAGTACAGCTTGTACAGTTTTATATCTGTATTGTAAACGTAATGAATTCTGAATGTTATGGTGGCTTGCAGCTTAATGTTAGTTGGATGCTCCAAAGATTGCCTACTGAGATGAGAGCTAATGGCTGCAAAAAACTGGGTGTGGGGTCAAATGGCCATCTAAGACATTCTCACTGGGTGAGTGCTGAAGCCAGAATAATGTAACGCTGGAAATTACAAAACACATTAATTTTTGTGGTGTAAATTTTAACAAGACATGAAATCCATTAACCTAGATTGCTTTCTGAAAGTGGGTTGGTTTTGCTTTTGGAATTTTTGAGCAGATATGAGGAGAATCAACATAGAGGTAGCATGGGATCAGAAACATGAAGGAAATATCTCTGTCATGTTAACTGATTGCTTGCAGGTTCCACTAGCAAAATAAAAGCTCTTTGGCGTATAATTAAGTAAGGGTTTTTTTAAGTTTAGGCTATTTGTGAGTTAACAGCCCTTCATAGTGACTAGGCTACAAGCTGGATGGCTGCGGAATCATGGTTCAACCCGTGGCAGGCACTAGAGCGTTTTCTCTTCTCTAATGCACCCAGCTGTGGGGTCCTCCCAACCTCATGTCCAATAGTACTGGGAGCATCTCAGCTATGAAGCCCACCACCGACCTCAGTCTAGTACTGAGTTGAAGAACGCACAGAGCATGAGTTCATGACATTTACCTTAACCCACCCAAGGTTCATGACCCTTTTGTAGGGTCAGTTTACCTTTTAGGATGTTATGCTACTGGTGAACATTTGGATAGAATTATTTTGTGTTCCTAGATAGTGGGAACTGTAATGGGTTTACCATGATTTGAGATTGCTGGTAAGTCAATGCTGGGTGCTTTTTAAGGCAAGGAGGAATCAAAAATTGGAATGTGGACATTTTCTCACATTGTATGTTTTGTGCGTTACGTGGCAGGACCAGAGTTCTCATCGTGTGTGCAGGATAAAACTAAGGATCTGTTTGCAATATATGAAGACACTGTGCATAAAAGTTCCCCTCCAGCTCTTGTACTCAGTGGATCAGAACTTGCAAGTCTGATGAAGATTGGGACGCGTGTTGTGAGAGGTGTGGACTGGAAGTGGGGGGACCAGGTGAGTACCCTTTTTGATTTCTTGCTTTTTAAAGGGAAAAATGCAAATTATGGTCTTCTGGGAGGTGTCACTGTTTGGTAGATAAGCACCAACGTTTTGGATGTAGAGGCAGAAGCTTACTGTGTAACAGTGGAACATATATGCTGAACTGCAAGGCCTCATGTCCCAGAAGACGTTGCTGTTATTGTATTTTGTTTTTTGGTTTTTTATTTTCTGTTAGATGATAGGACATTGCCTTTTAGTAGAGCAAGTGCTTGTACTGAATGTGTATCAGCCTGATGTTTTTAAGAAACTGTGAAAATTTGAAGATCAACGAAAATTACCAAGCGAACAGAGGTTAACAGATTCGTCTTTTCCTTCCTCCTCCTTTCCCCCCCACCCCCCTCCTTTGACATAGGTTTTTAACCATTTGGTGCTGGAAGTAAGTGCCCAGTATACTCTGCAGAAGAGCCGCAATTTAGACAGCCAGCCGTTACTTTGCACGTTCTTGGTGATGACTTTAGTAGATGTCTGGCTTTCTCAGCATCACCTTGCACATTGACTGCAGTCGACTTATGGCACCAAGGGGTTCATTGTCATATCTTTTCCCTACAGGATGGCCCTCCACCAGGTGAAGGAAGAGTGATAGGAGACTTAGGGGAGGATGGATGGATTCGTGTTCAGTGGGATAATGGCTCCACGAACTCATATCGAATGGGCAAAGAAGATAAATATGATTTGAAATTGGCAGAGCCTCCAACACCTGCAGAGACAGACACAGATTCTGACATAAATGATGAAGCTACAAAAGCACGTAAGTAGTCCTTCATCGAATTTCAGTGTACATTTGGTCTACATATTATTTCTGTTTGTTGAGGCCCACCTGTTCCATAGCTCAGAGTGTCACTGGTGTCTCCCCATGGAGGCCTGGGTGTGACCTTTCATTGCTGGCCTGTTTGCATTGTATGGTTTTTAATTCCTCATGTGGCTGGGCTCTGTGAACCATAATATATGTGCATTTAAAGTAATTTAAATTTAAGCGTTCTTCATCATGGGCAGTGTTGTCATTGAAGGGTTTAATACAGCTTAGTCCACGTGGAATTTTGTGATAGATAAAGCGACAGTGGAGCAGGATATTCTGTAAGCACTTTAATTTTTACATAAACTTTAATTTGTTCTGCCAGTTATCGTTACATTGAAGCTTCAGATTTAAAGAAAGGCAAGAAATATATAAATTACATATGAAAGGAATGATCAGTTATCACAGTAGATACTGACACTAGATGTCCAGTCATGTTTTAAACATTGTATGTCTTGTCTCTGACATTAGTGTGGTAGAACTAACATTTCAGTGTTTCTGTTGTCTTGTCTTTACAGCACTGAAACTCAGTTGTAAGAATGCACATCCTACCAAGCTTCTCAAACAAGCTTCGTTAACTCTCCTCAGAACACTTGCAATTTGCTGTGGAATCAGTGCTGATCATGTTCAGCCATCATCAGCAAGAATTTTATGTTCGTTACTAAGGGATATAATTCAGGTAAACAGAATTGCATGAAGATTTTAATGATGAACCCCAGTTTTATCCATTAAGTGTCCTCAGAATATGCAGTGAATGACCTTGCCACTGCTGAGGCAGTTAGTCACTGGTCTGTCATCACAGAGGCCTAGGTTTGATCTGAGGTCAGTCCATGTGAGACTTGTGGTGGATAAGTGGCACTGGGATGGGTTTCTTCCCAGAGTACTTCAGTTTTGTCCGACTCAGTATCATTCCTTTAATGCTCCATACCCATTCATTCCTCTATCACTGACACCATGCAATCTTAGCAGTTGACCATGTCATTAAATGACACACTTTAAAAAAAGTAAATTTATTATCACTTTGTAGTCATTGTTGGTCTTTAACTTGTGAGGAAAGGGAGTAAGGGCTGGGATTATGTAGAGAAGTGAGGCGTGAAGTGAGTGTCATAGGAGCAGGAGTGTGGTGGACAGTGATACTGGGTGAGGAACAATGATGTAGCAACTGATGATGCATTTAAGAGGATGTACATTGTGCCAGAATTGTTGGGGTGCAGAGTTCATTAACTGAGAGGTATGAGGCCTCTATAAACATAACTTTGTATTTGTGTACTTGCAGACAGCGAACACAGTATCAGACTCTCCATCACAACTGCAGCTGTTGGCTCTGAATCACCATGTAGACTGGGCCACTCTTGGTTTCACAAGGGCCATTGCGTCTTCTTCTGCAATGTGTCGGGCCCTCAGTACCCCAGCATGGGTGAATTTACTACTTTCAATGGTCGGGGGCCAAGATAATACTATCGTGATTACGTTACCAAAGCAGGTATGCTTGTTGCTTAAGGTATATATCAAGCACTGTGTGTGCTGTCTGGTGGCTAAATGCAACAGTTTACTACTTGTGTGATTGTGTCCAGGTTATATTAATTTAATGATATTATGACTCAGTCTTCAGCTTTATTGTTTTTTTTTTTTTAACATGATGCATAGTGGCACAAAAATGAGGAAAAACAAAATACCAATCACACTCTGGTTCATAGTTGCAGAGGAAAATATTTGTTGCTGTCTTATAATCTTAGAGTTTGTAATGTCAGCTCTTTAACTCGAAAGTAAAATATCTAATTACAGCACATTTATTTCTTTATTTAATCATTTTTTATTTATTCAATCATTTATTTATTAAATTATTTGTTTATTAAATTATTTGTTTATTTATTTATTCAATCATTCATTCATGCATTCATTCATTTGTGTTTTATGGTTTATGTGAAGATACTGTCAGTAGCTCAGTCAGTGCAGCGTTGAAATGCAGGATGATGACTGAGTAAAGAATTGGAAGTGGTTGTGACGTCATGTAACGTTCTGTCTCAGTGTTGGCGTTGAGGGACGTAGGAAGACTGTCAAATATACTGCTGGTGTTAGAATCTTCTTGTTTACAATATTTTAAGTAAAACTATAACAACTGACTAAAAGTTTTGTCTTGTAATGTATTAGCCTACATTGATACAACTGACTGAGCGAGTTGTCTCAAGCAGCAGAGCTCCTGACTTGTGTTCATGAGGGGAACAGTTTCAGTCTCTGCGGGACACCAACTACCCTGACTTTAAGTTTTGCAGTGTTTCTCATTCGTCAGGAGTATGTTGTGATATACCTCATGATAGGCCACAACTGCCTCATTCCACATCCTTTCCGATTCATTGCCATCCTACCGTTTGATGCTACATTGTACGAGCTACTGACAACTTTATGTAATTGAAGGCTTCCGCCGTGGTTGTAGTGTTGCTTAAAAGTTTTTGGGTTGTAGCCTGGCATCAATTTTTGGTGTATAACCAACATTTTGGGAACACTTGTTTGTCCCATCTTCAGGGTCTTAGGTAAAACAGGATGCCATGAGGTAGGAACGTGTCTTTATATAGGAATGGGGTCCAATGGGTAGTATTGGATGGACACGCCAATTTTGAAGAAGGGGGAGGTGTGGTCTGTTGTGATAGGTTTTGACAGGGACTGGGAGGGGGACTGAGTATGAAGTGGTGGGAGTATATATATATATATGGTTGGTGGCTGTAGCCTCGGAGGAAAAATTTTGTTACAGAAACAACAAAACTGCTTGAAAATCTTGTTTCGCTGCTGTAGTGTAATAACTGACGTTTCTTTTTGTCGACTTGTAGATCTTGTCACTACGTTTACTGCAAGCAGTGCTTCCAGCTTGGGATGTAAGTCCCACTGAGAGGTTGTCCCTTCTGGAGAAGTTGTTTCATCTTCTGGGTTATACTGCTCTGCTCTGTCCAGCTGATCCTACCTTGCAGCATACAGGTACCGTTTGTTACATGTCTGATCCTTTGGTTCAATATGCTTGAGACAGTGTGTCAATACAAACATAACCTAACATAACATAACATAACATAGCACAACATGCCCTGGAAACAGGTCACAGTGTAGAATTCAACAACACCTGCAGATTAGCCAGGACAAAGGGATACATGGACCGCATAATAAAGGAAGCTACTGAAATAAAATTACATCCGGACAACATCAACAGGCATGGCAGTTACATACTCAGCCGAGCCTGGCAGCCCGTACTATGTCGGATAGGGACCTCGCAGTGAGGCTTGAGAGCACAACAGTAAACAGCCCGCCCACTGACTTAATTGTTTGGGCACTTCGAGCCGGTCTGATTCTCCCTGCCTCGGCAGGTAGAAAAACACGGGACAGACGAGCAGTGTGTTAAATCAGTTTTGCCTGAGGATGGGGACGGAGCCAGTCCCCGAAACGTTGTATTTAAATCAGTTAACGTGGCTGATTGCCCGAGAAGACTATATTGAACATAACCTCTGTTATAATGTGCTTGACTGACATATGGGAACGGCCTAGATTAGCTTCGCTTTTAACCTTTAGTGTATGGCCTTTTAAATCCCAG
Source organism: Reticulitermes speratus (assembly GCA_021186555.1). NCBI lineage: Eukaryota > Metazoa > Arthropoda > Insecta > Blattodea > Rhinotermitidae > Reticulitermes > Reticulitermes speratus. Next base: position 32,088,947 of record JAJKFL010000011.1, on the reverse strand, counting down.
GTTTCTGCTGCAGCTAGAGTTCTGTTCAATTTAAGTGTCAACTGTGGGACAGTGTTTTCCCTTTCAGATGAAAAGGATACACATTCAGTGGGACAGTGCTGTCCCATTTGTTTGTTAAATGTTAACCCTTTTATGCCAGAATTGAATGTCTGAGAATTTAAATGGCCACCTTTGCTGTGCATGTTATTGGCGATTACATTAGCCATCTGTGGCACCTTAAACTGCGCCCTTCATGTTGGCTGTGGTTGACATTTGGTGCGAAATGGTTAATTATATTTTCTGTTGATTCTAGTGTTCAGTCGAGGCATGAAGTCTGGTGCAGTTCGAGTGTCTTTGACTGCTTCACACTCCAGTACTGTTGTAGAGGAATGCATTGCATTGCTTCGGTCTCTGCACAGTTTGCCACACTGGAACCAGGCGCTGAACCACATTGTAGCAAACAAGTTGGCAGTGGCAGGTGATTTGCTTACCGAAGGCCCACTTTTCCGTCTCAATCAGGTTAGTATATCAAATATACTGGTGTTTCAAAGTTGGAATATTTACAGATAAGAAACATATTTAAAAATTCTAAGAACTTTTGTTAAGTTAATACAAAAATGTTTTAGAAAAACAATAATTTTTAGCACTAATGACAATAAAACTAAAGTTAGGAAAAACATGAAGGATAAAGAAGGTGTGCTGTAGTGAGTAGAATCTCTTCAACTCTTGGATCAACCTAGGTACAACTCGCAGACCTGCAGTTGAGAAACGTTGCTCTATTGCTCTCTGATTGGAGAGTAATAATAATAAATTATCTGTTGTATAAGGTTAATGAAGTTGAAGTAGACCAGTCACTGGGAGTACAGTCGGCTGTCATGGCGGCATTGTTGGTAGTTGGGGGACTGGATTGCAGGCCACGAATTGGAGGGCTTGTAATGGCTGAAGGACTGGGACAAGGTGAGCATCAACAACATTAACTGATTAATGCCACAATATAGGATCTTATCCTGTTATTTTTGACATGATTATACCCGAAGATGCAAAAAATGCATCAACAGCTGCGCCATATCTGGGTGCCTGCATTTGATAACTTAAGAATTACTAAACAGGTACTCAAGAGGTGTGACACTTAAAAAAATTGTTGATATGTTTGGTTAGAATTGTATAACAGTAGTGGACATTGTGTGAAGACGTGTTTGTGTCATCTTTTGGAATGTAACTTGCTAAATATATATCAGAGTGAAAAATGTTTCAGACAAAAGTTGTAGGCAAAAATGTAACACATTTGTGTCCAGTGCACTTTTCCCTTAAGCCTCACAGTTCTTATGATTTTTGTCCTATGCCTTCTCATTACTTGAAAAAAGTTGGGCTGTTTTTGAACAAATTTTATGTCAAAGGTCTTTGTTTATCTTCTCTGCTCATGTTATGCTATTTATAACAAACGGGGCTTCAAAAATTAACATCCACAAACTGAAAATAAAGATGCAGTAACAGAGCAAACATGCCAGAATTGTCACATTTTGCATACACTTCCTACTTTCTGAATCCAGGAACAGTGTGCCAGATCAGCCAGCATGGAAAGTTGGTTGTGCAGCTGCATGAGAGTGGTGCTGTCAGAAAGCTGTCGTTGTCAGCTGTGTTGCCATCACAAACAGTTCAGTTCGTGTTAGACAAGACTCTTATGTCTGAACACATGCTGGACACCTGGGCCACTCTTCTATCTCTTTTGGCACATCACCATGCTGATAAGCGGCAACCAGGCACACTACCTGGTAAGTGTCTTACCAATGACATGCCTTTTTAGGCGTGTTCACAAAATTGCGAAAAGTGATTATTAACTTCTTTGAACTTTATTGTAAAATTAGTTTTGAGATTGTAACAGCAGGGACTGTCTAGATTACTGTCATCTGGAATGTGACAGCTTGTAGTTTTCTAGAGATTTAATAATGTTTTAGATGAACCTGCAGCCCCCAACTTCAGGGTATAAGAAATAAAGATAGAAGTTGTAGGCAGCAGGTTCATCTGAAACACCAGTAAATCTCCTGGACTAGACAGTGTCATACATCAGGAGGCAGTGGTCTTGATTACAAAGATTTCATCTGAAAAGAGACTTTTCCATTCTGTCAGAAAGTGGTTTGGTATGTTAGCAAAACCTAAACAGTTTTATGGCCTTTATGCATTGAATAAAATTGTCTGTAATTTCTGTGTAAAGACATTATACAAGTGACGTGACAATCTGTTTTTGTGCTGGCAGGAATGGTGAATGTATCATTATTGCGGACTCAGCAGCAGCGTTTGGCAGCCATGAATGCATGCAGCGTTCTGTTCAGGCATCAGAATCTGCTCCGACATGTCCTCAAGCACCACACGCTGGGCTCATCACCATCACTTGAGGTTCTTAATGAAGGGGAGGAGCTTGACACTATCTCTGAAACATTGCTCATTCAAAAGTTGATTGCTAAAGCTACACAGCCTTCACCATTGAAAGCCATATTTGGAAAAAGTGACATCGAGGTAAATTTTTATTGGGTCTGTCTTGTAGCCATACCATATGAGATTCTGAATGCTCTTTTTATTTGTTTTAAATTGAAGTGCCTGAGAGGGTTCTTGTCTGCTTTCCACTTCCCCTTCACCATTTTCTGATTCTCCTCTCCACCATTCTCCACTGTTTTCTCCTCCTACTCTTCCCATGTGTTAATTTTTTCATTCTTTCCATTATTATTCTTCTCCTACTTCACCTTTCCTGTCACATTTCCCCCTCTTCTTCACCCCTCATTTTTCCTCCTACTTCTAGCTTAATTTCAATTTTATATGGGTCAGTGGATGAAAGGTACCCAATCTGTTTATTGAGAACAGGTTGTCTAAGAAGTACTACAACCTGGGTGCTGCCTGTCTCTCCTCATCTTTGGTTAAATCAGGACTTGCTTATGTATGTACCTGGTATAATAAGATGCTGTTTTCACACTAAATGGTATGAATTGCAGGCTGCAGCACTAAGTGTGTCACAGTATTTGGCTACTGAGGTGAAGGCATGCATGCAGCGGGCCAGTGAGGCAGTCACACCAGCCAGTGATTGCTCTTTGCCTTCGCCCATGTCTGCAAGCAACAAAACAGGAAGTAAACCCAAGAAGATGCGACCACCATCGCCACCTTTGTCTCCATTAGTTGGACAGCTCACAGAGATGGGTTTTGCTCGACGGGTTGTGGAATGTGCCATTAAATTTTTTGGTGAGACCTGGTTTTATTGTTAATATAGTCATTAGCATATGAATTTATTTAAATGCTTTATATAAAATAATTACAGGTAAATAGTATAGTAATGAATTAAGAGAATCTGTTTTTTTTTAAATACTGTCTTCTCCAAATATGATTTTCTCCAAATACCTCATAAAGAAGTTGATTTTGTTTTGTGTTAGCAAATGTTTGATTTCGGTGAATGTTTCACCATAAGCCTCCACCTTAAGTATTGCAGTTATTGAAATAGTTCATTTTCTTTTGTGTAATGACACACTGAAAGACTTGCTAAAATATTTAATACTTGGGAGATGTTTGTTTTGTTTAGAAACTCTTCAGCACAGTTAAATTCTAAAAGGTTCTGACGACGGTATGTAACATTGAGAACTAATGGGTTTCTGGGCTTTGTCCATCGTCCAGAAATCTAAAATAACCAGATAACACCACGTTTTGGAAACTGGATCTGCTTCCGTCCTCAATCCAGTGATGGAGGTTAGCTCTATCTAAGGGACCCAACAGAGTATGTGTCTCCCCTTCACCTGAGGATGGAAGCAGATCCAGTTTCCAAACGTGGTGTTATCTGGTTGTTTTAGATTTCCAGACGATGGACAAAGTCCAGAAACCCATTAGTTCTGAATCTTCAGCACAGGTTTTGTCAGCTGACATGTATTTTAACATAATTTTTAAAAACTTTGAGTGTGCATTCAGTTGTTCAAATACAGCACACATCCTCAATGTACTTCTTGACATCCATATCAAGATATATTTGCCAGACATGAAACTGTCAATACATTTGCTCCATAAATAATTCAATATTGTACACCATTCTGTACCATTGCAGTTATTTTGATTCGTTTTTTTGTTTAAGAAATGCTCATTGAGAATGAATACTATCAGCTAGTAATGCATGACTACTTACTGAAAAGTTCAGAAAGCTGGCAGTATCTGGAACAGATATAAATATATTGTTAGTTTAACATTTTATAGCTACAAAATCAGAGACCAAATATCATGGTCAAATTTGTAGCACTCTTGCATCGTATTAGGGAGGTGCGAAGTTTAAATATCAACCTGGAGACTGGTTATCCTGACTGCAGTTTGTCATGGTTTTTGTCAGTCCCTTCCAGCAAATGCATGGATGGTACTTCAAATTAAGGCATTACTGATTCCTTCCATATTCTCTTTCATTTATTATTTACTAATAATCCAATGCTACATATTTTGAACTACTGACAGTATTGTTAAGTAAGTCATCAATAAGTATATAAATGTACAAGACTGGAGTGGAGGAGGTTGTTAAAAATTACATATTTTATTCTGATGTTAATTGTGATGTCAGAAACTGTCAGAATTCCTGTCCCCAAACTTCACATGTGTTTATGGAATCAGAGTGTAACATACTTGTTGGAAGTGGCCCCATTATCATACTGATTTTTTGCATTAACTGCAAAAGTATAGTATACAGGGTTGATGAGAAGTGTCTGGTGAAGACGTGGGGAGGAGTGGTTGCCAGAAGCTTTGCATTTACATTGAGATTACCTACTGCTGTATATGGAGTAGTTTTTAAATCTGCACTATAGCTGCTTCAACTCACAAGTATCTTGTGAGTAGAGAAAAAACATAAAAAGGAAAAAGGTAAAGTTGTCCCTCTCCACACCTTTAAGGTGCATAGGAGAAGTAGAGGTATAGCTCCACTTATTCTTAATCTCTGCACTAGATGGAGATGAGTGTTCAACTTCTTGCCCAAGAACCCCAGTACCCATGGGTGAGTCCCAGAGCCAGTCTGAACGGTTCTGGAGAAGATGAAAGTGTCTAGCCCTTGGCAGGATTCGAACCCTGGACTATCCAGTCTGTAGCTAGTTGCTATGCCAGCTATGGTGTCCTGGCTCCAAATAAGGACAGAACACAAAGAAACTATGTATTGACAGTAAACAGCTGTTGCAAACATGTTAAATGATACAGAAATACTGCCTCCCTGCCATCTGTGTACAGTAAGTGAAGATAAAATGCCAATGATCATGGGAAACTGTTATGGACCACCATTTACTAGTCATAGGTTCCACTCTACTTTACCACACAATGGATTAAGACACTGCCACACCATTTGCACGCAAAACTACAGAAAACCTTGGAGCTAGTTTCCTGAGTTAAGAGAAGATCTCTGCAGGGAATTGTACGCAAGTATTTTGAATAAAATACTGCATTTTATTTCTTTTAAGGAGTTGCAAGTGAAATTCCACCCAGTCCAGAAACTTTGGTTGGTTGGCTCTTGGAACATCCAGACCATGGCGTTTGTGATTCAGACACTGTGTCATCATTCGATGGTCTCTCTGACACGGACTCTATATCTGAGGAGGTGGAAGATGTGACAGTGCCGCACACAGAAGGGGTAATTTTAATGTTAAATGCTTATTTCTTTGTCAGAAGTTTGTAGCAGATACTTGGACCTATAATTTTGCTCTATCAAGTACCTTGAGGTCGTGAGACACATTTCATGGGCAGCTTTCCACTTGTTACTGAATGGCCTGTGGAACATGAAGTTTAAAATATTTAACAGTTATTTTATGTATAATCTTCTGTGTCATTTATGAACTACAACGAAATTTCTGTTAGGTCTAGTATATGTTCTTGCTTGTTGTATGTATACTAGTCTGTTGTGCAAGTACTATGTATTTATTTCTAGATTTCAACTTATTTTTTTATCCTCGTGTCTTTTAGCTGCAGAGTATGTCGTGAAGTGACGTGTTGTGCTGAGGTGCTAAGTTATCAGTTTGTTTCATTAAGGTTTAGTGGTCTGTTGCTTTAACATTTAAAGAAAAAACCTTGCATTTTGCCCACATAGTAAATTTACGGATTTCTCAGTTGTCCACCCTGTACTTCAGTCGATGTATCAACAGTGCTATCCTCTCCCCATATAGTGATTCATGTTAGATGATAACTGTCATGTATATACAGATTCTTATAAAACCTAAAAGACTGTCTTCAAAAGATTTTGCATGTTTCTTAGATTGTAGCAGCTGTGCTGTCTGTATGCTGTGTGTGTGAGAAACAGGGCTTTAAGTCCAAAATTTAATTGTACTTCAGTATGAGTTTGTGGGTTACAGGTGATCTCATCTGGAGGATACAACCAACGTTCTGACTTCCTTAGTAATGATGAATATGCCATGTATGTCCGTGATAATATTGTGGATGGCATGCTTGTTCGCTGTTGTAAGACATATGAGGAAGTTCATGAGGGAGATGTTGGACGTGTGCACAAAGTTGACAACGAGGGTCTTCATGATCTAAATGTTCAAGTAAGCCTTATGACAAAGTTTTTAAAGTTCATTTGCTGCAGTGGAACTGTGACATACTGAATCACAGGTACAGCATTTCTAGGTACTGGAAATGTAGAATTTTATGATTAATTTTGTGGGAGGTGAAATACATTTATTCCTTAAATTTAAATCTTATTAAATTGGAAATCAGAAAAAACATGTATGATTGTATGCCTAAAAACAGTTGTGGGTGATGATCATACACTTTAATTGTTCAAAACACAATGGGATGTCGCATCTGTCAATTATGGATTTCTTTTTTCTCCAATTTATACAATCTCATACTGTTCCTTCAAAGCAGGACAAGCTGATGCAACCTTTACCTTTGAAGTGTTCTGACCATGGTATATGATCATAATTGTGACAGAAACTTTGGACATTGCCTATCATCCGTGATTTATAACTCACAACATTTTGTAGGCTGCATCTGCGGCTGTCTTCAGGTGGAACAGGGATAGGGAAGAACGTACCCAGGTGGGCCTTTTATAAAGAGCTGGTCTCAATCCTAGGTTTGGGACTACCAGAGCAGGTTCTTCCATTTCCTGTTCCACCAGAAAAGTTAAGTAATGACTGTCATACAGCATCATTTTGTAGGTTGACTGGCAGCATAAAGGCAGCACGTACTGGGTAAGGTTCATCCACATTGAACTTCTGGGATTCCCACCCTCTAACCCCAGCCTGCATCCCATCAAGGTTGGAGATAGAGTAAAGGTGAAGGGCTCTGTGAAGAATCCGAAGTACAAATGGGGTTCTGTTAACCACAGCAGTGTTGGAGTTGTGACAAGTATGTTGTTTTTAAATTTTTTCAAATGAAATATAAGATATTGTTCAAAACTTTGTATAATAAGACTGAATATTCTATGGGAAGATAAATAATACATTTTGTAAACACACTTTTAAGCCAAAGGATATAGAAAATGGGCATTAAAAACTCTTTTAATGTTAAATATGATGTTCAGATTATCAACTGATAATATTTTGTTTTTAGGCACATTTTCAAACAATGGTGTGGAATCATTATTTTAGATGCATCCATCCATCCCATCAATTCCATCCATCCATCCACACACCACCCATTCCCATATTTTGTTATTTTTTCTGTCCATCTCTCTTTTCCTTCCAATAAATTTTAAACAAGCTGATTAGCTTTTATGAAACTCTGTATGAATTCTGTACCATTAGGGATTATCTGATAATTATATGTGTAGTATAAACATTAGCAGTATGAAACCATGAAAACTGTTGACATTAGACCAGTAATAATGTCCTGTGCATTATAGGATTATGAAATTTTATATAATGGTAGACTTTTTAAATATAAGCACATTTCTTTCCTTTTAGGCACGTTCACATAAGTTGCGAAAAGCGCCTGTTTGCTTCATCATGCCCATCCGTCTCTCCTTTCTTCATGTATCAGCGTGGCTCCCACTTGACAGATTTTTGTGGAATTTTATTTTGAGGACTTTTATGAAAAACTGTCGAGAAAACCGAAACTTAGTTAAAATTGGACAGAAATGTGGGGCACTTTATGTGAAAACCTAAGTACATTTCATTGTTGTCAGCAACATAAATTTGCCATAAAATCGCCCGCTTTGTGTGAAATGGTATCAGGCTGTTAGAATAGCCGAGGAGGTATAACCATTATGAAATATTTTAGCTCAACAGCAACACTACATAGAATGAGTTCTTGTGATTTTGTGGCAACACATTCAATATTTATATTGAGGACAGAGAAATGTGGGTCTATGGTAGAAAGGAAACATATTACTGAGTTTCCATGGCTGAACAACAGTACTAAGAACTCAGTGTTGCTGGTGACATTAATTGGAGTGAAGCTGTGTTAGTCTGTAAGGCTAGCAAAGGTGGTATAAACATTTCATGAATGTGTCACAATGTTACTTTATATGTACCTTACCTACCTTGTTTAAAATCGAAAAATCACATTAAGCTGAAAGTGTGAAATGAACAGTCACATCTGTGGTTATACAGAATGGAGCGGAAGACACTTGCCACCAATGTTAACATGTTGCTTCTAGTTTCAAGTGACTTTTCTGTCACCTTATCTATGTCACTTTCAGTTACTGAAATTCTACAGTTGTAGAACTTCTGATCACTGGTTATGTATTGCCAATTTAGAAGTTTGGTAACCCTTCTGTTCATATGGAAGAAAAATAAACAAAAGCACACACCATAAGTCATTGTGTTCCGCTGTTTCAGATATAAGCAGCAATGGAAGAGACTTGACCGTGGATTTCCCACAGCAAAGCAACTGGACTGGGATTGTAGCAGAGATGGAGGTAGAGCCGTGCTGTCATCAAGGCGTAAGCTGTGATGGCTGCCTAATGTATCCTATCACTGGGCCACGGTTCAAATGCAAAGCCTGTGATGACTTTAATTACTGTGAAAACTGTTTCTATACCAAAAAGATTCATCGACATAGCTTCAACAGAATAGTTGAACCAGGTAAGCATATTATGTTACAGTATACAACAATACATTTTAAGTGACTGTTTTAGTTTGCTGTATATGATTTAATAAAAACAAGTTGTTTTTATTCCAAGTATTAAGCATTTCCAGGATTGTGTTTCATATTATAATCCCATAAATATTCAAACACTGAGGCCTAAATATGATTAAAAGCCAGGACTCAAATTATAGCTGGGTACAAACACAGACACTTTGAACTAGAGTGCAAGCTATAGTTTGAACATGTATGGTGTGTGTACCTGTGTATCGTAATTGATGCATATGTCAGCTCTTAACTTAGTATGCTGCTTTATTTCTGTAGTATGTGAGTGCACATGCTTACGTTAGTTTCACTTAACGTGATTGGATATGAATGACTGTAATTATTTTTTTTAGTGAAGACCGATGAATTGTGAAATTATCTTCTCAACTCAAAGAAAAGGAGAGTGATATTGGTAGGCTTAAGTATATGGTATTAAAGTGAATTATGTATTTTTCAATTACAACATAAGGCATTGTATTCAAAGGAATGATGAAAACTCTGAGTTACATGGACACACTTAGGAATGTGAGTGTCATGTGGGTTGTTTTCAATTAAGTGTTATTTTATGTTGCTTTTAGGCAGTGCAGCAGTGTTTGCAGGAAAGCCAGGCAGATATTACAGAGAGGATATGTCCCTAACTTTAAATACTGGCTTAATTGAAGACTGGTCCAAGTGTATCAAAACCCTCAGTGTTTCGTCACGAGAAAGTTTTGCTCACCGGCTTGTTGATAGCTCGGACAGCTATTGGCAGAGTTGTGGTTCTCAGGGAAAGGTGAGTGATCTAATATATGTAATTTGTAACTTATTGATACTGCGCTCGTAAACTTGTCATTGCAGGTAAGTACAGTTTCACTCTAGTACCATAAGTGCCTGTTGAAAAATTCAACATTGAGTCTCTTCATTTATTATACATATAAAATATATTCCATCATCTAGTACAAGTGAAGTTGTAGACTGCCTCAGGGAAAGTGATTTCATTGCATAGCTTTATCCTTCAACCCTGCTATTGCCTTCCTTTCTCCTATTTTTACCTTTATCTCCTTCTCCCACATTTCTTTACCATCCCTTCTTTTGTTTGTCCTACCGTAATTTGTTTCTGTCTTCCCTGTCCCTCTCCTTTACATTAAAAATGGTGAAGTAAATACTGTATCTTGAACAATTCTGTAATTACAGAAAATGCAGATGTACATACCAGACAATAAATTCTTTTATCTAGATCACTGTTGCATATTATTTTTATAGAAACTCTATGAGAATGTCATAATTACAAACTGTAGCCTGCTTTTACCAATTATATAATGATGTTTTTATAACTTTTAGCACTGGATTCGATTGGATATACAGCCAGATGTGTTGGTATATTCTCTGAAAATGACAGTGGACCCATCAGACAGCAGCTACATGCCTTCTCTTGTGGTGGTCAGTGGAGGAGACTCATTCACTGCCATGAATGAACTGGCAACTGTTAACATTCGAATACAGACACTGTGGTGTTGCTTTTGTCTGATGTGAAGGAGGTAAGGTTGCCTCCCTTGTTTTGTGACATACCTGTACACTTGTAAGATGAAAAGCATTTTCTAGTATTTTGTATGGAATCACTGTCACGTGGTCTAGTTTCCAAAGTCTCCTGAGAGAATATTAACCCTCCATCTGTGCAGTGCTGCACGTCAAAATAACTCTGTTTTCTTTGTTTTACAGTATCATTCTTGTATTGAAATAGCCATCAAGCAATGCAGAAATGGTGGTATAGATTGCAAAATTCATGCTCTGAATATGATTGGCAAGAAACGCACATCAGAGGGTCACTTACCAACCACATTATCTTTTCTAGCATCTGATAATGATGACATTCAGGTATAGTAATCTGATCCTATCACATTATTATTATTATTATTATTATTATTATTATTATTATTATTATTATGTACACATAAAGCTTTACTGCAGGACAGTGTAAAATATTGTGTATGTGCTCTGTGTGCAGCCTGTAGGATTTCACACTATAGTATAATCGGCACTTCATGTGCAATATGGGCACTTACCTGATGTGAGGTATTGTTAGTATTGTTACAGTAAGTTCACTGCGACTACCCTTCTATCAGTTTTGTCCCATCAAGAAGGAAGGTTGTAAGGGCTAAAGTCAAAACTAAAGATAATTTTATTTCAGTAAATGGCCCCTATTTTTTAAAAAGGGTACAAGTCACAAAACATTAATTTTGCAGGAGAAGCGAAAAACAGATTTTCAAGAAACTTTCCTCTTTATTGCGAATGAGCTATTTGAGCTGTCAATTATCAATGCTTATTTTATGTGACTACTTCTTATAATAGCATCTGTTAGAATTTATGAAGATGCAGCCAGTGACAGACGTGAGGTAAATGTCCTTCAGTACTTTTTATAAATCATTTAATTAGAAGCCCTTTGTGTAACTTTGAACATTTCTCTTACATAATGTAAAAAATTGTAGTTCAATACAGGTATCCCTGGGTTTACTTGATTTACTTGGGTTTCTAAGAATCTTTGTGTAACTAAAAATTTTTATTTCATAGGTTTCACTACCATCATTTTTCATTTAAGAAAACATGTTTTATTTAACTTTAGTACCATTAATTTTAATAGTCATGAAAAGATAAGTTACAGAATTCATATTAAATTGCATTGACATGAAAGTTGTGTAAGTTGGGGATGCCTGTACTCCAGAAAATACTAAATATCACAGTGAAATTTCAGCGCTCTGTGACAGCCTGGTGCCTTGGATTTATTGAGCCTTGTTGAGAATTTTTCTCTCCCTGCAGGACGTAAGTGTATTTTCGACCCAGCACAAGGGAAATATGGTGGATTCCAGACCGGAGATCCAGACTAAAGTACTAGTTTGGGGACTGAATGATAAAGACCAGTTGGGTGGCTTGAAAGGTTCCAAAGTGAAGCTTCCAGTATATTCTGAAGCTTTATCTGCTCTTAAACCCATACACATTGCAGGAGGATCCAAATCTCTCTTTATTGTTTCTCTTGATGGAAAAGTAAGTTGCTTGAGGGTTATTTATTGTTGTGTATGAGATCTGAGGTCATCATAGTTGTGAATACAGACGGACCCCGACTTACGTAGCTCCGACATATGTAGATCCGGACTTACGTAAAAAACTTCTTGTGCCACTACCACTACTACTACCACTCCAACCACCACCACACCCACCCCTGCCTCTGCCTCAATTGAATACGACAGTGACTCCAGTATCGATTATTAATTATTATTATGTTTTATTAATTGTTATTAAAATTATTATTAATTATTATTATATCAATTTTTAAGGGTGATAAAAATCCGGAGCACCACTTCCTTCGGAGGGGAAGTAAAGCCGTCGGTCCCATGTCGTAGATTTACGGCATGTAAAAGAACCTTACGAGCATGAATAGAAATGTTTTGTAAGCAAAATTCAAAGCGGTCATTTCTCACCCAAGTCTCCTAACTGCCAGCCAGATGGCTCTGGCGGTCACATCAGGATGGATAGAACAGCAGCGCGGCCAGTTGGCCAGTCACCAACTGCCACGAATGCGCACGACCCAGTAACCTCGGAAGAGGAGGCCTGAGCCCATATAGGGCTGTTGAGCCATGGTTATTATATATATTATATCTTATTATTATTGTGTATAAGCTATACAATAAAGCATGGCTCCGAGTTACGTAAAAATCGACTTATGCGTAGGGTTGCTGAACGATCCACTTACGTAAGTTGGGGACTTTATGTATTACGGTTGTCTGGGATGTGGTGCCATGTAGTAAAGTATATACGTAACAGTGCTTCATAGGATCTTGTTGCCTCCATCTTCAGGGTAGAGGAAGTGTCACTTCTGTTTTCTGTCTGACTACATGGTGTTACATTGCAGAAAACCATTATTGTAGTGATTAATATTGAGGAACTGCAAATGTCGTGCAGAGTATTTGTGTGTATTCTAGTACACCGTAGCAGTAAACATCGTTACTCTGTAGTTACTGTCATGATGCATCTGTCCTCTGTTTAGCTGTATGCATGTGGAGAAGGAACCAATGGTCGTTTGGGTCTCGGACACAGTAATAATGTATCAGTACCACGTCAACTCACTGCACTGGGCCAGTATGTTGTGAAAAAGGCGGTTGTTCACTCAGGAGGTAAACATGCAATGGCTCTCACCTTGGATGGTAGGGTAAGTGATGATTATGTTATTGCAATGCAAATGTAGAATTTTTTTTTTTAAAGAAAAGTGAGCCATGTCTTGGCTCACGGCCTTTGTACACAGGTGTTAAAATGCCTGGTGCCCTAGTCTTCTATGAAGCTATGGAGCTATACCTCCCCTTCCCTATATGTCATCATGGCATGCCACTTAAAATTAATCACAGAGACAACTTTACTGTTACTAGTTGTATAATGATATGTGGGTCTTTTTTCAGATTTTCTCTTGGGGTGAAGGAGAGGATGGTAAACTGGGACATAACAATAGACTGAGTCTTGACAAGCCACGTTTGATTGAGAGTTTGAAGTCAAAACGTATTCGAGATATCGCTTGTGGAAGTTCTCATAGCGCTGCCATCACTTCCAATGGGGAGCTTTATACTTGGGGCCTTGGAGAATATGGAAGATTGGGGCATGGAGATAACGCAACACAGCTAAGGCCTAAGCTGGTGAGTACTAGACAGTTCTAAGCGGTTCTGATGATGGTGTTTGGGTTCTACAAGCTTTCTAGATTTTGTCCATCATGTTGTATTTAGAACAGAACACAGTGTTTCTTAATCACTGGACACATCCAGTGACAGAGAGTAGTTCTTGCTCGTGGAGTGGGTGCCTCCCCACTGTTTCAACTGAGGATTGGAAAAATGTGAAAAGATGGCTCAGTACAGATATGTGAGATTTCTGGCTTTTGCTTCAATGTAGTTGAGGCCTTCGCTCTTCTGGGATGTTTTATGGTGTACGTGATGATTATGCAACTGCCAACCTGTGCCGCACAACAACCCAGAAGAGTGAACGCCTCAAGTACAGATATGTAGTAACTGTGATGAGTATTGTGAGTGAGCTCTGGAATATGAGCAATGCTGTGTTAGATCTGGAGTTGGAAACAGAAGACAGAACGGACAGAACAGTCACATGTATATCCATTCAACAGAATTTTCTCAGGCTCTCAGCTGGAGGAGACTGTTACATTTTTTGACTGTGAAAGTTTAGACATGTATTTCTATATGTATTGGTATTGATCCATGGTATGTTTATCAGACAGTCTGTTCCTTCAAGATAAATATCTGATATTATGATATTCTTGCACGTGTGTTTGTTTAATCCTTGCAGGTAAAGGCCTTACTGGGTAACCGCATCATTCAGGTTGCTTGTGGTAGCCGGGATGCCCAGACACTTGCTCTCTCAGATGAAGGTTTGGTCTTTTCTTGGGGTGATGGAGACTTTGGAAAATTGGGCCGAGGTGGGAGTGAGGGGTGCAACACTCCTCACAACATTGAAAGGCTCAATGGCATGGGAGTTTGTCAGATCGAGTGTGGTGCGCAGTTTTCTCTTGCTCTTACAAAGTATGGTCAGGTAAGGAAATGCAAGTCATGCTGTTTTTTTTTTTTGGAGTAGTTTACAGATACCATTTCATGTGACAGAAAGTGACACAACTTGGAGGTAGTCATAAAATATTATGTGAACAAAATGTCAATATTACAGGTTTGGACATGGGGCAAAGGAGACTATTTTCGCTTGGGGCATGGCGTAGATCAGCATGTAAGGAAACCCACTCTAGTTGAAGGATTGAGAGGCAAGAAGATTGTTCATGTAGCAGTTGGTGCTCTGCACTGCCTTGCTGTCTCTGACACAGGCCAGGTATGTCAGGAATACAGGTTATGGAATTTGTCTTATAGAGCGTCTTGTTAATGCAGTATGATAATATTTTGTATTTGGGCTTCTAGTAAAAACCAATAAGTAGGGAAATTATTTATCTACAACCAGGAACTAATTATCTGTAAACAGTTAAAATAAATGATACTGAAGTTAACTTTTAAATAAAGGTAAAGTTATTCCTGCCCATGTCATGAAGATGTACAGGGAGGAATAGAGGTGCAGCTCCACTCTTCTTAACCTTGGCACTACATACAGGTGTGTAGTCATATTCACAGCCTGGCTGCTTTACTTCCATGGAAATGGCAGTCTTACCCCTTGAGTGGAAGTCTGGGTGTGTCCCATACCTGGTATGAACATTGTGGAGAAAAGTCATTTGCTCCTGCCGGGAATCGAACCCAGGATTATCCAGCCTGTAGCCTAGTTGCTACACCAACTGTACTACCCTGGCTCCCAGTTTAAAATATTAGAGTTAGTAATTTGTCGTTGAAAGTTGAAGGCAGTGCATGCACAGGGATAATGGAGATTCCATGTTACGTGCTTTTGAGTTAAGTGACCATTGTTCAGGAATGCAGTTGTCATTAAGATGGGGAATACTTATGTAAGTACAATTTTTGATTGAGGGTGAATGAATATAGAAATGGCTGATAAACATTTTGCATATCATGTGATGTAGGTATATGCATGGGGTGACAATGACCATGGACAGCAGGGCAACGGTACAACCATTGTGAACCGTAAGCCAGCTCCTGTGCATGGTCTGGAAGATGTGCATGTGAATCGTGTGGCATGTGGGTCTTCCCACTCCATTGCGTGGACTACCTTTAACACGCAGCTACCCAACATGCACGAGCCAGTTCTCTTTGTCTCGTCAAATGACCCACTTGGAGCATCTACACTAGGTAATAGCATTTGTATCTTCTCTGTCATATTCTGTTTCCAAAGTGACCATTTTGTACCCACACGTTCTTCACGGCTGTTAAATAAATCATACTTTCCTGTCAAGGAAAAAGAAACATTTGTGAATGAAGAGCTAGACAGTATAAAACTGGTTGACTAACTTCCATCCTGGATGTGACCTTTCACAGAAAACTGACAGTTATGTAATTTTTGTAGTTCAGAATTACCTGCCTTTTTTTGATTTGGTATTTTATTCTCTTTCTCCTCCTCCTCCTCCTCCTTCTTCTTCCTCTTCTTCTTCTTCTTCTTCTTCTCCTCCTCCTCCTCCTCTCCTCCTCTCCTCCTCTCCTCCTCTCCCTTCCTCCTCCTCCTCTTCTCCTTCTTCTTCTTCTCCTCCTCCTCCTCCCCCTCCCCCTCCTCATCCTCCTATTGCTCATTGGCCCGTTTCCTGGCTTTGGTCTTCCCTGTTTTCTTCCTCCAATCACTCCTATGTCTTGCTGCTGCACGTCAATTTTTTGTATTGAGCAATTTGGTGCCATCGTTCTGCACTTCATCTTTTCAACAGACCTTCTTTTTCCAGGACTTTGTTTTGTTTAATTTGTTTTTGGATCTTATTGTGAAACATCCTTACTGCATACCCAGCCCAGTGCAATCTTTAAATATGTGTGTATGTTACAAGGTTGAAGGTTTTATGCAATCTGTACAGTTCTTCATTGTACGATATTCTCCAAATGCTTTTGACTTTTTATTTAAGTTTGTTTGTTTGTGTGTTATTAGCTCAGACTGCATAGTGGTGAATAAAGCAGTGAAGTAGTGATTTACTGAATAATGAATTGGAGAGGATATGCAAGTTTGAATCCCTCCTGCAATGCCAACTGTCATGTCTAAGGTTTTTTTGACTCCCCTCAGTCCTCCCAGGCAAGTTCTGGGATAGTACCTTGATTTGTCCATGACCCTTCCTTCCAAATCCTTTCCAGTCCACCAGTGAACTTGTAATTCTATACTATACAGACTTTGATACTGAGAGTACTGTTAAATACACCCCCCCCCTTCCCCCCCCCCCCCCCAAGGAAAAAAAGGGGAAGGAATTTGTCTTGTCCTAATTTTAGAGACAATGCAGCATTTGTCTGGTGGACCTGGGGCAACCACAGATACTTAATTCAAGGTAGTCAGTGAGATTTGAACCTGAGACTTCCTAGATGTAAAACACCAGTGCTAAGCTGATTGCAAGATCAGTGACTGCTTGAGTGTTGTGCTGACGTCTTTATCGTATTTTGATTGGTCATTACATGCAGGAACATTCGGTCCTGGTAGGGTCACCTGAAGAATGCTCTAGGCATTGTGTAGTTGTTTTGTGTAACGTCATTGTATCATTGTTTTACCTGCTTTGCATGTTAAATGGGAGAAGCAATGAGTACTGATTAATTTAACTACACAGTTCATTTGTTATAAGGTCCTGTTAGTTGGCAGAAACATCAGTGCCTTTTAACTATGTACAGCCTGGCTGTAGAATTTTCATCAGGACACTTGTTGTGTACATATTCTCATAAATCCATTTCACTTATTCCCCGTCATGTTGGTTTCAGGTATTGTTGAAGGTGGAATGGAAGACAAAGGTCAAGTACAACAAACCAGTAACACTGCCACCAGATCTCCTCATGTCTCCTTGTCTCGAATTATCTTGTCTTTGGATTCAAATGTGTCCAAGCAGCATGCACTGCAGCATCTTTGAATGCTCTGCAAGTTCTACACGGCAGAGATGCTGTTGTGGCAGCACTTTCTAGTCATTCTAACATTGCAGGCTTTACCTCAGCTGGTAAGTCTGTAGCTTCTTGTTACTGTAAACCATCTTTTCCATTTATTTATTAATTTGTTCATTAGTTCATTTATTCATTTTATGTAAATGCTCCTATGAAGCACAGCGTGAGACTGTAGATGAGTGGATTACTGTTATTGGGTATTGAAGTTGCTTTTCTGTTTCTGTACACATCATTCAAATGTAACTGTCCTTGAAATTTTGAGACAAGTGATGTACCATGGGTCCCCTCCTTTTCTTCACCAGTTTAGGTATGTTATTTTCATTAAGATTGGTACATATAATGTAGTAATTAAATTTTGCAGCTGCTGTTCCACCTGTCGCTCTCCGCTATTCTATTAGTGTTATGAATGTAACTACTACATAAGCATTCCTCCGTAGGGGAAACCTGGTGGTCTTTGGTGAGACTCTGGACTGTCATTCAGAGGGTTCTGCATTCATTCCCTGGTTACATCTGCATGTATATTCTTCATCTCACAGATCAGAACCTTTACCAGAGATAAGAGACTTCAAGAATATGAAGCGTACCAGATACCAACCTCATAGTTTAAAGCCCACATTATGCTTTAGGTCCCTTCTGTGAGCCGCCTTTCTTATTATTGCCTAATTAGTGAGGATAACAGAACCTGCAGTCTTGCTGCGCACACCTGAGAAATTGATTCTGTGCCTTGTGTAGGAGGACAGAGCCAGAGAGTCAACACAGACTTTATCTGGAGTCATGAAACAAACCACACAGCAACATGTTTCCATAATATTTACTAACACATTGTTGATGAAACAGAATTGCAAATGCAGAAATGTCCTCTGAGTATCTTTGTCCTGCAGTGCGGTGGGCTATTCGGTACTGGAACCAATGGTTTCATCCAGTGTTATGCGCTTCCAGGACCAGCTGTGAAGGTTCGAACTCCTGATACTCCTCCAGAAGGGGTGGCTAGTCGCAGTTCCTCTAACCCTCCATATGATGATGCTTTAGAAATTGCTCAGGGTGGAGGAGAGGCGCCAGCATCAGTGGCAGAAGCTGTTGGACTAGTGAGTATAACAGCTACTGGAACTTGATGGCCCAGTGAGTGTAACAGCTAGTTGAAGTTTTTGGAATAGTGAATGTAACACAACCAATGAAAGTTATTGGACTAGGAAATATAATAAGTACTAGAAGTTGTCAGACTAGTGACTATTACATGTACTGGAAGTTGTTGGACTAGTGATTATAACAGCTACTGGAACTTGATGGCCCAGTGAGTGTAACAGCTACTTGAAGTTGTTGGAATAGTGAATGTAACACAACCAATGAAAGTTATTGGACTAGGAAATATAATAAGTACTGGAAGTTGTCAGACTAGTGACTATTACATGTACTGGAAGTTGTTGGACTAGTGATTATAACAGCTACTGGAACTTGATGGCCCAGTGAGTGTAACAGCTACTTGAAGTTGTTGGAATAGTGAATGTAACACTACCAGTGAAAGTTGTTGGACTAGGAAGTATAATAAGTACTGGAAGTTTGTCAGACTAGTGACTATAACATGTACTGGAAGTTGTTGGACTGGTGATTATAACACATTCTGGAATTTATTGGACTGGTGAGTGTAAATTAACCAGTGGAAGTTGTTGAGGTGTTGAGCATAATTTAACCAGTTGAAGCTCAACCAGAGAGGTTCATCTCAACTCTCCATTTTTGTAACATATGCAGCAACAAAGTCCAAAAATTTGCCTATTAACTGTGCCATGTCTCTGTGTCTGTCTGTCTGTGTCTGTCCATCCATGCGGAAAGGATGGGCAATAACAGAGCAATATGTAGCAAATCTGGGGGAAGAATGAATATTGGAATTCTTGAAAGAAGGTGGTTGGATCATCGGTAAGAGCTGGAGCAGGTCTATGGGCCTAAACCTTGACAGTACAGAAGAACACTAACAATGAAAAAGGAAAGTTGAGATGTTAGTTGTAATTTTATTCCATTATTGTCTTATTAAATAGATGTGAGGGCATTACACAGGGGACATTGAATAAATATACAAGTAAATACAGTGATATTAACATGTTTGGGAAGTATGCTTGTGTTGTGATTTTGGAAGTATTTTATAAGTTTAATGAGCTTTGTATTGTGTGTGTTAATGTAGAGTTCTCACACCACACCAGAAAGTGAGCAAAGTCCAGTGGCAGCATTCCCATCACTCTCCAGTTCTGTAAGTCTCTCCTCCCGAGGGTCAAAGTTATCAACAAGTGCAATGAGTGTCATTGCTGCCACTATGACATCAAATGCTCAGGTAAATAAAGACGATGTGTTGTGATGTTAGAGTTGATCATTCTTCCTGTATTTACAGTAGGGGCTCTTGTTTCATATAAGAAGGTGCTTGTCATGTTGCCTCAAGCATTATTGCTGCTGATTCTTATTATGGATGTAACTGGGTTGAATCTTCACCAGAGCACCAACCGTCTTGCGTGAGGTTTTTCCAGTTTTTGTTGCTCCCTCTGGGCAAATGCTGTGATAATTTTTTTGTTAGACAATAACCATTTCCTTCCATATCCTTTCCAATTCATTATGTACTGGCTGTCTTACCGTTTGGTGCTATATACTTCGTGCTACTGACAGCATCAATAATTAAATGATAAATAAGTTAGAACATCATGAGATTTTAGGCTTTTGCCACATTGCAGTTTAGATTTTCTCTTTTCTGCAATGTCGAGCAGCATTACTTGGTAGTTTGTTACCAATATAATGTTTTTATACTATGACATGAGAATGTTGTGTGTTGTATTGTATTTTATTTTGTCCTAGAAATCATTACAGAATGATATTGGACACATCCAGAGAGTAGTTACAGTAAACAGTATAAGAATTACAGTAAAAGCAAACAAAGACATAAATCTGATATAATTACATACATATACAGGACCACACAAGACACTGATTAACATATTACACAGAAGAAAGCACTGGCAATTGCAATACAGAGATACATCTTATCTCAGTTCCTACAAATTAGGAGTCAACTGTCATAATTTCTTCCACCGAATAAAAACTCTTTTCAAGTAGGAAGTTTCTAAGTATCTTCTTGAATTTTATTATGGACTTAACACTTTTAATTTTGCTAGGTAGTTTGTTATAAATAAGCACACCGTTGTAAGCAATACTCTGTTCAAATAGTTTGGTGTTGTGGTTACTAGTCTTACATGTATTTTCTTCATAGGTTGTTGGTCAGACTGAAGAAGTTGACCCATTGCGTCCAAACCTGGATGATTTCACTAGTCTTTTATGTCAAGATGATGCACGCATGTTAGTGGACCTCCTCAAACTGGCTGTGGCTGGTAGAGCTGTAGATACCGCTAAAGAAACTATAGTCAACGTTTTAGTTGGTACGTGTGCTCGATTTGTCATTACATGTGACAGCCCAGATGCTGGTCATCTTGGAAGGTTGTTCTCTTTTGTAGTTGTCTATGCACGTGCTGTAGTAGTACCTCAAATTAGGCAAGACTGCTTCCTTCCACGTCCTGTCCAATTCATTATTCACAAACTATCATGTCATTCATTGCTGAATAATCTGAGCTATTGAAAGGGTCTGTAAATAAACAATAAATAAATACACATAATGTCCCCACCTTTAACACATGTTATGCTTTGTTCAGATTTTCAAAATTTAACATAAGTCAGTATATGAAAGTTTTTCTATTATCCACATAATTTACTCCAATTTGGTATGCCTTTGGATATAAAGCACATTTCAGTTATGAAGGGTTAAATTAAAGAAGCATAGTACTTAAGTAAAATGTAATCAATAATTTTGAACAAAGTAAAGTGTTATCAAAGTATTAAACATTTTTTTAGAAAGCTTTCTTTGAGTCTGTGTCATAAAAGAAATACGAACTAGTTTCATGAAATAGCAATATTTTTGTTTTTTAGCTTCAAGGAAACTACCTAAAACAGCTGAATATATACAAGCATAATTGGGAGAGGGGGAAGGGGTTGAGGGAATAAAATGTGCATTATGTTTTAGTAAGTGTTATATATAGGGATCTCTCTGCTTCTGCATGTTTCTAGTTGTCAGGACACACCATGCATCGTCATGCATGGAGTGTCCTGAAACAAACATGCTACACAGTTTTTACATTGCAGCAATGGGCAGTGCTTGCACTGACACCCGAGAAATGCTGCTGGAGCTTTGTGTGACAGAGCTGGAAGACGTGGCACTCAACACACACTCGATGCACCTGGCGCCGCAGCCTGTGGTGCAGGAGTCCTGTCACCCATATACTGATGATGCAACACTATCTGGACATGTAAAGATACCAGGTAAGACACTGAGCATGTAATTAGCATTTGGTTCAGAATACATTTGTTTTACTGTCGTAATCTAAAAATTCTAAGATTAAACTACAGAAGACGAAAGGAAATGAAGTAATAAGTGAAAGGTAACGGACTGGTGCTAGAGCTTACCATAAGCCTTGGCCTTCTGAAGGAGATGCAGTCAAAACCAAATGTAATGCCCCCCATTATAGCACCCATGAATGTCTGTGAACAAAAATTCCCTGTTATGCAGTGTTTCAATTTACCATGCCCCTGGATATAACACCACAAACCGTGGTGTACAAACAATGGTGCTGTATCAGGGTTTGGCTGGATAGCTCCATTGTTTCTTACCCTTCGTCACTTGATGGACATGAGTGGTAAGAAAGAATAAAAATTTTTTTGTTTGCAACGTTCAAGGGAGAAGACCATATATGGGAGGACAGTGTTAAAAAAGGATGTGATAAAAGTAGGACCTCAAAATGTAAAGTGGATTGAGATGGTCCTGAAAATGGAAACAAAAACCATTTACAAAAATGTTTCTGTATAAGAGAAGGTATAACAGTGGATACAGTCAAATAGTCTTCAACCTCTTGTATATAATGTTGGTTTCTTTTGTGTGCATGGATATGTATATTTATAGAGGAAGGTATTATTTTTTTTTACTAATTTCATTGGTTTGTATTTGTATTTGTATTTTATTTTGTCCTAGAAATCATTACAGAATGATATTGGACACGTCCAGAGAGTAAACAGCATAAGAATTACAGTAAAAGCAAACAAACACGTAAATCTGATATAATTACATACATGTACAGGACCACACAAGGCCCTGATTAACATAATACACATAAGAAAGAAAGCACTGGCAATTACCATACAGACATACATCTTTATTAAAGTATTATGTAATATCTGATGAAGAAACATACATCATTGCTGAAACATGTACATAAAACATGCATGTTGACTGTCGTGTCTCAAGCTGACTTGTTGACTGGAAGTGATTTTCTTTACTAGGTGCTAAAGGTCTGCGGGTTGAATTTGATCGACAGTGTTCAACAGAAAGGCGCCACGATCCTCTCACTATAATGGACGGTACAGGACGAACTGTATCTATTCGATCAGGTCGAGAGTGGAGTGATTGGTCTACAGAGATTCGTATTACAGGTACGGTTTGGTACAGGCAGGATATACACAAAGATTGATAACATATTAGCCATATTAAACACAATAACAAAAACAGAGCTGCATTGTTGAAATTGAAATTATTTGGTAAGTGTTCTCAATAGTAAATTCTTATCAAATTTAAGTTTTAGGAGCTCATTAAGAGGTAATGCTATACCACTTCAAAGATATTCAAATAGCCAGTTTTTGTCACCTGTCCTCAATAGTTGTAGTGCCTGATTCATAATTGTTTTGTTATTTGCAGGTGATGAGTTGCGCTGGAAGTTCACTAGTGATGGTTCTGTAAATGGTTGGGGCTGGAGATTCACTGTGTACCCCATTGTGACATATGCTGGCCCCCATGAACTAGGCTCAGACCGTGCCATTCTCTCACAGCCATCAGTAGAACTTGTGATGTGTCTTCTTGACGCTCGATTGGTGCTGAGTTCAGACAGAAACCTCATAACTCGCTTGGCAGCAGCACTAGCCTCTTGTGCTCAACTCAGTTCTCTTGGTGAGTCCAAGACAACACAACAGCAGTTTATTTGTTATGACCTAAAGTCAATGAACTATATGGTTACCATCAGCTATAAATGTATAACTCATGCATAATGCATCCTACATCACAGTCTACCTTGCTGAGTGTCATGTTGTCATGCAGGCTGATATCTTTTGAAGGTTGTCGGCTCTTTCATTTACCTGCCCTTGTAACCTTCATTGTACCCTGTAGTGCACCCATGCCTACTCACAAAGGATAAGTACGGCAGGTGATTTTTTATATGTATATATGTATGTGTATATATGTATGTATGTATGTAAGTACTGTATTTACATGAATGTAAGATGATAATTTTTTCCTACTGCATCATCTGAAAAATGGGCGTCAGTTATAATTGTGCACAAAGTTAAACATGTTCTCTTTAGGTATGTTTATGAAAACTTAACTTTGTGAGGGTGGATCATCATATGTGCAGGGTTATCTTACATTTGGGTAAAGACAGTATAAAAGCCATGAGAAAGGAACAGACCATTGTACAGTTATTTAAAAGCATACAGGAAGGATCAGTTCACATGGAATTTGGAATCACAACAGGTGAACAGATCAAACCTTGCCAATGCTGCGGCTGCTGCTGATATTGATAGAAATTATATGCACATAAATTTATCAAAGTTAATGATCTTAATCATGATCATGTCAGGAATGTATCCTCATACATACAGGGATTACTCTGATAATAGAGGCAGTAGGTCCCTCTGTAACATTGATCTGCTTTTGCCAAACTACGTGGTGTCATCCCAGAAGACCGCAATCTTCATGGTCACATATCTTGCTTACATTCTGTCACACAATTGGCTAGCCTGTCATTTGTCAGTAAAGTGTTCTATAGGCTTTTCTTTATTATTGATTTATTTGATATTTATATTTTAGCCGCTTCACAGCGCATGTGGGCCCTGCAGAGGTTACGTAAGTTGATGGTCTCCAGGCTTGGCAAACTACTAAACATTCCCACCTTGCTTAAAATGGAACAAGGTCTGAATACTGATTCAGCTCTGCCAACCTTGCTGAAGGGCTTACCTCAGGCATTGCTACGACAGTACGAGTATGAAGATCCTGCCGTTCGCAGTGGCAAGCATCTAATGCACAGCTCATTCTTTAAGGTAAGCATCACTGTCAGCGAGATCTGAGGTACTCATAGCAGTGTCTCAAAATTGCTGCCTCCATCTTCAGGGTAAAGTCTCTGTTCCTGTACTTTCCTTCTTTTATTTTCCTGTTTTAATTTTTATCTTTTTCTCTGTTACCATCTTTCTTCTTCGTAAAGATTGTCATTGATCCCTCTTGGTATGAAGTTTCACAAAATATCCCTTATTAGGTCTCACTGGTTGCTATTGGTCTGCTCACCATCCTGGTCCTAGTCTTGCCTTCCCTACGTCTGTACTATTTTTTTCCCCGACACACATATATTCATGTGCCCTGAATATGATGTCAACATGTTCCTTCATACTGTTAAAATGTTGATGCCTGTCTGCCAAACAACATGGTGTCATATTCCAGAAAACAATTTTCTACCCTGTGTAGTTCAAATCATCATATAAGATACCAGTTCTGGAAATTGGCTGCCTCTTGTATTATAACAGTTAGCTAGTATTCCAGGCATATTTTACATCTATTTTCAAGTGAATTCTCTTATACAGGGCCTTAGTCATTCTGCTTTTGAGAATATCGTGTGTTCATGTAATCAGAAAATGTGTCACTGTTACAGCAAAGTCTGTCATTGTACCTGACTCCAAACGGTCCAATCTAGATCACATATTAATACCACATGTTTGTAAGATTCATTCGCATGCCACCCCAAAAGACCTCAAATCTGTCTGTTTTAAGGTTAATGCTTTGCATAAAGATTATAAAAATAAGATAAGTGATTTCAGGGAAGATGTGTAAATGGGACAGTCAAGAAATTAGCAACAGCACGTTCTGCAAGACAGATCATGGATCTGTTCCGCTCTCAGAATAGGGATATTTCAACAGATGGCCACTTTTCCAAACATAACAGTTATGGTTTCTAACATGAGATTGACTGTCGCTTCCCACAGTCAATCTTCACTCCTGACTCCCCTTTTCATTCGCTCTCATATGGAATGCTATACAATATCTGAGAGAACTGTGAGAACCTAACTTTCATATCATAAGTTTTCTTCTTTTATTTTAGGGTGAGACATCCCCATTTTGTTTTCAAGTTACAAGTATATATTTCTTTTTCAAGTTAGTGGAACACAACTCATAATACAATGTAGCCTATTTTAACTTGTATTATGAGTTATGTATGACTAACTTGAAAAATAAATATATACTTGTACCTATTTTAACTTGTATTATGAGTTATGTATGACTAACTTGAAAAATAAAATATACTTGTATTTTCGTTTAGTTTCAATTTGCAGTGTTACTCTTTGCTAGGTGCTTGTTGCCTTGGCATGTGACTTGGGTCTCGACTCTTTGCCCTGCTGTGCTGAGAACCACAAGTGGTCATGGTTCAGACGCTACTCTATGGCTGCTCGGGTAGCATCTGCACTGGTCACACGCACAACTCTGCCACACAGTTTCTGCATAGAGGTCTGTATTACTGTTAGCAAATTGTAACAAACATCTGTCTTGATCTTATGTGATCCGAAGAGATCTCGTCCTGACAGAGCGTGTGAAGTGTGTCATGTCAGGTGGTGTGGTATCACCAGATGTTTGTATACATGCACCATACAGAGTGTAAACAACTGGAAACTTCTGCCTGGAACAGCTCACTTTAAAAATTTTAAATTTACAACATTTTAGTTTTATGATTATTAACTTTATATATTTTAGAATTTTAATATTTTAATAATTTTAAGAAGGGAGACACAATACCTAGATTAGCATGTTGGCCTTATGCTCCTTTGTTCTGAATAACTCCCTGAGGATGGCACTCCGGTGCTGAAACATGTAGGAGTTTTGCACATGCTTTTGAATGTATTTTATTAAGTGCATAAGTTAGTTGATGTATTAAATACTAATTATATTTGTAGGTGCGGAAAAAAATAGCGGAGATGATTCCAGAAAGTGATGTGGTAGTGTGGGACCATGAAAACAACGAAGTGTTCAAACAAGCACATGACGAACAACTTCTGCTGTGGTTACATAGGTCAGTATGATTTGTCAGATTTCAAATGTGTCTACGGATATTGAGAATAAATGTCACAGTACAGTATTAACATGATGTATTTGCTTTAGTCTGTAGTTATAAATTATCAATTCTAGTCCCTAAAGCTGAACTGTTGGCAATTGTATTAGAACTTGCAACAGTTGGTATCGAGTTGCTAACGAAGAACTGACACAAACTGCATGCTCAGGTAGCAATTTGCTCCACATTGAACAACACTTTGTAAACAACCATTCATGATTTATCTTATCAATGTTGCAGACGTCCAGAAGACTGGACACTTTCTTGGAATGGCAGTGGTACGATCTATGGGTGGGGTCACAATCACAGGGGGCAACTGGGAGGCGTTGAAGGTGCCAAAGTGAAGCTCCCCACTCCGTGTGAAGCGTTGTCAGCCCTGAGACCTGTGCAGCTGCTTGGAGGGGAGCAGACACTGATGGCAGTCACTGCTGATGGCAAAGTGTATGCTACAGGTACTGCAGTGTCAGGCAGCAGAAAGTGTTACTGTGTTATATTTATTGCCACCAAGTATGGTCAGTTGTGATATCTCTGGCCTGATCCTGACCTAGGCAAGGGTAGTATACATTTCGGAGGTGAGAACGTGCCTAGGGCAGATTGTGTTACCCCTCTCGATAGCGATCATGTGAGTGGTGGTCAGTTGATTGCTAGAGGGATCTGAACTTGGGGGAAGAAAGTCTAGTGTTCTTCAAATTCCCGAAGTTATCTTCGCTAGAGGTGAACGTTTTGGTCTATGAGCAGAAAACATTGCACACAGTCCTGACAAGGGATCAGACCACTATGAACTGTGTGAATGTAAGTCAAACATGTTGCCCCAAGACCACCAGATCTCCTGGTACAGCTGAACTTAATGTTTGGAATCTTTTATTTCTGTTTTTGTGCACAGATTTTTTTAATGGGATACTTTGCAATGTGTTTTGTACAGTAAATTTCAAATGAAACTACCTTATTAATAATTTCATTAGCCATATTATATTGTGTTCTATATTTTTAGGTTATGGTGCTGGAGGAAGACTGGGTATTGGAGGGACAGACTCTGTCATGGTGCCTACCCTACTGGAATCCATCCAACATATCTTCATTAAGAAGGTTACTTTTATAACAAATTCATACTATTTTAGTGAGTCTGGCTACTATACTTACTGAGCTAGCAGGTAGATCGTGGGAGAATGGAAGATGATGAACAGTTTTTTATGTAATTTTGCATACCCCATGTTTAGAGAAAACCTTGATATGGTGTATGAAAAGCCATATCCCCAGAGATTTATGAAATGTGGATTTTACCGTGCGTTATTCTGCCAACTGTTCGTGTTTTTGTCATTATGCTGTGGGACCATGTCCCATGCAAATGCTGTTCATTGCCTCAGTGTAGTGACCTTTATACTTTGTTTATTTATCACTCTGTTCATTTTTATTCAAGGCATTGTAATCTCTTGTTTACCAGGTGGCTGTTAATTCAGGAGGAAAGCACTGTTTGGCTCTGTCAGCAGAAGGAGAAGTTTACTCATGGGGAGAAGGTGATGATGGGAAACTGGGGCATGGCAACAGAAGGTATATTTTACACACCAGATGCCACTAGCATATGGTCTGCAGCTGTAAGCTTTAGATATGCAATGTGGCAACTTATTAAGAAAGTAAGAAGTTATAATGTTTGGCATAAAATAAAATCCATTCACAAAGGATTAACCCTGCTTCATGGTGTTGTATTGTTAATTAAATAAATTGAACTGTTAATGCAGACATGTTTTATCAAAGGCACTAGTAATGAGTTTATTATGAAATAAAAACTAGATCATTTTAAATTTGTAACAAATTAGGTATCCTTGGACAGAGTTTTTAGTAACAAGCTTATAAATTAAGAATTCTAGGAAATTTCAAGGTAGACTTAACATTCCATTGTCACAAGAGTTGTCATCATATATGAAGCTTAAGTTTGCAGTTTGAAGTTTCAGAATGGATAGTATAAATTTATTCATGCTTGCTGAATGAAAATAATTGACAACTGATGATTAAGTGGAGTAATTATTGAGATGGCTGTGGAAATGCAGGTTACAAATTGCAAGAGCTTTAAAATTATTTGGGTTTAAGGGCGAAGAAGTAGCAGGAGGATGGAGAAAACTGCTTAATGAGGAGCTTCATGATTTGTACTCCTTGTCAGATATTATAAGGGTGATCAAATTGAGGAGGATGAGATGGGCAGGGCATGTGGAATGCATGGGAGACAAGAGATATACCTACAGGGGTTTGTGGAAAAAACCTAAAGGAATGAGACTGATTTGAAAACCTAGGAATAGATGGGAGGATAATATTAGAATGGATCAAGGAAATGGGATGGGAGGGTGTGGACTGGATTCATATGGCTCAGATAAACAACGCCACGTGTTCCGTCCAACACAACCTGTATTTAATAATTATTTATACACTACATGTTTCAATCATTCGATCATCACCAGGTGTACAATACAGAAACTTGCAATCCAAGGTAAAAGTCTACCATCTCTCTCCTCACCAGCCTCTGCAGGCCACATTTTGAGTACACATAACAGTTTCATTCTTTTTATTGAGGCAGCACCCTTGTGTTATCTCAGATGGGGAATGAATGCTGATACAACGCCATCTCTAAGTGACTGTTGTTCTTGATTCATACAGAATTATGTTTTATTGAGTGTCTTTCCTTTTTCTGTAATGCAGGAGAGGTATGTACTTATTTCCAGTTCTTGTGAGCGTCCGCGGATAATAGAGGCCCTGCGAGGCAAGGAGATAATAGACATTGCATGTGGAGGAGCTCACTCAGCAGCCATCACCTGCCATCGAGATGTCTACACCTGGGGAAAGGGTCGATATGGGAGACTTGGACATGGGGACAGTGAGGACCAGCTGAAACCAAAGCTGGTTGGTAAAAATTGTTGTAAATGTGTAATATGTGTGGACAATAAATAACTCTTTTTTGTGACATCTTTCTGTTTTCAGATCTTTAGTGCATTTTTAATGTACAGGTACTGTGTTTGGAGTGTTATGTTCATACTGTAGTAGGTATGTTATTAGATTTGAGGTTATCACAGTGGTGCAGCTGAGGGGTAAAGTGTTCTGGGATGTCATTCTGGGTGCACCTCTGTGGGAAGCTACTCTGTGGATAGCTGTTTACCAGCTGACACAATGTAACATCCTAGAAGACTTCGTTCTTCAGGTATGTTGTTTTTGTAGTGCCTCCAGATACAGACTGTGTTGACCTTTCTGACCTCAGCCCACCTAGGCAGGGGCGTTGGATCCATTGTATACATGGGACACCCATGGGGATTCTATTGCCCATAGTAATAGGGGAGAACATGAGAGTGACAGAAGAGGGTCCTGGGGTGGGGGGGGGGCCTCGTATTATTGCCAAAGGTTTTTTTTTTGAGGGGGGGGTGGGGGTGAGATGAAGGGAAGGTTTCAATTTGTGCGCACAAAGTCTGTAGCCAGGTCTGAACATGAATCAAACTCTTAGCCCTCAGAATGAGAGTTGTATCACCAGGTTTTTTACTGGAGCAAGGATTATGTTTGTGATGTTGATGAAAACTGGTATTTGTTTAGGAAGATTAATGTTTTAAGAGAGAAAATGAACGGTATATTTTTGTTTTATAAGACAATGCTTTTTCTGCTGGCTCACATGGTAAAATATACACTCAGTACCTGCCTAGAAACTGTATCAAATTACTCACAAACAAGAAGCTGAAATTAGGATAACATCTGCATTTAGCATTGAAGACGTCAATATCAGAGTCATGTTGCATTAATGTGATGTGAATGCATTCTGTTACGTATGGTTTGCTTGTTATAAGGGTGGGATCGAGCATGCAAAGGTATGCCTTAAGTTAGCACAGTCAGATGTACACATTCTTCACCCAAGACAGGTTCATTTCCTTGTTAGTGCTATAATATATATAGTAGCTGAAATTTTAAATAAGAAATGGCATTAACCTTTAGCATATGGCCTTTCAAATCCCACATTGCTGCTGCAGCCAAAGCATTATTGGATTTTAACGCTCACTGCAGGACAGTGTTTTCCCTTTCGCCCGTTTGTCCGTTAAAGGTTAAAATTGAGAAATTTAAGTTCTTTTGTGTCATTAAAAAGGAAAAGGATTTGGAATGGGGATTCAAATCACATCCAAACACTGTACCGTGGTACTGTGCACATTGCTTTTTCAGTCATGGCCACCATACATGTTACTAAGGATGTGGTGTAAATTTCACATCTTTAGGTTTTCTATGTTAGGTCCATAGCAGAAATAGGAAACAGACAGGAAACTTACATGTTTGTATATATGTCTCTTCTTTACAGTGAATTGCAGTGCTGTGTTTTCCTTTATCCAGGTTGAAGCGCTCCTTAGTTACCGAGTGATGGACATTGCTTGTGGCAGTGGAGATGCCCAGACATTGTGCATTACTGATGATGACAATGTATGGTCATGGGGAGATGGTGATTATGGCAAATTGGGTCGTGGAGGTTCCGATGGCTGCAAGGTTAGTATTTTTCTTTTTCGGTAAAGTCAGAATAAGCGTTCAGAAGATGCTAATACTGTTATGTTTCCTTGGCGTGATTAATCGAGCATTTCTCAAGTCGCCTATTGTTATATTTAGGCATTTAATTGGTTATGATGCACAACCTTGGGCCATAATATTTATAAGCTAAAAATACAAGTTTGTCTTCACACATTTATGTTTGTCATGTTTGTGTATTGTGAAATAACATTTAGCTGAATATGATAGACTGCAGTGTATGCTAAAATGAAACATGTTCATCAAACAGTGTGACTAAATGAAGAGTCAAGTCTGTGGTGTTTTGCTGTGTGTACAGGTGTATAGTTACTGACATTCATAGCATGCTCTTCTTGCACTGCCTAACCCTGAAGGTGAAGGCGCTACAGTCCTTTAAAATATTGGTAACTATTTACTAATCACCATGGTGTAACATGCCAGAAGACTTGAGTACTCAGTAACGCTGCTATGAGAGTCTCAAATCTCGCAACAAGACCAAATTCTGAAACTGAAATTATACATTCAGTTCAGCATTAATTTATTTGAAAATTTTCTTCCAGGTCCCAATGAAAATTGAGTCACTGGCTGGTCTTGGGGTGATAAAAGTGGAGTGCGGATCACAGTTTTCAGTGGCCCTTACTCGCTCTGGCAGAGTCTATACTTGGTGAATGTTTAGATTGTTTAACCAGTCATCTGATGTGGACCAAATTTATGTTTTCTCATTAACATTTTACTAATGACATGTTGTACCCATTTTTATATCCGTAAAATCCATCAATGTCCACAAACTTAAAATCATAATGAAGATCTATATACAGTCAAACTCGGTTATAATGTCGTGAAAGGGACTGAATATTTTGTATCATAATGAGTGTTGTTATAGCCGAGTAGTGTAAGATAATGGTTATCAGTGAGGAAAAAATTGCTCCCACAGAATATCTGATGCTATAGACGAGATGTTGCATAAACTGATGTCATTATAACTGGGTTCTACTGTATTTATTTTTATTTAATGACACTAGTATTAGTTCAGACTATACAGGCACTCCCTTGACTTATGCAATAGTTACGTTCTGGAAGGTCTGGCACAAGTCAAATTTTGTGCGGGTCAGAATTGAATATACATGTGGTCAACTGTATAAGTTTATGGAAGGGATTCCAGTTGAAATCCAAACTGCAACACACTGGGCCTTATCAGCTGCAGTATGACAGCCCTGTTGCCTGTGTTATTGCCTAGCAGTATTCTTCCACCACGTTTGTCTTGTGTTTTCATTCCCACAACGAAAAATTTGGCATGCATTACAAAAGTTATTATTTTTTTTTTACTTTTTTTAAAAATTATGTAGGTCTGAAATTGTGTTAGGATGCAGTCATGGCCTTGTTTGAAGTGCTGTCCTTGCATTTGCCTGAAGGGGCTGAGGAAAACTGCACAAACCTTTGGTCAGGCCTGTGGGCTTAGATCTGATCCTAGAACTTCCTAAGTTTGAAATATGAGTGCTGCTCAGTAGACTGTGTCATCTATTGGCAAACAGTGATATTACAGGAAAGCCACCATATTAAATATAGAAGGTGACCTGTAATTTTAATTGTTATGTATTGGCCAGCATGTATATGCAGTAGCGAGATATGAAGTAATGTTATAAACCTGTGTGTAATGAACCTCTTATTTTCAGGGGAAAGGGTGATTATCACCGGTTAGGTCATGGCACTGACGATCATGTTCGAAGACCACGTAAAGTTGCTTCTCTCCAAGGAAAGAAAATTATTTCCATTGCTACAGGTAACGGGTTAGAATATGAGAAATGTCGTGTCACTACTTGCGTTCATGTTTCCTAATTTCTCCATCTTATTTCATCTTTTGTCTCCTCTATTTATTCATGTCCATCTGCATAGAAACATTTTTTGTTGTGAGATTAAACTGAAGAAATGCATGCTATCCTTAATTCAGAATCTTTTATCTTCTCACCTTTTAAAGTTAGAACATACAGAACTAAACTTTCACATTCTGCCTTTTATGGTTATTGTAAACTATGGGAAGAAAATAGACAGAAGACATCTGGCAACAGAATGTTGATGAAAATGTTCATGCGTTACTAAAATCAGTTTTGCTGTGGAATATACAAAATTATGTAATTGTTGAGGTCTCTGTTTTTCTGGGATGTGGCATCCTGTCACTGCGTGATTCGTGCTCGACATTTTGAGGCATCATGATGGTTTCATCTTCAGGGGTCGAAATGGCCTTCATTGGGTGTTTCGACCCTTGAAGATAAGACCACCACATTGTCTCAAAACATTGGGCACCAATCACCCAGTGATACAGTACAACATCCCAGAAGAACCAAGTTTTAAACCACAGTGCTGCAAAAGCTTAAAAACTCACTTATGTAACATTTGTGCTTGTATTAGCCTTGGGTTAATTAAATTCAAGTAGCTGATATGACTATACAAAGGGTTGAAAAAGCTGACCTAGCTGCTTGTCTGTCACAAATGAAAGATTAAGGCTGACTAGTAGAAAAGATACCTCAGAATTTAACCTCTAACATTTGTTACTTCTACATGGATTTAAAAATTAAATGATGCTATGCATCTTGTGTGTTATGTAATGGTACGTGGGCCACTGTGGAGTGATTATAGCAGCATGGGTAGGTGCAGTTTTGTCTTGTAGAGGGAAGTCAGGCAAGTAAAATTTTTGTCTGACTGGTGAATGGAGCCAATATTTTTGAAACCCTGACTGTATGGGGAAAAGAGGGCAATGCAAGTGACATTTTAGTAGGAAATGTTTGTGGCAGTGAGTTGGATGACTAGACTGCAACTGTCACAGATGACGTGCCATGCCAACAGCCTTCTTGTTACAGGGTCACTCCACTGTGTTGCCTGCAGTGACCAGGGAGAAGTGTTTACATGGGGTGACAACGATGAAGGCCAACTGGGTGATGGGACAACCAGTGCTATTCCGATACCAAGACTTGTAGTTGCATTGCAGGTGACTGGCGTATTTTTAATGAAAACAAGTTAGAAATAGAGATGCCATGTCTCTGTGACTTCTTGCTTTGTCTTATTTTTAAAAAAAATGAGACATTGGAAAATGCCAAATGTATATATCACAAAAATTCAAGTCTTCTGAATGTTATCTGTCACTAGGGAACTAATGTATGTACCATAATAAAAGATGATAGTTTTTCTTTCCCGTAATTCATCACGTGAGAGACAGTAGTTGCCTTATAATTGCAATCAAAGTTAAACATGTTCTGTGTAGGTTCCTGGAAATTGAGGATTGTGCAGGGGATCATCTTATATGCAGGGTGGTCTTAGATTTTGATAAATATGGCATTTGCCTAGTGACACAGTGTCACATCCCAGAAGATTTGAATCTTGAGCAGCACAGTTGTGAGAATCTCAACCTCAAACCGTACATTGTTTATGTCTCTCAATAACACACCATTGTCACAAACCGTTATATGTTTGTGTCTCTCAGTAACACACCACCATCACAAACCTTTATACATTTGTGTCTGTCAATAACATGCCACTGTTACAAACTTTTATACGTTTGTGTCACTCAATAACGTGCCATTTTTACAAATCTTTATATGTTTGTGTCTGTCAATAACACGCCACTGTTGCAAACCTTTATACGTTTGTGTCACTCAATAACGTGCCATTGTTACAAATCTTTATATGTTTGTGTCTGTCAATAACACGCCACTGTTGCAAACCTTTATACGTTTGTGTCACTCAATAACGTGCCATTGTTACAAATCTTTATATGTTTGTGTCTGTCAATAACATGCCACTGTTGCAAACCTTTATAAGTTTGTGGCTGCCCATAACACACCATTGTCACAAACTTTTATACTTAAATTAGGCTGTGGATGTGTAGAGTATCAGTTCGATGTGCAGTGACGTGACTGTTTATAGAGTTTATGTGGTGAAACTAAATGCGTACTGTAAAAATAGTAGTGGCATTCAAGTTATTTGTGGTATATGTCTACCATATTGTGGACGAATAGAATTGCCCCTCAGACCATGTAGTTATATTGAGACAGCCAGCAGT
Organism: Reticulitermes speratus; assembly: GCA_021186555.1. Lineage (NCBI taxonomy): Eukaryota > Metazoa > Arthropoda > Insecta > Blattodea > Rhinotermitidae > Reticulitermes > Reticulitermes speratus. The sequence continues at coordinate 32,053,611 of JAJKFL010000011.1, read as the reverse complement.
GCAGTTGTTGCCTAATAGATAGGTGGTGGGTATGTATAATACACAATTATATATGAATAAATTAATTAATCATGGATTGATTGGATGGATGGATGAATGAACAAATTAATTAAGTGTAAAAGCACATGAACAATTGACTGTGATTGGTGTGTGTGTGTGTGTGTGCGCACATGCTTGTGTGTGTGTTCAAGAGGAGGAAAATCAGAGGAAACTGAAAACTTTTTTGAAGAACTGCATAATGAAGTCCAGAAGTAATAACAGAGGTGATTTCTTAGTAGCAGCAGGAGTTCTGAATGCTCAAACATTTAAATGGCTCATCTCATTTTATTTTTCTGTGCTCTGACTTCTTCTCTGCACTTCACTGGCCTGGCCAGAGCTGTTCCACCCTGTCCCCGTATCCACCTGTTTTTTTTTTCTGGCTTCCCTCATGATGGAGACAGCAGGATCCTTTGAAATGTCAGTGTATATGTATCGTACTGCATGACATTACATCCCAGCAGACAGAAAACTGTATAATTAAAATATGTATTGTGCAATGTTGAAGTCAAAGAAGATAACGCAGGTGGCATGTGGTTCAGCCCATACACTGGCTTGGAGCACAAACAAACCCGTATCAGCTAGCCGCCTGCCAGTTAGTACACCTTTAGAATACGACTTGGTTCGTGACTTTCCACTGCCTACCTTACGCAACCGTCTTGTTCTCCTGCACCACTTCTCTGAGCTGTTCTGTCCAGGTGTTGCCATGTTCCCTATAGACGGGGAAGGGAGCTTGGATAAACTCCGTGGAATACTTGTGTCATCAACAAAAGAAGCAACTTTCAGAAAAGTGAGTATACATTTTTTTTTAAATGAATTATTACCCAGCAGCCTTTTTGTTTGTTTGTCCTGGTTGACATATTTTAGGATGACCAAATCAAAGAGGGTGAAATGTGTGGGAGATGTTTTATGCTTAGGAGAGAATAGAATGTATACAGGGCTTTGGTGGGAGACATGAAGGACTTGGAAGACCTAAGCATAGATGGGAGAATAATATTAAAATGGCTCTGAAAGAAATGCAATGAATCTGGCTCAGGATAGAAACCAGTGGCAAGTTTTTGTGTATGTGGTTTATGGATTGGGTTTCATAAAATGCAAGGAATTTCTTCATTAGGTAAGTAACAATCTTAAGGTGATTCATCCTGTTGTGTTGTAAGTATTAAGACAATAAAAATCAACTATATGTTCGTCTAACACAACATAAATAACTGTCAGCTTGTCAAGAGGAACTCTGCTGCATAGGGTCAGATGGTTATTAGTTGTTTCTCTTTCGACTGTTTTTGTATGCAAGTTGAGGTGATTCTGAGATTTCATTTTCTGCCATGGAGTTTTTGTGCTGCATTTCCATGTGTCAGCACCACCATTTTGTATGGATATCTGTAGGTCACTGTAAGTATTACTGTGACTCTGGGTTACCTGGTGTTTTTCTGATCAACAGGTGGTACAGGCTACAATGGTACGTGACAGACAGCATGGTCCAGTTATTGAACTGAATCGAATTCAAGTAAAGCGGTCTCGCAGCAAGGGTGGCCTAGCAGGACCTGATGGAATGAAGTCAGTGTTTGGGCAGATGGTCAGCAAACTGTCACTCCTCACCCAGGAGGCTCTGTTCCTTCCTCATCGTGTTTGGAAAGTAAAATTTGTTGGTAAGAAATATGTTGGAGATATTGCAGTATTTTGTAAAATTAACAGTGTATCATATCTGAACTACATTGGCTGTTTACAGAACTTTTATAGACTCATCGTTTCTCTACTTCTGAAATTTGAGCTTTGCACAGTGGTGTTGGTGAATATTTAAGTGATCTGGGATGTGACACTGTGTTGTTGGGTGCGTAGTTCTTGACACTTTGAAGGATCATAATGCATCACACAGCATCACTTCCATACTTCTTCCTGTTATGTTTACACTTCTATGTTGTCTCTTGAAGTCCAGCCCCACATCTATGCCATACGAGGGAAAAACGTTCAAGTAGGGGTTGTCTCGTCAGGGCCAAGTACAGCAGGGACATAATCCCTTGTGCCTGCAAAGCAGTTGAGAATGTCCACAAGAACATTGAAAGTAAATGGCTAACAGAGCTGCAGAGAAGCTGTGGCAGTCCCTGCAAGCCAATAGTGGCTTTTTAACCTGCTTTTAACAAACCTAGCCATGGAATAAGAGTTTTTATTCAGGAAAATATATTCATGTCGAAATACTTTTGTTGGGATGCCCTGTATTGGAAGTGGCATGAATACAGACTGCTTGAAGCACTGGCCTAATAATACTGATTTAAGGGTCTTCAGGTCTACTTCTGATCTGTTGTCAAGAACTTCTAAATCAGCTAGTCTCTAGTATTCAAGTGCTTCTTCAATGCTGATACCATTACCAACGAGTTAAAATAAGGCCGCCAGGGCTGTATTACTGAGAGATTTAAAATCCTCCATTTCTAGTTTGTAAACTGTTACTCGCCGGCCACAGCACTATTACAGTATTGTCACACCCAGCCAGTAAAGGCTGTGTTAAATAAATGTATTTGCTTCTTGTTTAGGTGAAAGTGTGGATGACTGTGGTGGTGGCTACAGTGAGAGCATCACAGAGATGTGTGATGAGTTGCAGAACGGCTCCCTCCCATTGCTGATCCCAACACCAAATGGCAGAGATGATGCAGGGACAAACCGAGATTGCTTCTTGTTCAGCCCAATGGCCAAGTCACCATTACATATGAACATGTTCAGGTTTCTAGGTAATGCTATAACATTCATACTGAGGTTTCTAGGTAAGGCTGGAACATTTGTACTTAGGTTTCTAGACAATGTTATGGTTTCATACTGGGGCTTCTAGGCAAGGCCGCAACATTCATACCTAGGTTTCTAGGTAAGGCTATGTTCTTCATACTAAGGTTTTAAGTAAGGCTGCAACATTCATGCAGATGTTTCTACTATGGTCGCAACAGTTGTAGTCAGGTTTCTAGGCGAGGCTACAACATCCATACTTAGGTGACTGTGTAAGGCTGCAACATTTGTTCTGTGATCTGGGTAATGAAATCGTATGATCTGGTAGGTGGGTACTGTTATTTCACAGGAGTACACTCTTTCATCTTTGCACTCTGAAAATAGAGGTAGTACATTCTTCTGAAATGCTGTTATCAACATATCAGAATACTGCAAAGGCATTTCATTATATCCCTCCAAAACATCGGTAAACATGTAAGAGACTATGTGGTGTCATAATCCAGAGGATCAGAATATGCATGTTGACAGAATGATGATCAAAAATTTTATATAAGGCTAATGTTCGTTACCTGTAGAATCTATATTTACTTTCCAATATTGTGATGATCACTTAATTATGTATCCAGATGTGTAAACTTTGGTGTGGTGATAGCTCATGCAAGACCACTTGGAAGACCCAGGCATTGGGCGTGTGTGGCAAGATAATATAATAACGAATCGTAAAGGAATGTAGGGCAAAGGTGAAATGGATTCATCAGCCTCAGAATTTGGATTGGTGGGCTCTTGTGAACATGGTAATGAACCTTCAAGTTACATAAATGGTGCAGTATTTCTTTGGTAGCTGTGGCAAGACTGTTCCATTGTCAGTTGGATGAAGGAAATTTGTACATTGCCAGTTGTCATTGCAGGTGTCTTGATGGGCATCGCCATAAGGACGGGGAGTCCACTGAGCCTGAATCTCGCTGAACCTGTGTGGAAGCAGCTGGCAGGAATGGTGCTTACACCAGCAGATCTCACAGAAGTGGACAGAGACTATGTACCAGGTATGCTGCTCCCAGCGTGAAACTTTCATGCACCATAATTTCATGTGTTCACCGTGCATCTTGACATTAATTTTTAGTTTTTTAACCAACGAATGCACTTTTTATTTCCGTAATATCCCAATCTCGGTGTGAAGGTTCGCATTCATTCCCGGGCCAGCCAGTTTGGGATTTGTGTGGACAGAGTGGCACTGGTAGAGGTTTTTCTCCAAGTCTGTTTTCTAATGTCAGTATCATTCCATCAATAAACCATATTCATTCATTGATCCATCTACCACTGATGCCATATAATCTCAGTAATTGATGGCATTGTTAACACACACATACGCACGTGCACGTGCGTACAGCATATGTAAATGCATAGTATTACCTTGTTTATGAACCTCAGTTTGATATGCTACGTGTATGGTTTGATTACATTGATATTTTATTATACCTTTCAGTCCACTGGTGAGTTATCGTGAGTGTTTGTACAGTGAAATCCCCATTTAATATTTTTGTGGGGAGTAGTGGTTTTGAATATTGAACGGAACTGAGGATTGAGTTATTGACTACTGGACTTTGGGCATTGCAGTAGTTAAATTGTTAGTTTTAAGAGTTAAATTATTACTTTTATTGTGGATTGTGTGCAGGTCTTCTGTGCATTCGGGATATGGAACCAGATGCAAAGGTGTTCCAGACGTTAGAAATGCCTTTTGCCACACCCTCAGCCTATGGCAATGAAGTACCGCTGTCTACTCGATACCGCCGCATCATGCCTGAGAACAGACTCGAATATGTGCGACTTGCATTGAACTACAGGTGAGTCTGAAGCATGCTAAGTTCAGTGAAATCTGCCTACCAAATAACACGGTGTAACATCCCAGAAAATCATAATGTTCACAGAACACAGCTTCTTTTTTTTTACAAAAATATGGTTGGTTAATGCTGTTAGTGAAATAATTACTGCTTGTTCTGAGAGTCATAAAAACATATGAATACATTTGGTGCAGAGTCTTCTACTGTTAAAGTAACACATACATGTTTATTTGTCTACTTGTAAAAACTGTTGTCCCTGTATGCACCATGAAGTATATAGGGTGAGTGGAGGTATAGCTCCACTCATTTTTAACCTCGGTGCTAGGTGGAGGTGAGTGTTCAGCCCCATCCCCTAGCCATTTTATGCCCAAGGGGAAAGAATTTCTTTGGGGGGTAAATAATTATTGGTTGCTGGGAAAAGTTTGAAAATATGAAGTATTTCATGCAGTCAGGAATATCCATAGCAACAGAATATCTCAAATAATGTATTTTCCTTGTGTGTTGCACTGCTACTCCTTTCAGACTTCATGAATTTGATGAGCAAGTGGCTGCGGTCCGCGAAGGAATGGCAAAAGTGATCCCAGTTCCACTTCTGTCTCTCTTCAGTGGCTATGAACTTGAAACCATGGTTTGTGGTTCGCCTGACATTCCCCTCAGCCTTCTCAAGTCTGTGGCGACTTACAAAGGTAAATTCATGTGCTTGTGAGGTTTGCAGTGAAGTTTTGTTGTAACCTATTGATTTAGTACTTCTGTTCTGTGTATCAGCAGGCTCTTGTTTGATCCAGTTACGTATGGTCTAACCATTTATTGTCTTTACACTATTTATTTTCTTGTGTGCATGTGCATGTTTGTGTGTGTTTATACTATGTGGGAATCAAGAAATGCTTACAGTATTGTGGCATGAAAACCTCAAATTTTCTTTGAGAGATACATTTAACTCTGCAGAAAGGCTGTTCTTCAGGAGCTGATAGGTGTTGAGTTGATTAAAAAAATCCCCTTTCTCTTATGAATCCAAATGGCTTGTTACCATGTTCATAGGAGCTCACAACTGGACCTTATTCTGGGCCAGTTTAATCCAGTGTACACTTTGACACATTCTTACTTTAGTGTAAATTTTAATATCCTCTTCCTAGCTACATAGGTCTCCCTTCCTGTTTTCCATCTAAAATTGTTTATGTATCCCTTGTGTCCACATGTATGCTTTGTGTCTCATCTGTATCACCTGACAAATATATCACTTTATGTGAGTAAATATTTCATTCAAGCCAAGTCAGCTGTAATGTTAGTTGTCATGACACATTAGTAGTTAAAAATGAAATGAAACACAATATGTACATTACTTTTGAATTATTTGTTGCCACAATTGTCACTAGTGTCAGTAATGAAGAGTTATGTATATGTTGCTTTCATTTCCATTACTTTTCAGCAAGCCATTTCTTTTAGCATATGTCAGGGGTGGCCAGCTAAATGAACTTCGGGAGCCGCACTCTAAGAGGCAACTTAGGCGAGAGCCATGTATTAATAAAATAAAACATTTTTTCCTCATTTGATGGCTTCATATTTCTGTTCGTCCAAGTACAGTAGGTTAGTTTCGGTTAGTTATGGGTTTCTTTTCTTTAAAATGTCTTTTGAAATGCCATTCAAAGTCACCTCGTGTAAATATGGAAACTACCTAATTATTATTTTTTACAAACAACTTGTGCCAGATATGTTCTGGTTACCTATGTAGTGTGTCATGCAAGGAAAGAAGATTTTGGTTACCACAGCCAGAAATGTTACTGACACAGTATATATTTCTGTTATTCCTGCCTCATGCTTACATGTAGTCCAACTGGTGCAGAGTTAACATCTCTTCAATGTTAACTGTGTAAATCCCGAGTTAAAATCCAGGTACCGACTGTGTAATACCATTGATAAACATGAACTTCATTCCAGGTGTTGATGCAAATGGATCGCTTGTTCAGTGGTTCTGGGACGTTATGGAGGAATTCACCAATCAGGAACGTTCGCTTTTCCTGCGTTTTGTATGGGGCAGAACCCGCCTTCCTCGAACCATTGCAGACTTCAGAGGACGTGATTTTGTACTTCAGGTCAGTAAAATGTGCAGTTCATGCTGCATCCATCTTCATGGTCAAAGTGTGATTTCTGGCCAGTTGAAGAACCCATTCTAGACAATTCCCCTTTTGTATACTGCTCTATAGTAAAGCTTGTTTCACCTCTTATTGTATGTATACATGTCAGTAATGTAAATTACAGTAAAACCCCGATTTGATGTTCCCGCATTTAGTGAAATCCCGGATTTAGTGATGATTTTTTCATGTCTCGACAGTAGCTCCGTATAAACAATGTAACCTCCATTTAATGAAAACCTCGATTTAGTAAAATACAGTATATTCTAATCCCCCAGCAATTCATTAAATAGAGGTTTTACTGTGTCTGTTGTTGTTTTTGTGAGCCCTTGCTCTGGCATTTCTGGCTTGCTCGCAGTGAAGGGTAATAATGTGCTTATTTTGCCATGTCTGTCTGTCCACATGTAACAACTTGCAAAATTGCTGAACAGACTTTCATGAAATTTGATATTGTGGGTTTACTAAAAAATTTTAACCCATTTTAATTTGAGTTAAAGTGTGGCACTGAAAGACATTTTACACAGTTGCTTATATATATATATTTCTAGCATGCATCTCAAGTTATAACTCAGTAAATATTTACTGGCATGAAAAACGTATTGAACAAAAGTTGAAACAGATTTTATGACACACTTTTCCTGTAGGTCTTACAGTTTTTAAGATAATTAAACAAAAAATATTTTTATGCTGTGTCATTTCATAAATGCAGAAACAGTGACTGCGTTTGCCACTGCTCATCCATCCCTGCTTGCTTTTCGTTACTTGTAAACCAGCATTAGAACTTGGGATTTGCAGACTGAAAATCTTCATGGAATATTGAAGTGAACATGCCGGAAGTGTTACACTGTGTCCACAGTTCCTAGCTCGTGTACTCCAAGTGCAACACATACTGTAGCACATGTGTTGTATGTGTTGACTTAGTCTGTGCTATTCAGAGCCTTATAAAACTCAGTGAAATCATTTAACATTTTTTCCAGGTCCTTGATAATACAACCCTCCAGACCACTTTCTGCCAGAGAGTTATACCTGCTTCTTCTTACTGAAAATGCCAAGATATTCATGTAAGGTAAGAATGAGCCTTTGTGTATACAGTTGCATGTTGAAAGAAAATTTCTGTTCCTTTGTAGGTTCAATTTGTTGTGATGAACTGAATACTGCTTGTGCGTTCATCAAGCAAGCTACAGTTGTCCGTATATCAGTCAGTCCCTAGATAATGTGAGCTAAGGGTATAAACCCGCAAATTTATGACTATACACGCCATGAGCTCAAAGTAACATGAAATGGCATGGAAAAAGAATGGAATACATCAGAAATGCATCAAAATTACAATTAGCATACATGTTTTAACTTCAAAATGAATCAGTTTATACTTACATGAAGCTTTCTTAAGATGTTTTTGAAAATTCCAGAAAATCTGACTTCTAGAGCGGGAAATGTCTTAAAAGGGTAGGACCGAAAAGTTCTATTTCTATTATTTTTTTGTGAACTTATTACATATGTATGCTGAATTTGTATAATTTGCAGCTGTCCTAACATGTTCTCACCTGTCTGACCATCAAACCACTTTGTAACCTTTCATTCACAAGTTCACATTTCATTCCAGATGTTTACCTTTCCTTGAAATATTTGTCAAGTGTGGGTTGTCTTGCTCTTTTTTCAAAAACAGTTGCACTATACATCTTCAGATTACATAGGCTTTGAAGTATGTGCCCTGGTACATCTATGTTGCTTCGCAGAAAATGTTCATACTTTTCCAAGTACACCACGACACATTTATATTACCGCCGATAAACTATGTTTAAACAAGTTGTCGCGTGCGAGCACCCACGCATCTGGCGTCAGACTGCTGTCCCCCCCCCCCCCCCCCCAGTCAGGTGGCTTCCACTTCCACATGGCTTCCGCGCCAGCAAGGTGGAACCCTGGGTGGCGTCGGCTAGCGTGTCTAAACTTCTTCAAATGTTATTGGCTGCCTGAGTTCCCTCCTAGTTCCCGGCCAGTTGAAGCAACAAGTCAGCTTCCACTTGCCAGCGTAGCCAAATGTAGGCTCATGCAGGTCACAGAACAGCCAGGATAGGCTTCTGGCTCCCTAGTACAATCTTTTGGTCGTTGTGATGGAAGAGTGACAGAGACCGAGTAGTGGGGATCGACTAATTACAGTTTCTGCATCACGGGAGAAATACAGCACCCCCGCGCCATGAGGTTGTCATTTTGCTGTGTGAAACTTGTGGAAATGACCTTGGAGATTAACCTATATGAACTGACCGTGCCATTTGAATGCTGTATTTTGGAAACAGAATGAATGGAAACTCGGGGAAATTGTTTAAGATTTTGATACAGAAAATGTATTAAACGGGTAAAAAAATGTTTCATCGTCAACTTTTGTTACTTCTTATGCGGGGACGTATTGAAAGTTAAACATGTAATGTTAATCACATGGGAGAATTTTGGTGCTTTTTTATCTTGACATCTTAGGCGGGAAAACATCTTAACTGGGGACGTCTTAAGCGAGTTTCACTGTAATTGCTGAATGGAAGTGAATGGTGGGAAGGAAGGAAATGGAGTAGTCACGGTGGCAGTGGCAGCAGTGGTGGTGGTGGTAGTGGTGGTGGCAGCAGTGGCAACAGTGGTGGTGGCTGCTGCTGCAGCAGCAGTAGTAGTAGTAGTAGTAGTAGTAGTAGTAGTAGTAGTGTAGTAGCAGCATAGTAGTAACAGTAGTGACTGTTACCCTGGTCATGTAGTACTGGCACTTGTCATGTTGTGGTATCATGTCACCTGTTTCATTTTTCAGGCTGTGCTTAGAGAGAAGCTGAAGTATGCTATTCACTTTTGCAAGTCAATTGACACAGATGAATATGCGAGAGTTGCGATGCCAGGCAGTGGTGGAGCCTCCAGTAATTGTGACAGTGATGAACTGGACAGCATAGCCAGTGATGGTGCAGGTTCAATGTGAATGTATGATACATAAGATCTAAGGTTTCCACAACAGTGAAGATTTGTACTTTGATCATCTGGGTTATGATGCCATGTTGTTCTGGTAGGTGAGTGTAACTCATGCCAAATAAATCTGCCACAAAGCAGAATATGAAAATTGAACAGTCCCCCATTAATCTACCTCTATAGTCACCAGTGCTGCCACGCAGTCAGCCTACTCTTAGCCATGGTGCTGTTAACATTACGTACTACGGACACCTACGGTGGCCATGCCACCATGGTAATACTACTCTGAAAGACTGTTTTCACCACCCACAATGCATCACTGTGAACTCAAATTCTGAGCAAGTTGAATGCTTTATATAACACATTTATATGATGTTACCATTACAAAGACTAGGGATGGGCTGAGTGCATAGCAGACACGGTAGATCTGTGTCTCCCTGTTCGCAAAACATGAAGCTTCTTGCTTAAAAACATGCTATTGTATGTACAAGCATTGGGATCCTAGCTGTTAGGTATGTTTACACATGTCATTGTTTGTGTTGTCATGTTTTTATGATCAATAATAACTTTTTTAGTTACCAGTCTCTTGCCTCTCACTTCAACTTTCTCTCACATATATTACGTCAATTTATCTGGTTCAGGCTATACTGATGTTTCACAGGAACAAACTGCTTCTGTCTGCATTAGTAGCCCCCTGACAGACTACATGGCATTGTAACCCACAAGACTGCAGCAGAAATGTGAATGATAGCTACTAGCGTGCAATGATATCTAAATGGTGTTGCCTGTCTTGCTGGTGTCTGCGCAAAAGAGCGCAGTCTGAAGAAAGCAGATACCATTTCTCGAACAGAATGACATTCCATACTGTAGCTGTGAGAGTTATGTTCCAGATGTACTTGTAATTGCAGGATATGTAGTTATATACTTTTGATCTGTAAAATAAATGTTGTCTGAAACAGTCATCATGCTGGGTAAGTTCTGTAACCTAACTCTAAATTGAAACTTTAGATATGGTTTTCACAGTTAACAGACAACTAAAACCAATCATGCCAAGGCCTTGTTTTATACCCATTTGTTTTACGTCTTTTTGCTTTAACGTCCTTTACCAATTTACACCAATTCTTCATTTATGCCCTCTCATTTTAGGTTTAATGTTCTTTGGCTGGTTTCGTTCCATTTATTTACGTCTTTTTTTATCTTATGGGAATATAATTTTTGATTTATGCCTGTTTATGATTTACACCCACTTTTTCAGGAACAGAACTAGGGTGTCAAACAAGGCCTTTGCATAATGTGGGGAAAAGCATGTAGATTGTCTTAACAAAAAAAAGGCAACTTAATATGATGACCTGTAAGGTTTTCCAAGATTTCTAAATAGCAAAAAGGGGATTGCCATGACAGAAAGTATGAAAAATACCAGATGTGTTATATTTCAGATTGTATATGTATAGCAAAATGCCATCATATTTCATCCATAACATTTCAACACAGCCAGACGTCTATAACATACAACAGGCTAAAGTCTCATCACTTAGCAGGGGGCATCGTTCTCTCAGTATAAGTCACTGGACATTCATTCGCCATTTTGTGTGAAGTTGTTTTGTGGCCAGATCTCTGTGTAGGGTTTTTGTTCACAAATTGAACTCATCACCTCTACCAATGATAACACTTATCGAACATGAAAAATACTAGTTTCCCCCTCCCCCCCAAATTTTCAGAGTCCACATTAATCTGTAGGTCCCTTCTGCCAAGCAACCATTCTCATAGTCACACTCAGTGACTGGGTTAATGGATTATTCCCTATGGATGCCACCACTTCAAAGATGGATTCTGTGCCCTTGCCAGGGGGGATGAGGGCCACAAAAGTCGAGATACACCATAACGTTTATGGCCATTCAGTCTATATTTTAGCAAGTGGGAATGTCAAAATTCCATTATTTAAACCACCTCCTCTGTAGTTTAGTCCAAATGTTACAAATGAAAAAGCATATTAACCTACCCTCTGTAGGTATGGCTGTAACATCACATGTACACGCACACACAAAGCTGACAAACCCAGGTTGCATAGTCAAATACTGTTTCAGCAAATTCCAAGAAACCTCAACAGATACATCCATTCACGTGAAGATTTATTAATATTAAAACTTTAGTTCTTATGAGCAACAATCCTGTTTATCATTCACTATTAATCATTCACAGCATAGTGTTTACATTATGTACCACTTACTTAAACATTAAAAATCTCTGCATTTTGCCCATACAGTATTGTGTTCTGCACGATTTCCCTACACAATACTGATCTTTGTAATAGATATGCAGTATAGACTACATTCTGTGAAGTAAAAACTGAATTGCTAAGTAATATTTAGATAAACCTCAATCTTCACATGGTTAGCCAATACACCAGTTATGTGGTAATTTTATACAAATATTGAGTACCCAGTAGCTTTTTTGATAATGATTTCAACACTGGTACCACATTAATATTGGGAATGGTTGCTTTCAGCAGGTAACCATATGTTGATGGATGCAGTTTCCTCAGCTGACACTTGAAAGGTGTCTTGTTCGCATGTCACATTCTTCCAGCACCCATTCCAAGGTGCTGTAAGTTTCCCTCAGTCTTTCCAGGCAAATTTGGCACAGTGCCTTGAAACAGGCTACAGTCTTCTACATCCTAATCCTTATCTACTCCAAGTTGTGATAATTTCTCATTTTATTCTGCATTCACACTTTTATAAAGGTATGCCATAAACGTATATAGGGGGAGTAGAGGTATAACTCAACTCACTCTTAACTTTGGTACTAGGTACAGATGGTCAACTTCAGGTCCAGCCACTTTGCCCCCAGGAAAGAACTCTGGTACCCAATTAAAAGGAGGCTGGACAGATCCCACAGCCAGTCTGGATGTTTTGGCAAAAGTACCATGTAAAAACAGAAGAACATTGTATAGGTTAAAGCTACTACATTTTGGTGTAATGTCTATATATTGTATATTTCCCATACCCTTTCATTACGATTAAAAAAAACTGGTTCATGGGTCACAAATAAACAGGAGTGTTGGACAAAGCATAAAAAATGAAAACACAATGAACAATTTTAACACGCTTCTTGCAAGTCAACTTTCAGCAACGAAATGTAAGATGCAGTTAAGCTGTCAGAAAACAGAATGATATCCATTTGAAGAAAACAAACGTATTATCTTGCAAGGGGAAGGCATAGCGGCATCTGGAAACCTACAGAAGGGAGCAATGAAGCTATTATGGAAGAATATTTTATATGACAGCTTTGTGCTTGTCTCAGCACTAGGCCTCCTTTGTATAAATAGTATGAGATATGTTTAACAATATGTCTAGATTTGCAAGTGGCCACTACTTGCAGATATTTCTCATGCACCTCACAACCAAACGCAATGCAGATAATTGGTACTTATTATTGTGTTACAGAAAAGACAAAAATTGTAACAATCACTGGCCAGTGCTAATTAAATTTGGCAATAGGATATGGCTACCTGATATTGCACTAGCTCACGTTCACTATTCTAAGCATATCCGTTGTGTGACGAAGAGTAACAGTATTACGTTCTGTCGGGTTACATTAAGCCACGTAATAAAAGAAACTGCAACCTTGTGCTACCATCTTTACCGTTACTACAATTGTGTGCATATGTTAATGTTGGTAGTACGTGTGTAATCCGTGGTAGCAGGAAACCGAAATTTAACAAGGCAGTGATATACAGATTTTCATAGACTCTTCGATAAAGATGGGTAGTTTTGTGCTGTCCGATGTTTTCGCTGATTTGGATAATATGAAATATTGTACGGAAATGTTGTTTCCGTCACGTTTACAGCACAAATTCGTTCCGGAATGACCATGACGTTTTAAATTTTTTATTGTAATTAATTTTAAGTTTATTTCTTTTGAGTCAATTTCAAAGAATTCTGCCACATAAAAAGCCCCTTCTTTCAATTAATATTCTTTGGTTTTTGACGTCATGTGCAAGGTTAGAAGCCATTGGCATACGTTAAACAAAAATCGTTTAACGGTTATTAATTTGTTATGTTTCACTTGAGTCTTATTATTATTACTTTTATTTGATATTGGAATTGAAAACAGGTTGAAATTGATATATAGTATCCAACCAAAAAATATAATGGATTCCACGGAAGGGTGTGAAAATGAAGGTAAAAAGTAACATTCTCATTATACTCATGCTGAACGTAAAAAAGTAATGGGAAGCCTAAGAGCCGACAATGTGCAAGTCTTTCTTATATATGTATGGCTTAAATCCTGAGATTTCAGAAAGAAATCTTTTTTTTTTAGCTTTTGATTGTGTTCTGAATAATGCATGTTCAGTATAAGGATACCATTCACGGGAATCGTGTAATGCCACTACTGTTGTGAAAATATCGGGGAAATGTTATAAGAAATTAAGGATATTATTTTGAGTGTTATGCATGAAGGAAACTCACAGTGTATAAATTTGGATAGTGTCTTTCTCAGTAAGTCTTCTGAATTATGCAGCGGATAGTATATGGATTTAATGTATATTTATGTTGTGCATATTTATCACTTGGTCACTAAATTTTAAGTGATGTTCGTCGTCTTATTACATGTATATCTGCTCCATTGCTGGTTGAAGTATGTATATATTTTTCCGGACTGTGAATTTGTGCTCATATTGTGTTAAAAGTATTCTTTTCTTGAATAAGCACACTTGTTGTAACATAAGAACATAAGAATTGTTATGGAGTTTTTAACATACCGCATTAAATGCCCATTAATTGGACAAAATATATGTCATTATGTTTTGAAGCCAGTGAAGACTTTCTTGTTTCTGAAAAGAAGGCATGTAAGACAATGCAGCATTGAAATTATGTCAGTTTGGATAAGTTCATTCGTTTATACACATGTATGAACCAAGAATTCAAACCTGAAACATTGTGATGCCACAGTTAATCTACTGTATTGGTGGTGTTCATGACCTGTCTTAACTGTAAGTAGTGTCCTTCAATTTGTGGAACCTGTATGATGACCTACAAAATTGAACATGCTTTTGAAAGTAATGCATTCCTTATTTTTTCATTTCCCATCTTTCCTTCTTCACTTGTGAGGCTTTCTGTTAATTGTTTAATGTACTTCCATTATAGCAAAGGAAGATAGTTGTTTTGACTATGTTTATGGTGTATGCCATTTTTACTCCAGAAATACCTCTGATGATGGTGGAAATGTTTTGCCGAGGGCATGACTGTGTGTTCTTGGTTTTACAAACATGGTGGTATTATATGCAAGGTTTATGTATTGGAGTTTTAATGAATTTGCATTATTGACATGCTGATCTCAGTGGTCTTTGTAAGAGAACTTGGATAAAAAATTTTCCAATTTTTGTAGTTGAGATTGCTAAGTGTGGCTTTACCATGGCACTCAGCATTCTTAATTGTGTATTTCCAGAGGAGAGAGTTAAAATTGAGGTCATAAATTTTCAGTACTGACAGTACTTTTACAAATTTGCACTTTATATTAACTATTTATGAGATTTTTGTCAATGCGTGCTTCATAATCGTAGGTAAATATGTAAATTCATTTCCTTTTAATTTTGTTGCTCCTGTTGATGATGTAAGTGCTCACCATTGTGATTTTGCTCATCATTCAGTTCCTGGCATTGCCATTTTAGGACTAGTCTTTAGTTATAATTACATATAAAAGTTAATTCATAAAATATATCTTTAATTAAACCAAAGGATCTTTGTCTTCACCAGTGATTTCAGTGTTGATTTAGGTTTACATTTTTGCATCACATTTTGCAATCAAGTAGTTGGTGCTCCTGCTTCATATTCAGGATGTTCTAGACTCACCCTTCCCCATTTCATATTCTGGTCTTCTGCATTATGACATCATGGAGTTTGGTCCGTGATGGTGGAGACAGTGTGTTTTCCCTAAACGTTTGCATCCATCTATTAGGGTACAGTGTCATGAACATGTAGACCACAGTATGAATCTTCAATGCCTTGAAAACTTCAGAGTTTATACGCTCCCATTAATAGCTGATCAGTTAGCTAGGCAAGGCTCCTCACATCCACTTCCAGGACTTGAGCCTGCCCTTGGCTTACCTACGAAGGTTGCGAAAGGAGTGATCAGGGGCTGGACGAGCAGGAAACACGAAGAATACTGGCAGTCCGTTCATGGACAAAGGCAAGCCAAGGGCTTTCTTAAAAGCCCCCTTTGAAAAGACCTGGGGAATTACTCAACTTGAGCAGAAACCAGCTAAGAGTAATGATAGGGCTGCTAACAGGGTGCTGTCTTTTAAAAGGACATCTATTTAAACTGGGGCTGGTAGACAGTCCTGGGTGTGTTAGATGCAAACAAACATTTTAAATGGCCTCACATGTTCTGTGTGACTGTGAGGCACTGCTGGCAGTATTAAGATTTAGGCACTTGGGCCATCATTTCTTCAAACCAGGTGATTTTGGTGATATCTCTGGCAGAAAGGTACAGCACTTTTTTAAAAGTGCAGGGCTGCTGAATGCTTAAGTAAAGGGTTGCACAAAAGATCGGAAATGGACAAGGTGCAAGGGTCACTGCGGTGTCTGCCCTAATGTACTCTACTCTCTACTGTACCCTCATATTTATTTTGAATTTTTGCAGTGTAACAGCGAATGAGGTAAAAGCTGAATATATTGAATGATTTACACAGGACTGAAAACTGATGGTTGTACTGAATGTTTTTTTACAGGTAGTCCGTGGGGTAACTCCAGTCCAGGTGTAGATGAAGAAAGAAAGGCAGTTCATCAAAAGGTAGAGAAGAAAAATAATGTCTTGCCATTATGGGGCAATGAAAGGACAATGAACCTAAATCCAATGATTTTAACAAACATTCAGTCTTCCCATTATTTTAAAGGTGTGTATCAAGTTATCGATACATATTATTTTTTGTATAAATCTACTCTTAGTGAATGTTATCAGTGCAGTGTTATGTGTTTTTTTTTTTTGGTGATAATTTTTCAGCTGGTCAAATGAATTTCTTGTTATGGAATCCAGAATTTTTCATTATTGTGTTCAGAAAAGGGTGTGATTGGTCCCACTGTCAAGCCAGTTCACACCTTCATAACACTCTGGAGATTAATTTTAATGTTATCCTCTGACCTGTGCGTGTACCCAACCAATTTCTTCCCGTTAGGTTTTCTAACCACAGTTTGATTATGCCGTGCATGGTACATGTTGCGGAAATCTCTCATCCTTTGCAATCTGTGTACCTTAACAGTACTAGACTATATGCAAATTCTCCATCTTGACAGGTTTGTCATTGCTTCTCCAGGCAAGTGTTAGGATAGTACCTTGGCCTTAACTGTGTGGCCACGTCTCATTCATTGCACTTCATCATTTAGTAATCACCAGTTATTTAACACTGTATGGTCTGGACTACTCAGATGCATATACAAACAGAAATTGTGAACTTCTGATTGTATAATATTCATTTCCCTCTACTGTCATGGTCTGGAATCTGGAATAGAAAAATTTACATCTGCTATTAATGGAAAAAAAAAAAACATCTGTGGGTATGGTCAGTTTGATCCGAGTCCTATGTTGCTTCTGATTCAGGCGGAGAAATTGCTTTTCAGTGATCACATCACATTTGGCATTGTGTCTGTGTTGCTTTTCCATTCCATACTCAGTCACACCCACAGTTGTGCTTCCCATGCAGTACTTTGTATCCTGCAGATACAGATATTTTGCTCAACAAATTTGTAATTTGTAATTTTCAAGTGATGGTTTGTAATGTCTTCATATAGGTAATTCACTATTGCAGTAACTTGTCTGTAAATTTTATTTCAGTGAATTTATATGAACTGAAAACATACCATGAGGTAATAGATGAGATTTACTACAAAGTTACACACCTGGAGCCATGGGAGAAAGGAAGTCGGAAGACTGCTGGACAAACAGGCATGTGTGGAGGTGTAAGTGACATTGTAACTCATATGTAGAGTTAATCAAGTATGGATACAGTATTGTTAATGTGTGACTGGATTGTCAGAGTACTGTATTTCTTTGGTATATCTTTATGGTATGCTGATCAGCCTCACATCTGTTGCTCAATATTTTTGGACAAAGGTACAACAGAATGATGCATGTTTGGGACTAAGGGGAACAGATCAGCTTGTGGCCTGTGTACGTGATGTTAAATTATTGGACTAAAACGACAAATAGAATGTCTATTAAATCCTAGTAAGGAGGTTGGTCTAGAAGTAAACACTGTAGTTGAATGCTTGAGAGTTATACATGTGTTTGTAGTTGATATTTCAGTTGTTTTGGTGTTTGAAATGTGATTGAAGGATATTTGCTTCTTTATTGGTTTGTGAGCTTAGTGTAACCTTATTGGACATGACAGGTTGACTGTGAATATTGAATTCTTACAAAATGAAGGGACAGAGTCATGGCGTGGTTTAAGGCACTGCACTCTCGTTTCCTGACGAGACCATGAAAAACATCAGGATACCTGATAGATAGTTGATATTCAAACCATGCCTTTTCTGAACACTGGGCATTAGTAACCTCTACACTGCAATATTCACGGAAAAATGTCCACATTTACTGGGTATTCTTATGATTTATGTGCTGTGTATGCTTGTAACTACTAGATATTACATGCTTCAGTTTCTTGTTGCATTTCTCTTTATAGGTTCGAGGTGTGGGTGCTGGAGGCATTGTTTCCACTGCCTTCTGCCTTCTGTATAAACTGTTCACTCTCAAGTTGACAAGAAAGCAGGTAAATGGGCTACTCACCCATCCAGATTCGCCTTATATTCGAGGTCTCGGTTTTATGTACATCAGGTAAGTTGCGGTTACAAGTTGGATCGAGCTCATGTGGATGGGGAGAGAAATGTCTAGACTTCATTATTGACATATCAGTTGAAGCGTGGATATATGCCTTTCTGACGAACATTAATGTATCAAGTTATTAGTTTGCAGAGTCCCAAAATAATGTATCTGAATACAAATTTAAGTGAAACAGCAGCTGTGCATTTGTATGAGGAGCATGAATTTATACATCCATACCCTTGGTTGGAGATTTCTGATTTAACTTTTTTTTTTTTTTTTTAAGTGACTGCATTTGGAGGTTGTGTCACATGGTTTAGGAATTGTTCTTGTAGTTGGTACTGCAGCTGGTAGATGGGTCTCACAACATGGTATTCATAGAGACTAGTGCAGTGGTTTCCAAACTTTTTCGGTCCACCGCCCCCTTGGTTCCATATACACACCCACAGCGCCCCCCTTCCTTTTTCAAAAAACATAAATGCGCTTTTGTTTCCACTTTTATTTTATATTTAAAAAATTGTTTAAATAATTTTATAAGGGTTAAACTTAGTGTTTTATGCGTTAATTAATAAATTAAAATGTATTATATTTTTATGATTAACAATAATTCATCTAGCAATAGTTTATTTAAAAAAACAATATGTGTTTGAATAAGATTCATAAATTAAAATACTAAGAAATTTAGTTCATTTTTTATTTTTAAAATAAATTACTTTATTTGAATTTTATTATAAAAATAAATGCACTACTTGTCTACTAGCACCCCCTGTGATAATAACAGTGCTCCCTGCCACCTCTCGTACCTATTAGCACCCACCTCGGTAATCCCACCGCCCCCTTTGGGAACCACTGGACTGGTGGATTCAGTATGTAGCAAAAAATGTCATTGCAGTGTTGGTATTCATAGGTGCTGTGTATGAAAAATATGGCTGTAGAAATGTCTTTCTCGCAAAATGGTTGTACTACACGATTCTGATGAATGCATTTTAACACTCAAAATTACTCGATTGACTTGAATGACATTTGCTATTTTAAGTCTGCACTCTACTGCTTTATCATTCAGCATTTTATGACTTGGAGCTGGATTGAAATGTGTGTAAATTATACTGTTTTACTCTTAACTGGATATGACGTATTTGTCGCAGCCACAGTAAATGCTGCTGTGGTGTCATTTAATGTGCCGAAGCTGTAGCAGTGGAGTTTGTAGGGCCAAATTATGAGATATTCTTAGACTGATTATATTATTTTATGTGTGAGACAGAGTGCCATAGCTTTAACTTCAAGTGCTTTGTTCTGGAATGAATTTTAATGTGGTAAACAGAAAGGTTCTTTAAGACTAGCCTGAAGGTTTGTGATGAAGATGTATTATATATTGGACATTCTCAGGTGCCCCATGTTGGTTACAGAAACAACATTTTGTAAGGTGTCTTTGCTTCCTTTGCCTGGGTTTATCATCCCTGTGTCCAGGAATAGAAATTCACTGTATCAAATGGATCACCAAATTAGGTTTCATACATCTCCCTGATGATGGAAGTAGGGCCAGCTTCTGAAATATGATGTTCCTTTGACAGGAAGAGAATGTCTGAGTTTTTGCATCAGAAAGTTTGTTACTCGTTTTTGTAATATGTGTAGGTGTTACTGAATTGTACAGTTGAATGGTCCTTCATTAAGGTCTCCCATAATTTAATCTTCAGTTTCAGTGATCCCAAGTCAGTAATCTCAGTGTTACAGTTCCTCAGTTGTAGAGATTCCTCACTTTATTATCCAAATCCTCTCTTCTGAAACAGACATTAAATGGAGGTTTCACTGTAGGAATGTGTTTGGGCTTATTTTCTTGTCCAGATAATAGCACTTTTTTGTAACATATTGGAATAGTTAGTTCTTATTAAAGGTAAATTGTAAGGGAAGGCTATAGATTGAGGGTGTTTGGGAACAGGGTGATGAAGAGATCTTTTGATGTAAGAGAGAAGAAGTGACAGGAGACTGGAGGAAATTGTAAAATCAGGAGCTTCAGGATTAGTACGCTTTGCCACTTATTATTAGTTGTGATCAAATCAAGATTGATGGGATAGATGGGTGTGCAGCACACATGGGAAGGAAGTGAAATGCCTGCAAAGTTCTGGTCATAAAACCTGAAGGAAGGAGACCATTTATTAGACCTGGGTATAGATGGGAAAGTAATATTGAAATCAGTATTGAAGAAACAATGGGAGGATGTTGACTGATGGTGTTAGATAAGGGGACTAATGTTGGGTTCTTGTGTATCCAGGAATGAACCTGTGGGTTCCATAAATGTGGTAAGTTTTAAATATCTGAGCAGTGTTAGCTTCTCATGGACGACTCTGCTCCTTAGAGTAAGTTGAAATATCCAGTGTTTGTGTGTGTACTGCATCAAATTAGTTACTGGATATTTTGATCATGTAAGTGCTGCTCTGTCCAGTAGCCACAATACAGTTTTAATTACAGTTAGGAAACATCCAAATGTGGAGTGTATCAATGTGTTGGCAGGTACACACAACCGCCAGCTGATCTCTGGGACTGGTACAGCGCTTATCTAGAAGACCCTGAGGTATGTAATGCAGCCTGCCCCATTCCCATACTTTCCCACCTGATTCATTTGTTTGTAGATCTAAATGATGATGCCTGTCAGCTTCAGTGAATTTCTCTGAGCACACGAGTAATGAACATTTTTGTAAGAACATAAGTGAAGACATGAGAAATAAATTTATGTGACTTCTTGTCAGACCTGTCATCAGTGCAAGTTCAACTGCCTTAGTATTGAATTTAGTACAACAGGCTCTTTCAGGCTGTATGATGAACATGAAGCGGAGAACGTTTAAAAAGCGTTGTTCTCTCATCTGTTCACATTACGTGAATTACATGTAATAGATAACAAAACAGAAAGCATGTGGCAGATTTAATCATTGTGCCATTGTATAACCAGTTTGGTTCAGTCTTTTTTACTGACAAGAAACATATTTATTAACTCAAACCTTAATACATATGTGATAGGTTAATACCAAGAAATAAATTATTTTCAAAATTTGTTGCTCTGCATTGTTATATTATGGATGCAGTAAAATGTCACTTGAATTATCTCTAGTGTTTTAAAATTTTCATGATTTAAGAAAGAGCAGTTATTTCTGCTGTATTTAATTTTTATATGTAGCCCTTGAAATTTTCCTTCCAAGTCTATCCCAGACCTAAACTTGAAGGCAAGGCTCAGATAAACCTGGTAAGTAAAACAAACATTTTATTCTAATTTAAAATGATTTTATGTAGTTTTGGGAGTTTGTTAATTTGAGTCAGAACCACTATTTACTTTCTTGCTGTAGTTCAGTGCATATCAACATGTATGTTTATCATACTGCAGTTCATGCTTTTAATCTCAGTAATGTAAGTTGTAACATTATGGAGTTAACATAACATTTAAACATTGAAATCAGTTTTATGTAACTTTGCTTAACATTGTACGGTGTAATGCATAGTGCTGGCATTGTGTTGTTGATGCTCTGAAAACATCCTTATACCATTAGTTTAAATTTTTTGCCTTGATACTTTTAAACAGTGTTAAATAACTTGAGGTAAACACTTATGGTATGTTTGTTTTAAGAAGGTGGGAATTCAGTTGTGGGCTGGATTCATCATGGGCAGGATGGCGCCCAGTGGTGATCTTTTGCAAACATGGTAATTAACCTTCATGTTCCATAAGGGGTGGAGTTTTGTGACTAGCTAAGCACCTATTCATTTCTGAAGTAAGGATCATGAAACTGTCACTGCTGATGTCACTACATTAAAATTTGAAGGCAGTTTGGGTCTTTATGAATTCCATTACTGTACAGTTGTAATGTGGATGCCTCTGTTCTCTGACATCTACATTGTGTGAATGTTTACTGTGGCTTACATATAGTGGTGCTTTACATTGGAAATCTTTGTGTCTAACTTGATTTGTGTTTTGGTTTCGATGCTTTTTTTACCACAAGTAAAATATTAGAGTTTCAGCAATGTTTTCTTGACAAGGATGTTTCCTGAGCACTTCTGCCAGAGTTGTATATCTGTGAATGTAATAGCCATTCCGTGTTCCAACAGGACCCAAGGCCTGCTACGTCCTAAGACTTGCGGAGTGCAACTTTTGTGCTTCGAAGCTAGTTTGACTGCAAGTACTAAGACGTATTTTGTTCTTGATGAATCTCTTAGAGACTAAGTTTGGAGGAAACTTTGGTTTAGTGGGCTCTTGTGGTATTTGTGCAATACAATAGAAAACTGAATTCTATTTACAGTCTGAGAATGTATCAGTATTTACAAGTAGCACAAAGAACCCGGTAAACTAAAGTGAAAAACATTTTGTACAAGTACAGTACCAAGAAAACATATTCCAGACATTTTAATGTTATTCATACTGTGCAATGAGATGTAATTCATTTTTTATAAAATAAACAATTTGCACATACAAATACATATGCATGATATCAATCCACTCCTACATGTTTTGGTGGCTGACCACCATCATCAGGGTACCACACCAGTATTTAAAACCTAGTGAATTATGATGCAGTTTGTGGTGTTAAAGTACCTAGTTCCAAAATAAAATCAGCCTTGCTGTTTCATTTATTTATTTTAACACCACAAATTTTATCGTAATTCACTTGGTTTGAAATATCGGTGTGGCTCCCTAATGATGGTGGTCAGCCGCCGAAACGTGTAGGAGTGGATTGGTATCATGTATATGTATTTGTATATGCAAGTTGTTGGTTTTATGAAAAATGAATTATACTCCAAACATGTCCTTGTCCTTTTTTCCTCTGTTGTGATTCACCTCCTTCATAATGTAATTGCTTCCTGCTCTCATCTTTATTCTTTGCTAAGACACAAACCAAACTGCTGCTCGTGAAGCAGCAGTAGTGTCTGTCTCTGTCAATGGTGTCCGTTGGGCAGAATGTTCGGAAAGGCCCATATTTGAGTACAGTAATACATAAGTCATGGTATGGAAAGGTGCTTATCCCCAACAGTTAAATTATTTTTACTTTTACACTTTCAGTTAGTCTTTGTACTGAGCAGCTTGGTTCAAGCTGAAACATTCTTGAGTTTTGTTTGGAAGGTTGCTGGTTCAAATCTCAGAACAGTGGCTATCCTGATGGAGGGTTTTTCGTGGTTTTTTTTTCTCAGTCACTGAAGGCAGTTTCCAGGATAATACATTAAATTAGGCCATGCCTGC
Source organism: Reticulitermes speratus (assembly GCA_021186555.1). Classification (NCBI taxonomy): domain Eukaryota; kingdom Metazoa; phylum Arthropoda; class Insecta; order Blattodea; family Rhinotermitidae; genus Reticulitermes; species Reticulitermes speratus. Next base: position 32,029,933 of record JAJKFL010000011.1, on the reverse strand, counting down.
TTCCTTCTTTACCCTTTCCTATTAATTATTTCCTATTATTGAATCATTTGATGGTATATAGTCTTGAGTTATTGAGTGCCTTAGTAAAACAAACTACAGAAGTTTATGTAGGAAGGGCATGCCAGCGTTAGGTATATAGTTACAGATTCCCATCCTTTGTGTGTGAATTTGTTATGATAATGGGAATCTGTTTCAATATGATAGAGTAAAAATATTAAAATTTCTAATGCATTGTGGAAGAGTAAGAATATTCCAGATTGTGGTGGAAATGCCAATGACCATTCTGATGTTGGCAGTTTTGAATCTTTGGATTCTGTGATCAGAGATTTAGTTTATTTTGGGTATGTTTCACACAAAGTAAGAATGCCTTCTTGGAGGGAAACTATTTGTCATTGTATTGCAGAAAGATGAATTTATATTAAATAAATTAAGTCATGTGTCCATATTTTAGGGTGCTGCATAGATACAAATGTGCCTACTGAATTTTTTAAGTGCGTTTGGGATTTGAAGACGGTGAGGGTCTCAGAATAGATTCTGTGAAAATTGCTGCCTATTTGATTCTTATATAGTGATGTAGTTTGTGTACAGTTGCTTGCTTATTCATGAAGATTACTTTAAAAGTTTGTGACTGTATATTACAACAGTTAATGTTGAATGAATGTACTTTCCTAATGTTTGGGATCTCCACTTCTAGGCTTGTTTTACACGTTTTCATTGGATCAGATTTTGTGTGTACAAATAGTATGTCTGGTTAGTTGAGATATGCCCAGCAATGGAAATGTTAAATAAAATATTTTGGATAAACCCAGTATGGAATCATAGGTAAAGCTGTTATGTTACATGATAAGCACCTTATTTCATATCAGTCTTTAACATTCCATGTGTTGCTGTCCATCATGATTTTCTCTTTTTCTGCACTTCAATGATTCCATGTTATCTAACCTTATTTTTTCCCCCCATATTGTACATCATAATTCAGTCTTTTATATTTGGGAGACTTTGAAACTGTTAAAATCAATTGGCTGAAACGCAGTGTGCAAATCTGTAATATCCTCCTAACGAAAATTCTCCCAAAACTACACCTCAGCTGTCTAACAGAGACCAGTATCTGGCAGTATTTAGTTTATGCTGTTTTAATGTAGGAATTAAATATTGTACATAGTTCAACTGTATCTTATAAAAATTATAAATAAGTGGAAGTTCTACCTTGTTTTGTTGGAAGTTTTAAGCCAGATGTGTACTTGATTGTTGGTGGCTGGGGTTTTAGTGATAGATTTTTGCCGTAATGTATAGCAGTGTTTGAAGCAAAGGAGTACAGCATAGAGACCAGTTAAGTCTTAACTGTTGATGCAACATATTGTCATGGTCACGTAAAAATTGAAATAAATCTGTTAGTAGAAGCTTTATGTATTCACAAAAATGTACCTCAGCGTTAGAGTTAGAACACAGGCACGCATAGAAATAAAGAAAGGTACAGCACCATGTAAAATTTTTTATGTGGTGTTCTGAAATATGCAGTACTTTGTTTTACAGTTATGTTGTTAATTTTTAATGACTTATCGGTTTTGGTCTCTGATTTTAAGTCACACTATATCTGTGTGTCAGTAAATTGTGACGTGAGAATTTGCTTCCATAATCTGTTACTGCCTACCATGACATAAATGCCCTTCTTTGTGCTCACAGTTGCTCTAAATTTTAGATGTCGGAGCCTGTTTGATGTTCTCTTCAAAGGGCGCTGGATGTCGTATGATTATTTTTTGGACTACATGTTATATTGTACTGTTTATAAGACAATGCCTTCAGGAATTCAGACCATAGGGGGGCTGTATTATGAGGAAATATGTGCATGTGGCATATTGCAGTGTGCAGTTGCACAAATTACCTGAAGGTAGAGGAATTGAGTGGCGAATGGAGACATTTGATGTACACCCAGTTCATATTATTGTAGGGTAATTAAATTGAAGAGGTTACGGTCATAGTTTTGGAATGCATGTGGATGAGAGAAGCAAGAGTAGAATCAGCATATCCCAGTAAATGCCAACCTAAAAAAATAAATCTCTCTTCATTGAATGCCCCTTGATTGATTTTAGGTTACATATTGATAGGATAATAAAATTAAAGTTACAGTTGGGAATGCAGTATGAGGTAGAAAAGCAAGAGAAGTCTCATTGAACGAGACCCCTGGAAAGACAAAAGTGATTATTATTTAAGCAAATTACAAAGCAGGGGTTGTGATGTTTATGGCAGGAAAACTGTACTGAACCTTGTAGTTCTGTAATACTGTAGAGTGGGTATGTGATAAAGTACACAGGAATAATACATTTTGCATTGTTCTCTCTACCTTGGTTGAAGGGATTGCTGCAGTTTCAGTTGGTCAATTGAACCAGTGATATTTTTCTGTGTGTGTCTGGTTAGTTGTTTGGGGAGTTGTGTCTTACATTATTTTATGCCCCAAATTCATTGATATATATTGCACACTGCTGTGTGTTCGTTATTCAGTATAACCCTCCTGATGTACACTGCTGTACATTACTGTCTGTCTCACTAAGCTGGAACTGTGCATACTGTATTTTATGGGTCATGATATTTCATTTGTTTCAATTGCAGGAAATGGATGTGAAAGCAGGAGGTGGTCAGGTGATGACAATCGGTGAAATGCTTCGTGCATTCCTTACCAAATTGGAGTGGTTCTCGTCACTCTTCCCTCGTATACCCGTCCCCATCCAGCAGAAGCTCGAGAAGAAACTGAATGAGCGTTTTCCACCAGTAGCTGCTCCGGTACGCCAGCCGAAACCCGTGTTGCCACAGCCACAGCCAGCCAAGGAGGCTCGTCACATTCCAGATGAAGAAGTCTCATTTGGTGAGGCTGAACGTTTCTCCCGTTTGCGCAGAGCAGATGGAGTTGGGGGAACAGCTGCAGCATTACCTGGGCGTGGTGCAGAGCGGGATCATCGGCGAACTCCACCCAGAGATAACAGGAGGGGTCATAGTTCAGAAGTGTCGCGTAGTCGTGGTTATAGCAGGGAGAAGAGAGGTTACAGCAAGGATAGGAGCCCAGCCCGCTACAGGAGTCCTATCCAGCGCAGGAGTCGGGACGGAAGTCCACCTCGCTATAGAGACAGGAGCAGAGAAAGAAGTCCAGCACGCTTCAGGGGTAGCCCTGTGCGCCGAGACAGAAGTCCACGCCATAAAGACAGAGAGTACAGACAGAAACCCAGAAATCACAAGGACAGGTAGGTAAAGTATCTGACATATTAATTTTTTTCCTTACTTTATTTTGTCAGTTTCATGCTACTGATGAGTAGCATTACCAGACAGGTAAATCCAAGTAAGTGACATTTGTAGATATGGCATTTTTGTAATATAGCTTCCAGTTTACATGTTGCACGTGTTCTGCTATGCCTGCCATAATTTGATTAGTCTGGTTCTCCCACTTCTCATGACAGATATTTCTCCACAAGTTACTGAGTTTTCCAAACTTGTTTGGCCCAGCATCATAACTTCCAGGAGTGTAACATTAGCTTTCAGCAACAGGGTGCACTCTCAAAATTTTACATGCTTTTACAATAAGAAATCAAAGTAAACGTGCTGAAGCTTTGGTATGTCTGTCTTTATGTATCTGTCCGCACATAATAACTTGAGAACCACTGAATGTATTTTTATACAGACTGATACTGAGGAATTTTAATAAAATTTGTCAACACACTACAATTTTTGTTAAAACTGAACGAGTGTAACGCATACTTTTCTGCTCACATCTCAATTATAACTTGTGAAATATTTAGTATGTTGAACGAACATGGTGGAGAAGAATAAGATATACAGTGATACCTCGGCTAACGAAGATAATTCATTCCGGAATCACATTTGTTAGCCGAAACGTGAGCAACTTTCTGCTTCCCTTGGGTTTGTCGCTTACTTTTTTTGGTTGGTGGGTCTCCCCTATGTGATGTGGTCAGCTCATTTCTTTGTCACACACATACAGACGGAAAAGATAAGCTCCTGGAATGGCCCGACCGTTCGTGTTTGCTGCTTTATGTTAGCGCGAGCATCCACTAAAACATTCGTTAGCCGAATCCATATTTGTTAGCCAAGTCCGAAAAACAGCGAAAAAAATCTTCGTTAGCCGAAAAATTCGTTAGCAGGGTCACTCGTTAGCCGAGGTATCACTGTAGTTTATGTCCAGTACATTTTTTTAAAATCTCATAGTTTTTGAGGTAATTAAAATATAATGAACACATAAAAGTTGTTACCTGTTCATACATTTCCTACCTTGTTTGCATTGTGGACTCCTTTGTTATGCCATTGTACCTCATGCACAGCGTTGTAACATACAGTTGTAGAAAGCACTGTTTTTACTCTCAAATGTTCTAGATTAAATTGTACATATATTTCAGCTCAGGACATGGACACAAAACACCAGATGATTTTGCAGACGAGTTGAGACGAGAAAAAGAGCGCCAGAAGCGGGAGAAAGACAGAGAGAAGGACAGAGTCAAATCCAGGTAGGTGACTGTGATGGAGTGAGTATTTCAGTATAATTCAGGAACTTTTACTTTGTATTACTTGCAGATTTCAAATGTTTTCTTTTGCTTGATGTTCCAATGCAGTTATCCAATTATGTCATTCCTAAATTTATTTCATTTATGTTTTTGCTCAGTGTTCAAATCCACTGGTGTCTTGAGGAATATTAACTGGATCTTTCGCTGTAATAGGATGATTTGTTACAGACCAATAATGCCACATCGGAAGATAATGTTGTACATGGCATTCAAAGTATTACTAACAGTAGAGTGAAGATGGTGCCTGTGTGTAATTTGAAATATAAGTTAATAGTTGTGAAGTGATCATGTGGTTTGAGACATCAGTAATATATCAAACAAGGAAATGCCAGTGAGGCTGTCAGCACACCAACAGAATTGAGTTCGTTTGAGAGATGAATTTGGTCTTACTGAGATGCTGGAAGGTCAGAGCTGTTTGCTATACCTGCCACAGTACATGCGTTGACTCTAGTGAAGCTGAGGATGTCCTTTGCAACTTCTTTAGTGAGTCGCTCAATTCAGTTGTGTGTCTGCGCCTTAACCCCTCTGTTATATTGTTACTGCGTTCAAATTTTGACTTTTGAGATAGAACAGAGTGCTGGGCCACATTTGATTGGTTGACTGACTGATTTACTTTATTTATTTATTTATGTACTTGTGTACGTCCATCCCATTTCACCTGGTGATTTGTTCCACTGATATTTTTCATGTAGCTTTGCAGTTCTTTCTGTCTGTCTTTCTCTCATAGTTTTATAATTCATTTTAGAGAGTAACATACAGATAAATTAAATTTTTTTTAAACCAATCCTTTTGAGGTAAAATTTGTTATGCCAGCAGCAAATTATTTTAGAACTTGCTAGTAATAAACCTGGTCTCTTTCATGCATATTCTGGTTGTTTTCTGTTTCAGGCACAAACACAGCAAGAGCTGAGACACGGCTGGCACATAGAACAATTGCAATTATGAGAATAAGCTGGTGATTTATGGCTTTTTGTTTCATTTGATGTCAGAAAACTTACAGAATTTGTTAAGCAGAAATTTGTATAAAATTGGTAAAGCACTGTTAGCATGATACCAGCTGGTTAAGACATGTACCAAGGTTGTTGTAAGGTGTCAAGATGAAGGGTCAGTTTGGATGTGTGACAGTTTCACTGCAAGTGGACTTTTTTGTTGTCTGAGTTGTTGCATGTGTAAGTTACTGTGGATACATACAAACAACAGATGGTATTTATGTTAAATAAAACTCAATTTGGGAAGGTTTTAACTGCAGATCTCCTGTGCCGCCTGTAAGTCTGTTACCTTCCGGCAGCACCTCTCTCAGATATGTATTGCTTGATGTTGGTCAGTAGAACATAACTGATAAAGAAACATACTATGAGTAAGTACCGCATATTCTCGAATCTAATGCGCATCCGAATCTAATGCGCACCCAGTTTTTGGCGACTTCTTAAACGAAAAAAAGTTAGTTCGTGATTCTAATCCGCACCTTTCCTTCAACCACCCCTTGCCCACGGGGCGACTGATTGAATAATATTGGATGTTACCAATGCGTTAAAATCCGACGCTACGCCTGTGGCCGATGAGTCATACCGATAGAGGCGGGGCCTTTCTCAACAGACGTGCGCAATCTCGTCTGAAGCCAGCTGAGCTTTAGTTGTTGAAACGTGGAAGGTGCTTGTTCTAATTTATCGTGTACCGTAGTTATGGAAGAGGGACACCTGAAATCTAAACGACTCTCATATACGGCGAAGTTCAAACGTGAAGTTATTCGGTGCGCAGAGGAGAATGGAAACCGCAAAGCCGCTGCAATTTTTAGAGTTAATGAAAGCAACGTTCGACTATGGCGGAAACACAAGGCAGCGATCAGCGGGTGTGAGGCGTCACGAGGAAATTCACTGGACCCAATTATTATATTATTATAATAATAAATAATAAAATAATAGATTATTGTATTGTATTGTTCTTACGGCACGTACAGCAGCTCGATCATTTTTCCAAAATCCAGCTCTAGACCGCGAATCTAATCCGCACGCGAATCTAATATGCATCTGATTTTTTAGCCCTCTAAAACTGTAAAAAGGGTGCGCATTAGATTCGAGAATATACGGTATATATTAAGGGACAGTAATTACACTTTCATGTCATGAATGGTGGGGCATCAAATGAAATAAATTGTCCAGTTGTTTAGTTTCATTAGCTTGGAATGAATGTCATCCGTTTGTGCAAAATCATTGTAAACTGTTCACTATTGACTTCTGCCTAGTGTTGAGGTTTGTGTAATGTTAGCAGGTGCTGCGAGAAACAGTGAGTTGTTTTTATCACGTAGTGAGTGAGTGAGTGGATGGGGATGGGTGTGTGAGTGCGTGTTTTGTACGCATGAAAGAAAAACAAGTTCATTGCATTAGAAATCAATAAAAATATAATAAATGTGTCCATGAAACTGTTCCATTGTCATGGGCATATTTCATCTCACTGTATTTAAATACATATTTGTGTAGAAATCAGTGTGTGTGTGTGTGTGTGTGTGTGTGTGTGTGACTGTTAATTATTTAAAACAAAATAAAAAGTGTCAGTGACTGGGATGATTTTAGAATCAGTTCTGCCAGAATTTTTTGTATTGACCAAAATTAATTGGCCGTTGTGTATATCATATTCCGTCTATAATGTGAGACCAACTGGGAGATGATGTGTGTTCAGAAACCATAAAACTATAATATGAGTTCTGTGCTGTTGATTATGTACAAGACTGTTACTGTTATTTGATAAGCCAAAACTCTGCAGACCATGAAAACTGTTTTTTCTTTATGTGACAAGGATATTGGTCAGTTTACTTTAAAATTTTCAAAAATATGTTGATGTGAATGTTACAGAGAAAGATTATGGAGTTGTTCCAGTGCTGTGACAGGGAATCTTATTTTTAGGATACTTTCCTTTCTTTAAGGAGAAAATGAGTGTATAAGATTACCATGCTGTGTGTGTGTCACCTCTCAAATTTGAATCAGCTGACTGATTTTCACAGAATAGGGTATGAAAATTTGGCCATTAGAGGCCACCACAACAGTGTATGTTTTAATTTTCTGTTGTAGTCAGTAATAGCAACATGGCAGATGCAAGGTGAGACTAACAAAACAGACTTTATACTGGGCCCCAAATTGTTGCATCTGATGGGTTCTTGAAAAATATGTGACTTGTGTTTAGGTAATTGCCTTATTTTCTGTAAAGAGATAAGGCAGTCATGCAAAATTATCATTAACTTTCAGTCTGACAGCAGTATTAATGGGTTGTTGGAGCTAGGATTATTACATAATGCATTAAGACAGGCTATAAAAATTCCTTCAAGTTGTGTATGAAGAATACACAGCTTGAAGGAATACACCAATAAAAGGTCCAAAAAATGGGGGAGTGATATTGAACAGGACAAATCAGCTCTGGTAGCTACGAAAGTGATGGCAGTTACACTAAAAGATCAAAATTATGTTAGCAGAGAACATAGGAGCGTATTAAATTCTAGGAATACTAGCTGCCGTTCAATTTATGATCTTTTGATTTCCCAGATTGTAATATGAAAAACTATGATTTTTGCCTGGGCAGCTGGGATAGCGTAGTTGGTATAGTGACTAGGCTGGATGGGATGTTCCAGGGTTTGAATCCTGGCACTGGCAAGAGATGTTTCTCTCTCCAAAACACCAAGACTAGCTGTGCAGCCCACTCAGCCTCCTGTTTAGTGAGTACCAAGGTTCTTTCCATGTGGAATGGGGGGGGGGGGAGGGGGGGGGGCATTATAGAACTACTGAGGTGTGAAGTTGACCACTCATCTTCATGCATTGCCAAGGTTCCTCCTGTATGCCTTCATCACATGGATTGGGACAACTTTACTTTTTTTTAATTCTGCCCATTGTCTTGCAGGGGTTTGAAAGTTCGTCACAGTAAGAGGGCACATAGACTGATGGCGTTCGAGAGTAGTGTGCTGAGGGTTTGTACTTAATTGGGAAGAAGTGACAGGAGGTTGGAGATAGTATCGGAATGAGGACATAGATAAATTTTGTTTCGCATGTAGTGCCATTAAGATAAGGGAGCCACACAGGATGTGTACACACATGGGGAAAACGAGATGGAAGACTTGAAAGAGTGAGACAACTTGGAAGACCTAGGCTATGTAGGAGGATAATACTAAAGTTGAGCTTGAAGAATTAGGATGGGTCGGTGTGGACTGGATTAATTTGGTGTAAGAGCAGACCATTGGCAGGCTGTTGTGAACCCGCTAATGAATCTTTGGGTTCTTAAAATGTTGGTAATTTCTTGACTAGTTGAGCAGCTGTTAGCTGCTGAAGGATAACTGCCCTGTGGAGTTAGTTATATTGTTTATAAGTTAACACTACAAATGTGACAATAGTGCAAATTTTGTGGTTGCAAGTGACACATGTAATGTGGACAGAATCTGTACCTGAGTTGCAAGTCCTTATAAAATGATGATGAGGATGACGATGACGACGGCAGCAACAGTAAAGGTAAAGTGAAGTTCTCCCTATAACAGGCCACGAAGGCCCAGAGGGGAAGTAGAGGTATGTCTCTACTCTTCTTTAACCCTGGCACTAGATGAGGGTGGGTTGTCAACTCCACACCCTGGCCACATTACCCCCAGGAAAGAGACCAGGTACCCATTGTATAGGAGGTTGGGTGGGCCCCAGGGCCGCTCTGGACACGTGCGGAAAATCTCGCCCCCACCAGGATTCGATCCCCGGACCGTCCAGCCCGTAGCGAGTCGCTATACCGACTACACTATCCTGGCCCATCAGCAGTAACAGTAACAGGCTGTAATGTATGACAATTGCAAGCAATATCTCTCACTTGAGTAAGGCGTGATGCTTTGACCATACTCGCGTGGGCCCATCATGCTAGCTTGTCAGATAGCTTTCATTTTATTGTTGCATTATAAACTAACATTAACAACAAAACGTTTGTATGATTGGAGGTCTTTGATATAGGAAAGGATGTACCACGAATTCTGCATTGAACTGCTTGTTAAAGTTCAGAAATCTAAACAGGGTTGCACAAATTTTCCAAAAATGTAGGAACCACCTCAAAATTCTGGCACCAGAAGTGTGACATGAAGCAAGTTACATACTGAGGACCCACAAATGTTAGGCGTCACCACAGCAACCTGGTGCCCAGGATTTGTGCACCTTTGCTGTAGAAAACCTTGTGTATGTGTTGAGGACACTCGTGGAGATGGTGTTTGTTGCGTCGTATCACATCGTGATCTAACATCGTACGCATTTCTGCTTAATTTTTTTCTGTGTTGAGAGAAATTGGGCAAAAATGTGATTTTATTTATGTTCATGACACGTAATGGAAATAAGTTGTTATTACTGAACACAAAGTTATCATAGAGCAGGCCATACATATCTTTTTTGCTGTAGTCAGATACTTATTTCATGGGAAGTTATGCATAGTGTGATACAGAACTCTATTTTATTACTGGTGCTTACCGTTAAGTATGCTACTGATTTGTTTGCGTTTTTTACAGCAATTGGGCATTGCCTCAATAATAATTCAGACATTTTCTAGTTTAATTGCTGCTGTGTAATTACTTAACTTACAAACTGACTTTTATTGTCCTTGTTGCAGGAATTAATTTTTCATTGAATGCTGAGTGTACAATTATATAGATGTCTTTAAACTTGGTGGACCTTGGTGGATCTTGAATTGTGGGCATAAACAAACTGCCCTTGCATGCATGTTAGTGCATGTCCATGTGATGTCAGAATTTTGCCACTTTGAGGAAGAGCATTAACACAGATATGATAGGGGTGCAGTGTAGTCCAGTATTGTACTGCTAGCTCAACAGTGCTGTGTTCTATCTGTATCATACTACTGGGTCAACAGTGCAGTGTTGCCCTATCTATAGTACCATATGGCTAGCCCAACGGTGTAGTGTTGTCCTACCCGTAGTATCATATTGCTAGCTCAACAGTGCGGTGTTGACATGTAGTATGATACTGCCAGATCAGCAGGCAGGTCAAGCCTGCGTGTTTGCTGTGTGAAGGCCAGAACACGATTTTGTAGTTGGCAACATGAAATGTATGTGGTTGTGTCTCCATGTTTCGTTTACATGCTGTGAACATTTCAAGACTCGACAAGTTCAAGAACATCAGTAGTTCTTAAAGTTTGTTGCCATAATCTGTAAGCTCAGACTTGAACTCATGTTTAGTCTTCATCTTTGCAGGAGGATCTTGAGAAGTTTGTTCAGTGTGATGTATGCTTATTTAAGACTTGATGTTATGTATGTGGTTGTTGGTGTTGATCTGTGAATGGTATGGGTAGATTCTCAGGCATCCTTAACATATACTGTACATGTATTTGACCCAGGGAATGAATAATTGTTTCATGAAATCATTCTAAAGTAAACTAATTTACAGTTTATATTATGTTATGTGCCTGATGTTATGTTAAAAGCTTATCACCAGTATGATATCCCTACAGGGTATTTAAAAGTAAATGGGCAGTCACTTTATTGGAAAAATCCTTGAATTGTCTGTTAGAGGGAAATCTTGTGTCTAAGCACATGAGTAAGCATAATTTAAAATTCTCAGGACCCATTTCCCATGTTATTAAGAGCTCTTGTAATCAAATGTGCAAGTCCATCACTTATGAATATTCTGCTTGTTAATTTTAGTGCAATGAACCAGACCAGTATGCTATGACAAATATCTTGTGAACTGTCAAGATTATGGTCTTCTGGGATGTGGCACTGCGTAGTTTGGCAGATGGAGGCAGCATACTCTTTTGAAATGTTGGTGTCTGCCCTATTTCCCAGACCATAAGATGCACTTCATACCATGGCACTGATCATGATGCATGTGACAGTAACGATGACAAATTTTGGGGTTCTGCTACGAATAAGACCTTTGTTCTACACTGACATTTTGTGTATTAAGCACTTGTGAATTTTTATTTAAAGTATATGCAATGAAATGTATTCCCCCCAACATCCCCATCTAAATGCAGGGTGTGTCTTACGGTCAAGAAAATAAGATATCTACCAAACTACGCACCATCTCATCATAGATGTAATTTTGATACTACTGTGACAGTGTAATCTCACATCATTATTCATATTTAGCAAGAGGTTAAAAGCAGTAAAATAAACTATAATTTGTTCTTCTACAGTTGACACAGTTTTTACTGCACTTACGGTTTTGTTGGTTGGTGGGTTAGTAGTTCATTTACAGTGTACTGCACAAGAGATTCAAGAATTGTTGAGAGGGCTGGAAGGTGAGCAAATGAAATAAGCATTGGCACTGTAGAATTGCTGTACTGCACTATAGAAGTTAATTTTGACACCGGAAAAGTTTGCCCCTGCAAGTGGTCTTCATGAAAAGACTCTTCTATATGTGTGTATGAATGGATGATGTTGGCATCCTAATTTGTGGCAGAAGGGCCTATCCACAATTCAGACATTGTGTAATAGCAGAAATATTTTAAAACACCATGTGTTTTAAGTATTTTAGATAGGAAAAGTTTCTTTTTATGTGCTGTTTTCACTGCTCATTAGACAAGGGAAATATGTGATTGCATTTCTTGAAAGTAATAGAATTTTGATATGAAAAATGAAATGTGTGTTGTTATTGAAGTCAGTTATTGCCATTGTATTGATGACCATAGCCATTTTGAGTTGCATTATACATGAAGGGAGCAAGGTAACATGGTGGTTGAACCCTCAAAGATTCACACAGTGTATGCTTAATCATGCCTTTCTAATTCCTGAAAATCATTATTTAAAAGTATAATATTTTTATTTCAGCACCAAACATGGTCACATGGATAATATCATATTTTGGTGGTCACAGACTCAGTTGTGATGATTTTTTTGGTCTTGCCAGGCAAATTCCAGGATAGTACTTGAATTTGGCTGTGACCACTATGTATCAAAATTTTAGATGTATAAGTTCTTGTGACAGTTCTCTGTATTCTGTTGCAGTTTGTTCGTACAAAGCTGAGTTTTGTGTTCTTAGATCTTTTCTAATAGGAAGAGTTATTTTACAGTTGGGAGTAGCCATTTTAAAGTGGTTTTGAGTAAGGGTTAATTCTCTTATGTGCATATAATTTTAAGTACCATTGCATCAGTAGAGATTTGGCAAGGAATGTGCATTCTTCTGTGTACTTGATTAGTCTTTGTGTGTGATGTGTATCAGCCGTATCCACTTTGCATCCAAAAAGACTGATCAGCTACTTACACGGAGGGCACACATTACCCTCTCAATACAATAAGCCCCAATTTAATACTTTTCTCTATATCTATATGTAAACTTTGTGATTATACAAGGGTCATAACAAAACTTCAGAGTGTTGTCTGCATAAGTACCATCGTCATCTTCCATGGGTTTTAATAGAAGACAACCTGAAATGACCTCAATTTAAAAAAAATGTGAACGTTAAATGAATTTTTCAATTTTGCAGAAAAAAATAGTTAAACCAAGCCATCATCGGTATTAATCACAGGAAGTTTGTACATTTAACATATATATTTGGGACAATTTTCAGGGTAACAGTTATCTATGTTAAATAACGAAGTTAAATGTAAAAGGATTGAGATCTCAACACCTGTAAGAAACTATAATAACTTTAACATGTCTGTGGATATTTTTGTGCTGATTAGCCAAACATGTAGCTACGCTATAAAACCAAACAATTTGTTTTGTTAATATGGCTCAGACTAATATGCCGCTGCGTTGATCATTGTGTTGTAAACAGTGTCATGTTTCATGTCAAGGTGGCAATTATTTTGGTGTGACGGTACCAGGAGGACCGATATATGACGATCAGAGCCCAGACTTGTTACATGCCAACAGACATTTCGAATATTTGCCACCGAAAGCAAACGGTCGATCAGCGCTCTCGGATTATTCAACCAACTCCTCCTTAGGTGTGTGTCTGCGTAAATACCCGATAGATGGCACAGTGACAGCATGTGCAAATGCTGCCACACGCGGATATTGTAGACACTATGACTCCAGGGCTGAAAGGTAAGAAAAGGGAAACAACTGAATGAGCGAAGAATGTCGCTTTCAATGTGGCTGTTGATGTGTAACATATCCATACTAAGTGATTTTCTTAACGTGACTGATTTTTAATTTTGTATTTTTCAGTGACAGTTGATGAAAACGTTTTACAGAATCATGGTAAATTATTAATGGTGTAGTAGATGATAAGGTGTAATGATGGCACGAGAAATTCTGTGTTTAATTTAATTTGCCCATTCATTTATATTGCAAAATGTTGTCGATGCTACTTGCGATATTGTGTAATTTTGCTGAAGTTATACATTGTACGAGTAAAGTAGAGTATTGTGTGCTATCGCATCATATTTTCCGAACATTTGTGTGTGGGAACTATATTTATTTTGTTGTTATAGTTACATATTTTAAAATGCATGACCTATGACATTTGGTAGTATTAATCTTTAATTTATGATTATATTGATGACATTCTTCAGTTGCCCTAACCTGTATCCTGTCGTCATTTTAGGTTATGTTCTGATCTTATAATTATGTTTATTTATTTATTTTGTTGGGATGGCCCTGTCATGTTAATGTTGTAGAATACAGAATGCTGTGATTGCATCTAGCACAAGTGTAAACATAAAGTGTATGGCTAACTAATTATAAATAGAGCCCTTAATGTTTTGTTTCAGATTATTCGTCGCACCATTTTATCCCTTACTGCTCTCTTAGTGCTAGTCCTAACTGCCAATGTCTACTTTGTGTATGTGATTGTAGAAGAAAGAGCTCCCAGTATTAAGACAAATAATGAAGTTGTGGTAGGTACAAATGTAACCAAGTTTGAAGTAATCAGTTGATAGGAGTTCATATTATGCTACTAATTCCTTACCATGCCATAATCAACAGAAATACAGAGGTACTGGAAAGTTATGAAAAATAAAGTAGCGGAACTTAAAATAAATGAAATTAATCTGAGCTGACCTAACTAAACAAAATTGGTGGGGGATGAGGGGGGCTTGGAACCAAACCTGAAGGAGTATTTATGTAGGGTTTAAGACAGGCCTGGTAACATTCTTGCAGTATTCACATCCCATACAGTAGTAATAATACAAGACATTGGTTGAAGCAGCAATGGTGGGGCAACATGTCACTGTGTGGTCTATTGACACATACATCTGCTGTCTGCCATAGAGGCAGTCATGTAAACCTTCCTGACTGTTGCAACTTTAAATTTCTGTATTTTCTGTTGAATTTTGGTGAAATGTTGAAATTATTATATTATTTAAAAGTTAGAATTTCAGCTGTACTTAGAATTGCTGTATGACACATCTTTCAACTTTATGTCACTAATAAAAGTAAATCTTCCTGTACAATAATTTGGTTCCTTAAAGATCTGTCACAAAGATCAGAAGTTAAATTGGTCTTTTCATGTACTTCTAAGAGTTATTGCATCTTTCTTTGTATTTTATTTATGTATTTGCCATTTTAGGGATTCTGTCCCATGATAAGTGGGTCTTTTCTTCCAGCATTCTGTCTGCATTTTTTTCTATGGTGTGTTGCCACTTATTGTATCTTAATTTGGTCTATTAAAATTATTCTCACTGGAATGAAATAAGCCTCATAGATGTTTCATAAAAAAATAAAATCGAACAAAAGGAGCATTTTGTTATAAATGGTTGTTATATGGTGAATGAGTTTTAAGAAATTCCACTGAATTCTATCTCATGTTATAGAATTGCTGTGTACACTTTTATTTTCTGAAAGAATGACGTATTTTGATTTTTCTAAATGACAGGTGGGCCATGGTGATAGAAATGTTGGAGCTCCAGCAGTAAAGAAGAAAGTGCCAAAACCGAAGCAGACACTAGTGTACAGAAATGCCACTCTCGGTGCCATTCAGAGAATTAGACAGAAACTGTTAGTACTCTCTTCAAATTACCACAAGGTGTCTCTGGCCTACAAGCAGGTTCTTAGCCAACTCCTTGAAGATTTAAAGCTGTCAGTAGAGATGTCAACAGAGCTATGGGGAGTGGCCCATAAGGTGTGTGTGAGAGATAATTATATGTAACAGTATAGGGGAGAAAATCAATGGAAACAGTGCAACATTTGAAGTTCTCACATCCAAGTTATTGAAAATACAGGTCTTCTGGTATGTTACGCTGTGTTGACTGAAAAACAGTTTACTGATGTGTTGTAATCTTAGCAGGTGACAGCATTGTTAAATAACAAACTTGAAAAAAATTGTGAGCAGACAACCCATCTTCATGGAAGTGATGCCATGTTGTCTGTTAGACAGTTGTGTGCCCTGTCCTTTAATTATAACCAAGCATTTGCATTACATCTGAGGCATATGTCAAGGTACAATTAAAAGACAGGGGCACACACCTGTCTACTAGACTAAATATCATCACGTCCAGGAAGGCTTTAACTGTCATGAGAGTCTCAAGTCTCACCATACCATAATAGTTGAGAGTTATTGACTCAGTAATATGATAAAGGATAATGTCACATTTAGTGATTATATCATTTGAAAAACTCCTGTTCTCTTACTGTTATTGTGTAACTCTCCTTCAGTGGGTTGGACCAAGAGAGATTGTTCCAAAGCATGCCCCACATCTTGGCAGTGTCCTTCGGACACTTTGCTCCACAAAAATTATCCGAGCTGAGAACGCACAACACCAAGGAACACAACTGAAACTGATGCTGACATTGCTTGGGAACCAAAAGGCAGTATTTAAGCCACAGTGGTGAGTCACCATGAGGTGTGCTGTTCAGAATTATTGGAGATTAATATTTTCTAGCTAGTTGTTTCATTTAGTGGTGAATTTTTGGATTCTATCAAAGCATGTATAATGTCCTAAGATTACAGTTTTGTGTGATGTGACACTATGTAGCTCGGCAGAGATGTGCCAGTGCTTCAGAGTAATTTGTTGCCTCTGTCTTCAAGGTGACAGATGATACCATGATGTGAAGGTGGAGGAGACAGCTGGTTTATCTGGAATGTTGTTACAGATGTGCAGACTACACAGTGTCATGTTACAGGAAATGTAGGTGTGCGATATATCTCAGGATTGTCTTGGTTAATTGCGTAGGAACTGCTTAACCAATTTGCCTTGAATGGCTCTGGGACATGTGCCCATTTATGTGATATTAGCAGTTTTGATAACCCTTAAACAACACCAAGTGTATGTGTCTACACAGAAGATTTGAATAATTTCAAAACATTTATTTTAAATTCTTTCAATTAATTTTACATTTTTATTTGATTAGTAAGCCTTCAATAATATACTGATGTGCTAATATGATCGATTATCATGGAGTTTGTTGTTTACTTTGCTCTGTATTCACCCCAGTATAAGAGGACTTTGCATATAATATGACCCCCCCCCCCCCCCCCACGCACCCCACAATCTTCAGTTTTCAGGAAAATACGTATACAGTACATGTTCAAATTTGTGTGCAGTTAGAAAGTACCTACCCCCTTCTCCCAATTTTTGACGATGAATTAGGAAAGCATTCTCATCTTATATTTGTGTAAGCATGCTAATGATGACAGATTAATTTCTGACATGGCTTACCCTAAGTGAGTCATCTAGAGTCACTTATAATATGACATGCTTCAGATATTAAATAGAGCTTGTGTTAGGGTGCCTACTTAAGGTTAGAAGTATTGATAGAATACTCTTTCAAATAGCTGACATAATCATCTCAAGCACTGAAACAGATCTGAATGTCGCTAGGTCTTTATATTTATTTTGTAATGAAGTTTATTGTCATGTCTACAGTATTATTTTTACTGTTCATAGGTATTCACGCAACAAAGTGATCAGTGGCCCCGTGTATGCTGGAAAAGATAGGCACAATGCAGAGGTAGCGGCCTTTCACTTGTCGGTACTTCTGGGATTACGTCGAAGCCCTCTGACTGTGGGTCGGAAAGTGAACCTGCGTCGAGAAGTGATGCCAGTTGCCACAAGTGATCTGCTTGAGACTTTCTACCAAGAAGGTGCGGTTATCTGTGCTGAGGCTAAGTAAAAATGTCTCATTAATGAACATTCTGCTGGAACAGTTATACTTTTGCCTCCAACATGTTTCCCGTTATTCTCCAGCTTTCTAAACATTCTGTTAACAGATTGTAGTTGGTAATGGCTACAGTCATTTCAGTTGATTTATATAGAGCAGGAGGCTGTAGGGTAATACTACAGTAGGCAGAGAGGGGAATTGTCAAACAGTGACATCCGCACCATTCATGGGCCTTCTTTCTATGACCTCAGTACATTTTATTGCTCTGTTGCTGTGTTCTAATGTTCATACCAATGAATTGGGTTGTTGTTAGTGTAGTTTCAATTGTTTTGTTGGTATTTGTTTAGGAAACAACACATGTTTCTATGGTGTGTGCTATTTCTGTGGTCCAAACCAGCCTGTATGTGCACAAAGAGACGTAATGGAGGGCGCTTTGATCCTATGGTTGCCGCCAGAATATAAACTGAAGAAACATCGTAGTCCATGGCAGAGAACATACAAGCCACAGACACTTGCAAGGTGACTGTTCTGTTTGTTACATTTTGATGGCATCCTAACACTTACCAGGAATGATTTGTAGTTCTGTCATTAATATGTTATGCATGGTATTTATAATACAGTACATATGTATCAACATGTATACAGTAAGTCTTATAACTGAATGTAGTATTTGAGTGGGCAACATTTTTGCTTCATATCTGGGATGTCCCAGGTTTAAATTTGAGCCCAGAAACTGCCTATCCTGTGTGGTTTCTTGTGGTTTCTCCTGGCAGATGCTGAGATATCTCAAATTATGCCATGACACTTCTTTCCATGTCCACTTCATTATTGACCAGTCACTGTATGTTTGATGCTATATGGAAAGAATTACTGACAGAATCATTAAGTAGATTATAAATAAATGAATGAATTTCGGTCCAAGAGATTTTTCTGTAATTGCTTAGCTGACAGCTTTTCATATATTTTTGATAACATATACAAAATAAGCTTGGGTATGTTGAGCACAAAAATGCAAGCATTACAGTAACAAGTTGTAAATTAATATATGTTCACTAAACACCAACTAATGCACATAAACTTTTTTCACAATAGTATATTCTTAAAATTCCCCTATACGTATTTCGGTGGTTTAAACCACCATCTTCAGGGGGTCGTTAAGATTATTTTGCATAGACCTTACAGTTATTACATATGTGGTTATATTTGTATATAAGAATATACTATTGTGAAAAAAGTTTATGTGCATTAGTTGGTGTTTATTGAACATATCTTAATTGAAAATGCACGGTAAATACAATTGTAAATTAATATTTATTTTATATATGTGCATGGGCTATGCTCATTACATTTTCGTTCAAAACTATGACATGATACAAAATGTTTATGTCCGGACTGATGATCAACATTTCAAAATTAATTTCAAATTTAGTGTCTCTTTATGTTACTGTAACCTTATTGACCTGTGTTTTGTACAGTATAACTTTATGCGGAACTTTATTTAACTCCTGTGTCTTATTTCAGATGGGAAGTGGATGAAAATTACTGTAAGAGAGTTAAAGCCATGAAACTGTACAATGCTAGTGCTGGACCACGGCTATTGGATCTGATAGATGCAGCCATTTTTGACTTCCTCATTGACAATGGGGATCGTCACCACTATGATGTATTTGAAAATGTGACAAACTCCATGGTTCTGTTACTTGACAATGGAAAGGGGTGAGGTCAGATATTAAATACTATTAATGAAAGGAAAGCCAACTGAATAATTATAAGTAGTATAACACATAACCTCTGATAATTAAATAACTGAACCAGATCTGTAAAGAAGAAACGCATATTTAGCGAGTATGTTCATCTTAGATTTTTCTGACTTCGTATGTGCGTTCTGTTTTCTTTGCCATACCCACAAATGTGCTGGAAATGTGAGATTTGAGGTTCTTGTGGCAGTGTGCTGAAAATTGGAGTCTTTGGGACGTGATTTTTTTGTTATGTAAATGTTTGCTGACGTTTTGAAGGATTAGGTGCTTTCATCTTCCAGGATTGAGCAGTCCAAGAATAATTCTTGGACCGTATTAAGAATTACTTGTGTTAATGGTATATGTAGTGTCAGAACAGTGTTAATGAATGAATTTGTAACTTTCAGTTTTGGGAATCCACACCAGGATCATCTGGACATTTTAGCGCCTCTGTACCAGTGCTGTGTGTAAGTTTCATTTTGAAGTCTGTGTTATGTTTAACCTTCATGTCCTAATAGTCCACGGTTAGTGCAGTATTTTTTATGTGTTTGACTCTGACTAGGCTGGTAATATACAGGAATTTGGTTTCCTGAGCTGTTTCACACAAACTGCAGTATGATAAAAATAAATATATATTTCACTCATGTAGTAAAATGTTCTTAAGTGATCATCCATGGCATGATTGAGCTAGAAACCAACATTTTAGAGACACAGGAAGTCTCCGAAACATTTGTTTTTGGTTCAGCAGTGACAGTATGGATCTCCCAATAAGATTTTTTTGCATACATTCATGAAACTTGCAAAACTCGTGTTTTGATAATAGTTTTTGTTACAAAGCATTCACATTTATTCATGTACTTTGTTAAAAAAAACTATTTACCACCTGAGTTGACTTCTTAGTGATTGGTTGTAAGCACGGCATTTTTAATAATAAATAAGTTCGTTTCTTATGTAGTGTTTCTGTGGTGGTTGTTTAACAGCTATCTATCATGTCATAGAGGACACTGTAACTGCTATATTCTTCTTCTTCTTTTTGGAAAGTGACTGCTCTGTATATCACTTCCAGGTTGAGAAAGACAATGTGGGACAGGCTACAACTTTTCTCAGGTAATACCTTGAGTACTTCACTTGAAGCACTGCTCAATCACAGCCACATTTCACCAGTGCTGACATCACTGCATCTCAAGGCATTAGATCGGCGTCTTCTCTCTGTGTTTGCGACTGTTGAAATGTGCTTTGAACAGCATGGAAGAAACAAAGTTCTGGTTTATGATGCTGTAAGGTAACACTCAAGAAACTGCCAGACTGCAATGCTTCAGACAGAAGAATGTCTTGCTGGAGCGTACCTAATGTGATGTGTCAGGCTGACTTCATCGCGTGCGTAATGTTGGGTGAGTCAGGGCACTTACCAGATAAATAATTTGAAATACTCCATGTCGCGTGATGAGAATTGGTAGTGACCACTAATATGAGTTTTGAATTTGTTGGCAGATATTGTAATTCTGTTTCGTTGCAGTTTGTAACCATTTTATTACGTCTACCCTATATATGTTTCATGCATTTTTACCATCTTCATCTAGTTAAGATGAATTATTTTGCAAAGGTACAATATGTGTTATCTGTGGATTTCTGTGAAGTTGATTGGTCACGCTCTCAAGCACTGCAACTTGTTCTGCTGTTTGGATTACTTTAATGACAACAGTAAAACAGAAAGTAAGATTTTTAATGTTCCTGGTAATCACAGCGGGAAAATGCCACAGGCATTTGGATGGATACCGAAATGTTGATTGAATGACACTGCTTGGCGAAGCTTAATACTTTGTGGAACACATGTTCTCAGAAGAACTTAGCAGGTCATCTTCTTCTTACTTCTTCTTCCCAAAGGGCCCGTCAGCAGAAGCTCCGGATGCACCGCAGCCTGCAGCGCTGTGTTATTTTCTCAGCTCAGACTCATTAACCCTGTGTCTTTTACAAAGTGACACGGGTCTTTTAATGAGGCCGTTCTTATGTCTTTTGGTTCAGCAAAGAACTTGCAAAGATATTGTAACGCTGGCGAGCCAAGGCCTCGCAACAGCAAATAATATGGTGTGCTGTTTCAGTCTCCAACTTGCTAAATCTGCAGTTTGGATCACCATCAAACAGGCCCATGATGTTCAGGTGCTTCTTCACAGGAGCATGGCCCGTGAGGACTGCTACTACCGTTCTCAGTTGATGCCTGCTTAGTTTAAGCAGGTCATCGGCTCTTTTCTTGCATGGTCTACTAATAAAAAGTTTACCATGTCTGTAATCTGGTAAATTTTTCCAGGTAGTGTAGTGTTGAATCTCAGTCCAGTTCTTAATTGCGACTCTTGCTGAACACCTAGGTATTCCAAGAGCCGGCTCTGGGCCGAGTAGCATCATTGCTGCACCTTGCGTAGCAAGTTTGTCAGCCTTTTCATTGCCTGGGATGCCACAATGCCCCGGCACCCATATGAGGGTAACCTTATTACGGTTTGCCAGCACAGAGAGAGCATCCTTGCATTCTGCAACCAGTCTTGAAGTCACTTTTGGGCTACTAAGAGCCTTAAGTGCAGCCTGGCTATCAGAAAAAATAAAGATCTGCTTATGTCTATAAGCCCTTTTTATATTTTCATGTGCACATTGTAAAATGGTGTATATTTTGGTTTGGAATACTGTGGCATATTTGCCCAGAGAGAAACTAAAGCTTCTGTCTGGTCTTCTGCCATAAATACCAGCCCCTGTCCCTGAATCAGCCCTAGAGCCATCAGTAAACCATATCAGGGCATCCTCAGGAAACACGGGTCATTGTTTTTCCAGTATTCCTGATCTATTTTAATCACAAAGGTTTTAGAGTAATGATAAACTGGTATGATGTAGTCCGATCGCATTTCAAGTAAAGGGTCACCTACATTATTCCAGATGTTTAGCAACCCTGACACTGTTCTAGGAACATTCAGTTGCTTATAAATTTCCAGTCTATAGAGTGCCATCCTCACCTCTGTAATGATCAACAGATCTAGAGGAGTCAGATTCAGTAGCACTTCCATTGCTGTAGTAGGGGTCGATTTCATGGCCCCTGTGATAGCTAAACAGGCCATTCTTTGAATCCTGCCTAACTGAGCTTTGGTGCTTTTTTGCTTAACCTTGGGCCACCAAATCAAGGCTGCATGGAAAATGGAAGGTCTAATTACCCTAGTACAGAGCCAGTGCGCCATTTCTTACCATACATGCATCTAGCCAACACAAAGGTGGTTTCCGCTTTTCTAATTATTTTCTGTAAATGTTGGTTCCAGCTAAGTTTGGAGTCTAAAACCACTCCCAAATACTTAACCTCCCCAGCATTTTGAGTTCCTTGCCCTGAAGCATAAGAGGTCCTAAACCCTCTACATTCCTTCTCTTTGTAAAAGGAACAATGGCTGTTTTGTGAGGGCCAATTTTTAGACTCTCTTTAACAGGCCATTTAACTATCACCTTTAGGGCACTCTGCATGAGTGCCCCAACTGTGTGTGCAAATTTACCTTGGACCGTGATTACAGTGTCACCCGCGTAGCCCAATATGTTGAAGCCTAGGCCACTGGCCTCAACAAGAAGCTTATCAACAACTAAATTCCACAAAAGGGGAGATAGAACCCCCCCTTGTGGACATCCCCCCACAACTTGCGCAGCTAAATTAAGGGATGTGTGTACCAGTCTGCTTTCAAGCATAGACCCGACCCACCTACAACAGGTTTCCTCAAGTCCACGCTGTCTGGCGGCTGTGATGATTGCATTACAGGAGGTATTGTCAAATGCCCCCTCAATATCCAGGAAGGCACCCAATACAATCTCCTTATACCTCAAAGACTTTTCCAGTCTACATACAACCTAGCCACCCAGATAAGAGTCGCATAAAGGAGAGAGAGAGAGAGAAAATTACGCTCCCAAATCCCATGTCCTTACGTCCGGGTCTCTTGTGGCTAACCCCAAATCTGGCCCTGATTATTCAGTGTTTATTATGAAATAGTACATATTTTTTTTGTTTTATTTTATGTACCCCCTAAGATGTCTTCGCGTACCTCCAGTTGAATACCACGCCCTAGAATACAGGAATCTGGCCGTAAGGTGTTAATCAGACTTTATTCCAGCTTGGATTTTTTTATTTCCTAAACTTAGTACCTAAATACATTTTACAGACCCAGTGACTGAATATCTAAATATTCTGGAATATATACATGAATGTAGGAAAAATTTAGCTTCAGACCCAATTAAAAAAACAGTAATACAGTAGGTCCACATTTAACATGAGGGTTATATTCCTGATAACAACATAAAATGGAGAATTTTTTCCTATAGGAATTAGTTAAAATTCTTAAGAGTCTGGCCGTTCAAGATC
Organism: Reticulitermes speratus; assembly: GCA_021186555.1. Classification (NCBI taxonomy): domain Eukaryota; kingdom Metazoa; phylum Arthropoda; class Insecta; order Blattodea; family Rhinotermitidae; genus Reticulitermes; species Reticulitermes speratus. Next base: position 32,006,262 of record JAJKFL010000011.1, on the reverse strand, counting down.
CTGTCAACTGCCCTTGAAGAACTGTGTTGTTAATCCGAGTCTGGGCCAAGTTTATCAAGTCCAAGATCACTGAAATTTGTTAGTGTTGAAGCAAAACAACCTTGTTCAGGGTGACACTAAATGCTGGCTGCCTGTAATTATCAGTTTGTTATAAAAATGTGCATATGTTTGGCCTGCTGTACCTTGCCTGAGGGTGGGTTTATTTTGTTGTGAATGTATAGTGTCAAATTACTGTATTGTCAACAAGCAGTATTCTAAATCTCTGATTAACACTGCACTGGATCTGATTTTAGGTCATCTCAATCCAGTTCAAAACTTCAAATCCTGTTTCTGTGTGATTCATTCCAATGATACCTTCACATCCCTATCTTCACCTTCCAAGATATTTGCTACCAAATTTTCCTGTTTTCTTCATTTGCTGTGCAGGCCTAACCCATTGTAAACTTTTTATTTAACTTTACTGACAATTGTAGATGAATTACATTGTCAGTAACATTGAAGTATCTTGAACTATGGGATCATTTTGCAAGTGCTTTGAAGTTGATTCTGTTGGATTTTTATGTTGCTGTATGGGAAGCCTTGCCGTTGATGAATGTGGACAGCTATGGCATGCTAGTCCCATGTTCAAGCTGTGCCATACAGTATTAGAGTTTAGTACTAGAATTATTTGTAATTTAGTATTTTGTAAGACATTTTGTAATGAAAACATTCATTTGACATAACATTTGTCAATTATCTAATGTTGATTCTGTTTGTTCCTAGTTCCATGTGTGACAGTTTTGCTTAAATCTTCAGTCTGGAGGGATGTGCTCAGCATCTGCTGGCATATTTTTGACCTGTGTCAAAGGTACAAAGATGCTTTTTATAGTTTATATGTTTATATATTTATTTTCTAAAATAACAGAATAACGAGCCTTCAACACAGCTATATTGTCTAGGATTTATTTCTGCAACAATGTGTATATAACCCTTTTTATGTGTTTTTAAAGTATTTTAGCCTGAAGATGACCCTTTGGGGTTGAAAATGTTTGCAGAAATAAATACTAGAGACAATATAGTTGTGTTCATGGCTCTTTATTCTTCAGTTTTGTACATAACACAACAGGATGATAAATCAAAAGAAATACTTTTTTTTAAAAGTGTGTATGTATTATATGTGTTTTGTTTTAAAATGTATGAAAGAATGTGGTTAAATTGGTTGACATAAAATTTTAAACTGTTAAGGACAGAATCCTAAAGTATGAAGGTACAAATTTTGTGTGAGCAAGTTTGCACTTTTAGAGTTAAAGATTTTTAAATTTGATTATTCATAAAACAAATGTTTATACATAAATTAACCAAATGTTAAAACAAGATCTGTGTTAAGTTAATACCCTTATTGCTTTGGATGAAAAATGATGTCTTATGCTCTTATGGCTGATGTAATTTCGTTAAATATCTGTATTTCGAGTTCTTACCTGTTATATTCAAAGTTTCAATACTGAACAGTGTGCTTTCAAGTACTGGAATGTTCTGAATGCCTGCGAATTAAATATATGCACATATTTGAACATGATGTAATTTAGTCTGCCTTCATAATGTGAAGGTATGTAAAATGCCTCAAAATTTTTGTTGTGTACCAATAAAATGGCATAAACCAAAATAAAATATGTCAGCCTGGGAATGAACGAAACCTCTGAGTAGTTCTCGTTACATTCTCTGCCAATCAAAGTTTCAATTTATATAGGAACAGAAATGTAAATATTGAAATTGCTGTGCATAGGAGCAACACTGTGAAGGCTTGTACTTAAAAAAAATTTTACAGTGACACGTTTGGTTAAACCACAGCGAGCATTTGTAAAGTGTTTACAATGTGTTTATAAATTACTTTATTTAATCATAGTGTTTCAGTTTTCCATGATATTCCCCTGCACGGCCGAGGAATTGTGGTTTGATTTCTGGCAGAGGCAGGGGACTTTTCTCTGCAGTGTTCAGACCAATTGTGGGCTCACCCAGTCTCCTTCTTTAATTGCTACTGGGGTAAAGCGGCTGGACTGTAAACTTGGACAACTCACCTTCATCTGGTGCCAAGGTTAAGAATATGTGCAGGGATACCTTCATGCCCCATCTGCTTTCATGTTTTGCTGCTTAATGATGCACAGGAATAACATTACCTTTTCAAGTACTACATGTTGATGTTGTGAAGATCACTACTTAATGTGTTTCAAAGGAAAAATTTGTTTTATTTGAGTTTTTGAAACATGTACAATATACTGACCACACATTTCTTCTGATGGTTGCTAGACCTGCCATAAACAGTGCCACTGTATTTCACCCAGTTTCTCCAGGCAAATGCCAAGATCATGATTCTTCCAAATTCTTTTCACTTCATCATTCACTAGCATTATTCTCCATTTGATATTACATAGCCTAAATTACTGAATACATAATTAAAGAACTACAAACTAAATTTGAGGTTTCCTTCTCACCGTAGTCAACAAATTTGGGTTTTATTTTTAAGAAAGACCTTTCTAACTTGCCCGTTTATAAAGTAGCCGGTAATGATACATTACTTGGGAGAAAGAAAAGAGTTTTCCGAATGTGAGGTATCATTTTTTGATTATTGAATTTGTATAGGTTATCATATAAATTGCGTAGTATACGTGAGTTGTATTAGTATTTTTGTAAATATGATGTAATAGGTGCTTATAATATTATTTAACCGAAAAGTAGTTTCACCCATTTACTGCATCATATTCAGACAACGTTGAGCAGTGCATAATATTGTTTCTTTGTAATATTTTTTTTTAAAACCCACAGGGAATATTTTGAGATCAAGTATCAGCTTTGAAGAAGACGATAAGGCGTAAAATACAATTCTTGTCTCTAATTTCTTTCAGGGCTTTTTCAAATCACATTCCCTAATGACAAATCGTGGAATTATGAAACTCGCTAACGTGTACTCAATCGGAATTTGTGTGTCTACACTGGCACAGCACGTATGCATAAGAACGTGCCCTAAAAATGACCCACAGCTAGCACCTCCCACTTATAATCAATTATTATTCGGCGTTACATAACCTCTCCAGTTGCGTAACTACATTAACGCCATATGCGTTGTGCAATTCGCAGAGAGCGCATTTCTGTCGTCAATTGATTACGATTATGAATAAGCGCCATCTAATAAAACGACTGGCCACACGGATTATCTTAGATGTCTTAGTTTCTTTGCTTTTGGTTCTTGACTCGAACTAGTAAGTGACAGGGACAGTTACAAATTAATCCGTGGTTGTAAGGTACGGTGGAAAGGAGGTGAGCGTGAATTGGACATTTTTGCGTGTTATATTTGTGTTATTAAATGGTTTCGTCGAAATTTAATTTCTGTGTGACTAGCAAGACGTTGCTTTTTTAAGTTGGTGTTTGCTTATTTGGGAAGACTCGACAGGCCTGTAAGTTAACCTTAGTCTGTGTTTCATTGCTGCTCATCACACAGCAGTATTCTTTCTGCAATCAGGAAGCGAATTAATAGTGAGTTGCGTTCATAGGCATCTATTTCACTATCTGCCAAACGTAATGTACAAAAAATGGAAGAATTAGGGTTTAATGTTTTGCTTTCGGAAGAGGATTTCGTTGATTTATACGGATAAGATTGCGGGAGTCTTATGTATATGAACATGGCCGTCAAATCGAAATATGATTGCAATGTACAAATTGACCGTAGTGTCTCTTGACTGTAAAATGTCGGCATATGTTGTAAAAGTATACACCGATATATTATACATATCGAATTTTATTTGTATATTCGTGAATACAAGTAGGTATGTTAGTTGTAGGTTTTAATATTCTTCGATAAAATCGAACAGCTCTGAAAGGTGTATCACTCATTTTCCCCGTATAATACGCAAAGTAGCTTATAGTTTGTGACATTGACGTGTATTTGTCTGAACTACTCCCCCGATCTAGTGTCTTTTAATATAATCCTCTGCTTGAAATAAGTATGTTTTGTTATACATACGTGGCCTACTGATAGGGTAATAAGGGTCTTGAACTCATGTTCATTTCTTTTACGGATTAAATACAGACCACAATTTTCAGTAGCGCGTGGAGGAAGGCGCCGCGAAATAGTGCATGATATTATACGTCACCAGAATGCGGGATAGATTAGGCGTGGAATTTGCAGTTGCCCCATTTTACTGGCATGTCCTCTTCATTCTTGTGGAAGGTAAAGCAGCTATTCAACTTGGCCAACCACAGCGAGGTTTAACCAGTCGCATAGCTCTGCTTTGCAGTTTAATAATAGTGAAATGTTAAGTTGTCCATGTCGTGGGGTTGTGGAGGAAAATCTTCGCCCTTTCTTAATCTCGGCACTAGATGAAGGTGAGCGGTTGGCTTCAGGCTCCGACCGGCTTACTTCTTGGTAGAGAACTTGGATGGACGTTGGTTAGGACGGTTAGGGGTTACTGTGTAGGTGAATTGGTACCAGATCCTCTCTCCTCGCCATTTAGCTGGTAGACTATTCACTATACTGACTGAGCTATTCCGGTTTTACAGTTTAATATGTGAACTATAATTTACGAAAAAAGAATACTGTCGTGTAGAATTTCGTGTTTTGGAAAGCGTGAGGGTTAGTTTTAGTTATCAGTAGTGAATTCTGAAGTAATTATTCTTGGCCAATATTACTATATAGCTGGGAAGCAGGAAAGATAACAATGTAATAGAGGCTTCACATGTAAGTACCATTGAGTGTCTTGGTTCCGTTATAAGTTGTAAATACAATTCAGTTCTTCCTCGAGCCCATCCGAATTGGCGTTTTGAGATACTTGCAAGTGGATTTATGGTCTGACGCTTAATACGAAAAACTGAAGTGAGAATAAGTGGCTCCTGGCTGCCGCATTTTATGTCAGTTGTTATTCATATAAGAAGATTCTTTTATGTGCTGATGTACGTGTTGCATTTTTCTTCCTTAAACACGTGATTAAAATGAGAAATGGAACTTTGTCTTTCAGTTAAGGCTTTTATGACAGCATTCAGACATGCTGCTCTATTATCGATTTCAAAATATATAAGAAATGAAAGAAAGAAGCAAATGTAAATAGGCGGGGTGTTTAGCACGTGTGGGAGAGAAGTGCATACAAATTTCTGTCGGAAAACCTGAATGAAAGAGACAAATTGTGAACGTAGGCGTAGATGGGAGGTTAATATTAAAATATTGTGTAGGGGTGTGAACTGGATTTATTTATCTCATAATAGGGTCAAGTTATGAGGTGTTGTGTTCATGACAGTGAACATTACAATTTCATAAAATGTGGGTAATTCGTTTACTAACCGGGTATTTGTTAGCTTCTCTGGAATGACCCTGCTCCATGTAGGCAGTTATAGAGATAACCCATGACGACAAAACGCAGACATGTTCGAAAGTACGGAGTTTTTAAAACTTTTTCTAAGTGTAAAACTTTCTAAGTGTGCAATCACGCGCTGTTTTAATCGATTTGTGTGTGTGTTTATGTGTTGAAATTTGAAGAAGCGTCATGTTTTAATTAGTGAAGTGAACGTTTTAACTGTGATATCGTAGCCGGGTTGTGGACACGAACTGTACGGCAGTCAAAGACCTCAACTCGACGTCACGTCTTGAACTTGCAGGTGCTGCAACAGGAGCGACGCACACTGGTAAGTCGGCTTGCACCTGGCTTGTTCACTAATCCGTTAGATAAGAGACCTGTCTCTTGTACTGTTGGATACGCATCCTGCATGTAGCAGAACAACCACAGGGATATAAGGTGTGTACAAATACACTCTTGTCTCGTTAAACAAGCGTTTTACGAGTATTATCCACAACGTTAGGTTTTTTTTTAACAGAGGGCATCCTGCTGGTACTTCATTTACGTATTTTTTGTTTAAACTCGTTAACTCCGTCTCCTGATACGAGCTCCTAGCGAGTACCTTTTCTGCATGTTGCGTCACTTTTCTCTCGTGCCGTCAATTCAGCGTCGCTTTTACGAGTTTTTGCCTAACAGCAGAAATTTGGCAGCCGTTTTGCTCGTTTTACTCTGTAAACGACTGATGACAATTATCACAATAATGACGAAAAATTGTTTAGTGTTTTTAGTAATATATTTTATTATTTAGGTTCTATCCGACATTTGTCGGATAGAACCTAAATAATAAAAAAATGTACGTATGAATAACATAAAAAATGTATTTTATATTTTCGTTAATTATTGACCTATAAAAGGCATTATTGTCTCGCATCAAACACCATGTATTCCGATAATGTTACTAATAACCCTACCCACAAGCTGACATGCTTGAATGACGTCAGCAGTGCAAGTTATTGATAAAATACATTAAGTGTGGAAAGCTGATTTCACCTCGATATGTAGATGATAGTGACACTGACAACATGTTGCCCTCGTGAAGTGCCCCCATAGGCATTTAATTTTCTGTAGTGCGATTATTTTGCATGAAGTCCCTGGGATTTTGTCAGCTTGCTTGGACTAAGTCTCGAGAGTTGCGATGTCATGTGCGCGTAGGTCAATGTCGTTCTGGAATGACAGAGGAAAGGGTGTTAGCATAAAATGTCCCTTTATACGTAACAGCTGTATAATCACATGACAAGTAGGAGGACCATAAAGTCAGGTTATATTCGCACTGCTGATCGTTATGCATAATGACAGGGACTTTATGGAAGCTATCCACCCTTATACGTTTCTTATTTCTGTTAAGGTCTGTCACAGGATAGCCACAGATATGGCGACAATACGGGTTTCTTTTACCCATCTTGTCGAACATTAAAATACCGAAAACAGGCCAATGAAGTTCAAGTCTTGTGGAATGTTGCATGTCTACGAGTAAATAGTTAACCGACGTTTCGGAGGAACGTGCTGCTTCCTGTTTTAGGTTCCAGCAGTCTTGTTCTTGGACTTCTAGACGCTGAAAATGAGGGGATAGCGCTACTTCATAACGTTGGTAACTATTTACCAGTCGACACGGCAATACCTCTGTTAGAATCTCAGATATCGCCTCTGTTTCTAAACGGGTTTATCTTTTGAGTAACATGAAAATCTTTATGAAAGCAAACCAGATTTTCTAATGAGACTTCTCGACCCAATTTAAGAGCCTTGGTACGTGAGACCAGGCACGTCAGATTTGAACTTTGCATTCTGTCTTGACTTTGCGCAAATCCGGTCTCTGTTATTATTCTGTTGGCCTGGTGATGTACTGTCCCTCGGAGCCGTTCAATGGCTATAACCTCTTGCCTTTTCCCGTAATTAGCCACGTCAGCTATGTTCTGCAGGGGGTGGACAGGCTTAAAAAAAAAAAAAAAGAATTGTGTAGTTTTACTTATGAAACACGGCAGATATTTGACCTATAAATACATGAAAGCGAGGCGTATTTCAAAACTTGACAGCAGGCGGGGCCTAGCGGAGTTCCGTCATACACGGGGGATGTTCTTGGAAAATGACATTATAGTTACAGTTGCACGCGTGTGGAGTTGTTTGTGTTCAGTACAGATTGTTACAGGAGTTTAAGACACGTGCAATAAACTTCGATGTTCTGCCTCTGTTGTAAAACTGACTCCGAGGCCGGCCATTCTGACTGATTTCTTTTTCCTTTTCCTCAATATATCCAGGCAAATGCCGGGATATTACCTTTAGTTAGGCCACAACTGCTTCCTTCCACATCCTTCATTTCATTATTCACTGAACACCCTGTATAGCAGTAGTTCTCAACTGGTGTGCCGCGATGCGTTGGACATAAAAATATTATATAAAGTTAAATATACAAATTAAAACTTTTAAAATTAATAAACCTAAAAGGTGTTCCTTAGGCACACGTATAAGTTAGAAGAGCGGTTGAGGTTTGATGAAATTATGATAAGCTGAGAGGGCACTATTGTGTAAGCTTATGTAAGCTTCTGAATTAGATGTCTTATCAAAACTTCGATATATTTCTGCTTTGCGATATATTTGTGTTTTATGCAATACACTATATGATTTCAAAATTTCGTGTACTGTTACTATAAATTTGTTACCTGTTCTAATTCTGCTGTACCACGAAGAAGAAGGAGAAAGGCAAATGTCGCACTAAAATGTTGAGATCCGCCACTCTAACTGTCTGAGCTGATAACAACACCGTTAAAGAAACCAAAAATAAATAATAACACCTTAGGTCTTGGGAATGTTGGTTAGCAGTTAAAAAGCACAGTGGCGAGTTCACGTTCGACATTTTGAACATTCAGGAACTCTGCGGTTTGTTTTGATTATGCACTTCATTTTTCTTTCTTTTTTGGGGGGGGGGGAGGTGAAGGGTCCCGCAGCAGATTATGCGGACACACCGCAGCCTAGAGGCTTATTGTGCAACCCTGTGATGAAGATGATAAGTTTTTTCGTTTTTCCAAGTAATGGAGCACCGGTGGAATGAAACTGACAGGAGAAAACCGAATTACTCGGGGAAGAACCTGTCCCAGTGCCACTTTGTCCACCACAAATCCCACATGGACTGACCCGGAATCGAGGCCGGCGACTAACCGCCTGAGCCATGGCACGGCCTTTATGTACTTCTTACCATTCGGAATAAATCGTGACTGGCTTTGTTATGCAGCGTTGCCTTTTTATCTTTATACAGGAGTATTGTGATTTTTGTGTAAGATGGGAAAGGAATTCTAAGATATTATATGGATACATTTCATGCGTCTCTGTAATAAGGGGTAAACTCGCCGAATTCCTGGCGTGAGAGGAAGCATATGGATATGTGAATATCGCATATTAGAGTCATAGATAGTTTGGTGGCAGCGAAACGTCAGCGGATGAAAGAATGCTCTTGTTGGGCAACAGATGTAATATAGAGCAGGCCTGCTCAACCTTTTATGTGGTGCGGGCATCTTCGGCAAAATTTTCTCTCCGTGTGGGCTACATGAAATTAAATGCACGCAATGAAGAATGAATAAGTAGGTCTGTACATCTAATCATACGTATAATGATAGGTGTGTATTTTTATATGCATCGTGTGTAGTAAAAATAGACTGATAATAATAGGAAAAATTTGTAAAAAATACAATTTACAACCTAGGCTCTGGTGTCGCTCTTTTTGTACATTTTTAAACATTGAGTTAGTATAGACAATGTTTTTCACCAACTAAATGCACTTATCATAAACACTAAAATATTCTAAAAATGTTTGATAAAAAGCCTCGACATGTTTCGGCTCACCAATGAGCCATCCTCGGGGGGTCACAACTGCCTGTTCTCAAAACACGTACATATGTTAATCCTCTGTAGAGGTATACGGTCAACGTCTTATCTCACCAATCTTACTTTATCACTCCGTGAACCGATGTTTTTTAAAACACTTCCTATGGATTATACACTATATTATTGCATCGCTTACACACTCACTATTGTTTGTAGTGTACATTGGTTGCTGTGGAAACGTAGATATTTTTATATATAGTCACCTGTTTTCACTTATGTCTGTGTTGACACTGTTCGTCCTTTTTGAATTCTTAAGTTGCTACGTAGATTCCTGGGCGTCATGTTGAATGTGAGGAAAATATGCGGATGCTTATGAGTGCATTGAAAAATTGAGTTAGTAGTGTAATGTATGTCTCCATAAATAAACAGCCAATAAGTTTTCAAAATTCCTTTGGCGTTCTATCTGGGATTTGCCGGGGAAAGGGTTAAAAGACGTTCTCTCATTTCAAATGTCTCCACGGGTAATATAGGACTGTGTCGCGGGCAACATGTTGCCTGCGAGCTACGGGTTCAACAGGCCTGATATACAGGGTGTCGTCAAAGTCTTTTGTCGCTTTATGTTTAACATGTTGCCTCTGGTGTCAGGTGACTTCGGCTACACTCTGTATAACTTAACTTAAAAGAAACCAACAAATGTAAGTGTTGTAATACTTCATCCGGCCCAGTCTGTTCAGTCCATGCTCACAGATATTATTGTGAGTTTATCGTGACTTTTAACCTGTTTCAAATTTGAGAATAAAAGTTAAGGCTACATGCTTACACAGTTATTTTAACATAATCCACCATTGCATAAATACCAGCCAGACAACACAGGGATTTTATTCTATAATCACCGTGCATTTTTCACAATTATTGTTAAGTTACCAACTGAATGCACTATTTATTAAAAAAAACAATATATGGTTCCTTAAAATATTTTGGTAAACACCCTACATATGTTTCTGCTTCCTCATGAAGCCATCCTCAGGGGTGTCAGAAAACTTGCTTGTATAAAAACACGTCTATACATTGGTCATTGTATAAATGCTAAATCACTAATTTATACAATGACCAATGTATAGACGTGTTTTTATACAAGCAAGTTTTGTGACACCCCTGAGGATGGCTTCATGAGGAAGCAGAAACATATGTAGGGTGTTTACTAAAATATTTTAAGGAACCATATAGTGTTTTTTAAAATAAATAGTGCATTCAGTTGGTGACTTAACAATAACACAGAGATATTCCCTTTGAATGAAGATGACAAAAACTGACATAGATGTTTGTCGGCAATGGAAGATAAAATATTGTTTAGAATTGTAAATAAAATATATGTTAATTTATTTATATCTTAAAAACTCTTAGTAATTTTAATTAACAGTACTGTATCTTAACTCTATTCACGCACATTTTTGACATAATTTGCTGTACTTGAATGCCTTTGTGTATATCTCCCTGATGATGACCTTGTAGACTACAGGTCGAAACATGTAGGAGGAACATAAGTGACAAGTCTTGATTTCAGGCTTCCGCTGCGATGTTGATGAAATCTGCGGTCTTCTGGGGTATTACGCAGCGTCGTGTGGTAATTTTTTACCGACATTTCGGTACAACGTATAGGTCCCATCTTCACGGGTCAAGAGTCCGAGTAGGAAAGAAAGCCAGCTTAACTTGATCCCTGCAACGTAGGAGGAAGGATAGCAAGGTGAGGAGTCTGGCTTTCTTGATTCGAAGTTGTCCCGAAACGTCGCTAAACAATTACCACACGACGCCGCGTAATACCCCAGAAGACCGCAGATAAGTGACAAATTGTTATTTATTACTGATTTTGTACTTTCTTAGATCAAATACTGTATAATGCTTATACAGTGTTGTGTTTAAATAAGGAGTTTGGAGATTTATACCCAGCGTAACATTCTGGCACATAAAAATTACTAATGGTACAGAAACATGCGCTAACTTACCCTGTCCCGACGATGGAGGCAGCAAGTTCTACCAAAACTTGGTACCTATCTACAAAATACATCGTGTCTTAACCCTTAAGAACAATTGTCATTTCCAGTTTCGAATTTATTTTATGACGCTATCACTAATCCAGGGACCGGGATAGCTCAGTCGGTATAGCGACTCGCTACGGGCTGGACGGTCCGGGGATCGAATCCCGGTGGGGGCGAGATTTTTCGCACCCGTCCAGACCGGCCCTGGGGCCCATCCAGCCTCCTATACAATGGGTACCGGGCCTCTTTCCCGGGGGTAAAGCGGCCGGGGCGTGGAGTTGACCACCCACTCTCATCTAGTGTCGGGGTTAAAGAAAGAGTAGAGGTATACCTCTACTCCCCCTCTGGGCCTTCATGGCCCGTTCTAGGGAGAATTTTGCCTTATCACTGATCCAGAATTATAGGTTGATTGAGGAGTGATGCCGAGTAGAGAACTTGGGGGAAATGGCCGTAAAGTACTCTAGGAATTGTCCAGGGACTGTATTTGCCTCGAGAGACTGGGTGGAAACATCCACACTTTCAATGAGAGTATTTATGACGCGGCATGTCCAGGATAGAATAGAGTCTTAACGCTACGATAGCCCTTTCAGTCACTGTCGATTCATATAACTTTACAAACCGCATGGCCTCATTCGCATGCCTTTCGGCGTACAGCATATACGGATTGTGGAACTCAGCTGTTCCACGAACTGTACGAAGGAGGGTCGAATAGAACGAGTAGGCCTACGTAGGGAATAGCCCCCGCGGTATGGCAGAGTCAAAGCGAAGACGGAATGATTTGTAAATTGTGTTCGTATTGTGCGGCACAAAGCACACAGCTGTAGGGCACATCCAACCAGTGACACTGCTTCTTGTAGCAGAATTATATTGCGATTATATTTGTGTGTCTGTGTGTGTCACGCTCTTCAATGGGATGGCTTGAGGTTAAATGCAAAATGGCTACTCATTTTTTTTAACTCACAGGAAAAGCTGAGTCAAAGATGAAATCACAACCGAAGTCCAACACTATGGTACTGTTGTTTCACAATTACAACGTGTTCTGGACATGTTACATCGTCATGTGTTTAATATAGAAGTTTCTGTGGTTGACTCTACCGGGGTGATTATGTTGCAGTGTTTGGCGCACCACGATGTGAAATTGTGGCCTTCACAGTGTGAGTTCATTCATGTACTTCCAGTGAGCGGGGATAGCTCAGTCGGTACAGCGACTGAGCTACGAGCTGGACGGTCAGGGGATGGAATCCCGGTGGGTGCGAGATTTTCAGTACCCGTCCAGACCGGCCCTGGGGCCTAACCAGCCTCCTGTACAATGGGTACCAGGTCATTCCCGGGGGTAAAGCGGCCGGGGCGTGGTGTTGACCACCCACCTCCATCTAGCGCTGAGGTTAAAGAAAGAGTAGAGCTATACCTCTACTTCCCCTCTGAGCCTTCATGGCCTGTTTTAGGGTGAACTTTACCTTTACCTCCAGTGAGCGCGCAAAATAAAGTTTACACTGCGATACAATAAATTTTGGTAGTGATATTTTATTCACAAAAAATTATGTCGTCATGAATCGGTCGTCGGAACCTCGTTTGTGGATTTGTATGTCACGTGAAGGCGAATTTGACTTTGAGGCTAAGAGGGCATAAACATCGAGTGTTGTCCTTTACGTCCTTCCGTCTCGGTCTGCTGTGAGACGAATCTTAGTCAATGTGACCGGATTAGACACATAATATGCAGTGACTGGATGATTTACGGAGCGAGCAACCGAGGCTTGCACCTTCTGACCAAGCAGCGGAGCCAGTCGCAGTCGAATGACTAGCACCCTTGCTACGTTTTCGGGAGCTTACGGGTTTAAATCTCGGTTCAGAAGCAAGCTACCGTGACTAATTTTTCGTTATTTTCCTCAGTCCGTCCAGGCTAACTCTGGTACACTAAATTACGCCATGATCACTTCCTTCCGCACTGTTTCACGTTTGTTATCCTACCATTCGACGTTTTATATTCTGAGCAACAGACAGCATCGTTAAATAAACTATTGTTAAGTAAAGTGACACCACGTGGCCTAATACCAAAGACCGTCGTCACATTCACTCTTGATGCGTTCTAATTAGGTCATACTTTTTAAAAGTGTATTGCTAAGATCAGTATAAATGTACAGGGTATACACAAAACAATGGTACAGTTTCAATAGTTTTCACTATTGAAACCGCACCATTCTTTTGTGTATACCCTGTATGACTTATGTAAAGTGTGACGGACTTACATAGAACGCAATTCAATTGAAGAAGTGTTTATGGGAGTGGAATGCAGTTAGCTCTTACGAGCTGTTTAATGTCTCTGGATGTGACTATATTGTTCGTGCAGGTGAACACTTACAGAAAGACTAATTCTCTGTGTAAGGAGTTATAGTGAATGTGCAACGTTCACATTTTCGAAATTAATTCGAAAATTTTAAAAGTTTTTTTTTTGTCTGATTCGTGAATTCTGAACAGGAATAAGTAAGAAATTGAGTAAGAAAGCAAATAATGAGGAAGTAAGGCAAAAATAAATAAGCAGTGGTGAATAAGTGAGAAATAAAGTATTGAGGAAGGAGGAAAGTAAGAAAAGAAGAAATTAGAAACAAAGAGAGTATGAAAATAAGGAACAAGAAACTAAATGATGAAGAAGGAAGAATAAAGTAAGCAACGAGGAAAGAAGAGAATAAGAAAGTAGGGAAATTTGGAAAGTAATAAAGCAAATAAGGAATAAAGCAAGAAACAAAAGAGGAAGAAAAATATTCTACGTAATTTCAGGCTTCCCACGCGATGTTGATCAGATCTTCTCTCTTCTGGGATATTACGCAGCGTAGAGTGGTTTTTCTGTACCGACGTTTGGGGACAACCTATCGGGTCCCATCTTCAAGGGTCAAGAAGTACAAGAAGACTTCTTGGCCTTTACCGACGTTTCGGGACAACCCATCGGGTCCCATCTTCAAGGGTCAAGAAGTCCAAGAAGACTTCTTGACCCTTGACGATGGGACCGATACCTTGTCCCGAAACGTCGGTAAAGGATTACCACTCGACGCTGCGCAATATCCCAGAAGAGCGCAGACCTCAGATTCTACGTAAGCTTGAAGGCAAGGAAGTAAGGCAGTGTAAAGACAGGTGTGGAAGTGATTGAGTATGTTTATGTTGGTTAAGGGCGGACCGGCTGATAGCAGCTGGAGGTGTCACTCATCCCTCGCGCCGTGGCGTGGTGTGTGCAGATTAAAATGTGCAAATATTTATCGTCTCTGTCTCTCTGTGCTTAACATACGGGTAATGTTGGCCCCAGCTGCTTGTAATATTCCGTGAAGAAGAAATATGGGCCCAAGTGTACCACGCTCTGCTGTTCAGGAATATTATGACGGAGTACCTGAGTTTTATATGACCCAGTTAATTAGAAGGAACTCTGTGAATCATAGCACGTGTACTGCTGCATCACGTGTACTGCTGCATCACGTGTACTGCTGCATCACGTGTACTGCTGCATCACGTGTACTGCTGCATCACGTGTACTGCTGCATCACGTGTACTGCTGCATCACGTGTACTGCTGCATCACGTGTACTGCTGCATCACGTGTACTGCTGCATCACGTGTACTGCTGCATCACGTGTACTGCTGCATCACGTGTACTGCTGCATCACGTGTACTGCTGCATCACGTGTACTGCTGCATCACGTGTACTGCTGCATCACGTGTACTGCTGCATCACGTGTACTGCTGCATCACGTGTACTGCTGCATCACGTGTACTGCTGCATCACGTGTACTGCTGCATCACGTGTACTGCTGCATCACGTGTACTGCTGCATCACGTGTACTGCTGCATCACGTGTACTGCTGCATCACGTGTACTGCTGCATCACGTGTACTGCTGCATCACATCTCGAGCTTCGTGAACTTTGATGTACATTGAATCCGCCTTTCGTATTCTGAAAGGGAGACAAGCTTGCTGTAAATAAATAAATAAATAAATAAATTTGTATGTGTATACGGGGGGTTTCAAAAGTACTCGCACTTGACGCTAGTCGCAACACGTTGAGTGCCGGATGTCAAGTGACTTTTGCGCCCCTCTGTATATAAATTGCCACCCACAGCTTCAGACCGAATAAAGTGTGAATCAGCAAGGCGGTAGATGTTAAACATGCGATTACGTGTGTGTCTGTATACATACATTGATTTAGTGTTTAGGCGCTTTCTCAAAATTTCGACAAGCGGTTATTAGGTTCGTCTTGTTTGCCCGTTTGTCTGTCTGTCTGTCCGTCCGTCCGTCCGCATGGAACATCTCGACTCCCACTGGACGGATTTTCACGAAATTTGGTGTTTGAGTACTTTTCGAAAATCTGTTGAGAAAATTCAGATTTTATTAAAATCTGACAAGGGTAATGGGTACTTTACATAAAGACCCATGTACATTTGTAGTAATATCTCGCTGAATTCTTCTTAGTATGATAAATCTTTCAGACAAAAGTTGCAGAGAAAATCAAAACACACATTTAACTTTCAACTTTTTTTCCAAAATCGTGACGTTTATGAGATAATGTGGAAAAATATTGTAGAGCCAGACAGGCCACACATGGGGATATAATACGGCGCATGCGCATTGCGTGTTAGGTAACTAAAGCTACAGATAACACACTCGGAATATGTAATACTTATTGCTTTTCCACGGCCACAATGGTTACGCGAACGCGCCTCAATCTTAGGTTTATACGTACTTTGCCTCCCTCTTTATATATTACCTCTAGAATTACCACAACTATGCACTAACTTCCTATTGTCTAAGGAACCGTATATTATTTGCAGGCAGGTTCGTGATTTCGTATTTACGTGGCTGCACTGAAACGTGCGTGACTTGGACTTTGACACACGCATACACATACGACTGCTGGTAGGATCAAACGGGGTGCATGGTACTGGGCCCAAGTTCAAGCACGGGCTGAACGGGCACCTGAGAACATGTCCTTCCTCTCAACCTTATTAACTGTAAGAAAGGACTTAGTCACTTAGGACTTCATTTCGTTATATGTATGTATACATGTATATATACATATATAACCACTCACGGTGGGAGATTGGAGAAAGTACAGTTAGGTCCCATTTTACGACGGTCCATTTTACGACTTTTCACATTAACGACTGTTTCAAAATATTACCTCAAATATTAGTACATACTTGGAAAAATTTTAGGAATTTTGGAACCTATCTCATTCAATTACATTATATTTTGGTCTCGTTTTACGACTTTTCATTTTACGACCCTGTTTTGCTGGAACCTAACCCTGTCGTAAAACGGGTCCCATTTTGGTCTCGTTTTACGACTTTTCATTTTACGACCCTGTTTTCTGGAACCTAACCCTGTCGTAAAACGGGTCCTACCTGTATATATTTATGTGTATATGTATACCTTAGTAAACACACATGCGCGCTTATGAAAGACGCCTTGCGCTTGGTTCTATGAAAGTGTCTTCTAAAACTGGAAATAGACCTTTTCGTTGACATTTTTTTCTCGTCTCCTCTGTATACACAAAAATATACAAATATAACGTATAACCAGCGATCAACAAATCCACTCTCTTTCCCGTCCGTGACTGGTGAAAAATCTAGACCGTTGAGTGGAAAAATCAAATCGGTGTTTCAAGCTACGACTGAACCGCAAATTGTACGTAAAACGTCACGCCGACAAGTTGAATGTTGGCGATCTTTTTTTCGGCCTCTGTGAACCCTCCTCTGTCTCCTTCTTCCGTTTTCGGTAGTTTTCTTTCTTTTGTGCGTTAGTCTCGGCATCGTGAACCTGTAAAAAACAGCGCCGAGGTGACCCACCTATGTGTACCGAAATGTAAGACGTTAGATGGCGAGGGTGTGAAAATCGTAGGTGATTTTGACATGGCCGCCATTTTGGCAGATTTCAAGATTTTTCGATGTTTCTTTTTTTTTTAGCGTGTAGGCATATTCCTTACCTTTCAAACTATGTATTGTTTACTGCTGTAGTCGAAGTAGGCGCGGAGCACTGTGAAGAAACGTAGGTAACGCGAAAGTCTGACACCGCGAGCTCCGAGGTGACCCACCTCTGTGTACCGAAATGTAAGACGTTTTACGTCAAAATATTTGGATTTGGTAATACTCCTTCCGTCTGTGTTCTTTAATATCTCCGCCGAAGTCCAGCAGTAAGTGCTACTTTGTATACATGTTATGTAATGTAGAGGTAAGTATTTTGTGTCTTGTGCGCTATGTGGCTCTATGTAGATGGCTCGGAGCAATGCAATGGTGTGGGCAGGCGCGGACTGTCTCGTGGAATATGGAGGGTAGAATTTGTTCTACTTGTTTTTAAGGAGGGGACCATCACGATTGTCATCTTCAGCGATATAATTCCGTGTAGTTTGGTACACAGGTACCAACGTTTCGGAAGGAGCTGCTTCCATCTTCAGGGCGTGAGAAGAGTTTGGAGACAGAGGCAGAAAGATCCTCCAAAACAGTTACTTGTACCTCTGTACCAAACTACATGGTGTCACATCCCAGAAGACAGTAATCTTAATATTAGTATTATTTTCTGATTAGCGAATTGAGCCCATGAATACAGCCACTGACTCGGACACGGTACACGAAATGCTATTACGATAATCCAAGTTAGCATATTTGATGTGTTACATGTTGTGAGTATATAGTTAAATCGTAGAAAAATGTCAGGGGCTTTAAATGTAACATGATGTCACACCTTGTCGCCCGTTGACACGTCAACGGAGAGGGTAAATTTGGCTGTCAGAAATGTTAATTTAAGGAGCGTGCTTTCCTTCCCTCGTATGAGTCTTCCTTTCATTTGCTCTTATTTTCTCCTCGACTTTCTCTCTTCCTTTGCTGGTGTCTTGCACTGCCACCACTACGAGGTCCAACCCCAGGAACGCCGTCTCACCAATTTCTAATCTGCTGCTACGTCTTGCCGTTGTTATCAGGACCTGTCCTTGCTCGCACGTCGCCCATTCCCAGCTGTTGCCATGTGCATAAATCAGGGATGTGCCAAGTCCAGGCACAGCCATGGAGGAGGCTGTGGAGTGGTATTAGTTGAGTCAAGTGCTCCATACCGACTATTGTTAGCACGGATTGGTACTGACTTATTTTTTTTTGGTGGAGAAGGGCCCCACAGCAGAAGTTACGGACGCACCGCAGCCTTAAGGCTCATTGTGCAACCCTGTGATGAAGATGAAGAGAAAGATGATCAATTTTTTTCATTTTCCCAGTAATGGAGCACCGGTGGAATTAAATTGACAGGGGAAAACCGAAGTTCTTCGGGGAAAAACCTGTCCCAGTGCCACTTTGTCCACCACGTATCCCACATGGACTGACCCGGGATTGAACCCTGGCCTCCGCGGTGGGAGGTCAGCGACTAACCGCCCGAGCCATTGCACGGCCATACTGACTTTACTCTGGCTTGTTAAGACTTCATGATTTGTTTACTTGTGGTTTATTTAATGATATTGTCAGGAGATTTCAATTTAAGCATCCAGTGGTAGAGTGATTAGTGACTAGTGACTTCGTCAAGATGTGGAGGAGAGCGGTTGTGGCCTAATTTTGGGTAGTGTTTCGGCGTTTGCCTCGAAGCTCGAGGGAAATCACGAAATAACTCAATATTACGTCACGTTATAGACATTCACCGCATATAGTCATTCTTTTGTTTATCTTGCGAGAACTGTAGTGTTATCGTAGTTTATTGATACTAGAACAGTAAAAAGACGGACAAGGTAAATAAGGGACAAAAGATAAAAGCATAGGAACTAACTAACTAAAGCATTAACTAACTAATTAACTCCATGGAGCAGAGTTCTTCCTGAGAAGCTAACAGATCCTCAGCTAGTAAAGAAATTCCCTGCGTTTTATGGAACCCGAAGGTTCATTACCGCATTCACAAGAGCCCGCCACCTGTCCCTATCCTGAGCCATATCAATCCAGTCCATGCCCCCATCCCACTTCTTGAAGATCCATTTTAATATTATCCTCCCATCTACGCCTGGGTCTTCCAAGTGGTCTCCTTCCCTCAGGTCTCCCCACCAAAACCCTGTATGCACCTCACCCATACGTGCTACATGCCCCGCCCACCTCATTCTTCTCGATTTGATCACCCGAATAATGTTTGGTGATGAGTACAGATCATTAAGTTCCTCGTTATGTAGTCTTCTCCACTCCCCTGTTACCCCGTCTCTCTTAGGTCCAAATATCCTCCTCAGCACCCTATTAGCATAGGAAGAAGAAATAAATTGATGGATGAAAACAGACAGGAGTCGACGAAATCAAGAAATAAATAAAAGTTTAAAATTTAAGAACTCAAGTAACGGGAGAAGAAACCTGAAAAGGGAAAGGAAAGAAGGAAGAAGGAAATGACGATTTGAAGTATCAAAGGAAGATAACATCGAAGGCGTAAATAAACAAAACGATGTAAGATGTAAATGTAGAAAAAGTAGAGAGAGAAGGAAGCAAGGAACAGAGACGAGACGGATTGCAGGAATTGTAAAGATGAATAAGGAACGAAAACGAAAGAAGTGAAGCAAACGAAGGAACACGCGCACTAAGCCTTGCTGGTCACACCGCTGCACCCTCCAGGCAGACTCCTGCCTCTCTTTGAGTTATAGTGCTGCATATAAGAGTACACGGGCGCAGTTTATCTCGCTACTTTCCGTCTGTTGCCCAGATCCGTGTCCACCACCATTTTTATCGGAAACTACGCACTAGCGCACTGTCTGAGCGAAGATGGGGGGTGATTTCTGAGTCCGTTTGGGTAATGCCACAGGTATCAAGGGGTGTGATACAAAAATGTGTAGGCAAGCAAGGGGTTTAAGCCATTATTCTACACACTTCGTGCCTTAAGTAGTTAATGAATTAGAAACTGATTAAGCACTAAAATAACAGATGAATGATTGAATGAAAGAATTTTTTTTAAGTCGTCCTCTTCTACCTACTCCGGTTTTCCCGTTTCAGTGTCGAGATTTGTAATTTCTTTTGATCACACTGAGAGACACACCACAGTCTGTAGGACTCCTCTGGACGAGGGATCGGCTCGTCGCAGAGGCCTCTACCTGACAAAAACACACAACACTCACAAGAGACAAACATCCATGCCCCCGGTGGGAATCGAACCCACGATCCTAGCAAGCGAGCGGCCGAAGACCCACGCCTTAGACCGCACGGCCACTGGGATCGGCAAATGAAAGAAATGCTGGGTTTTATTTAAGATTTATGTCAACAAATTTTAAACTTACGTAGATTTTGCTGCCAAAAGTTCTTATGGCTGTACAGTTTTGTTTATTACCTTGAAATCAATCTCAAAACCTAAAACATCTTTTCTATGATGTTAAAGGCAATTCCTCTTTGTGTACTTAAACTTTGGCTCCATAAAATGTTGAAATGAATCTATAAATTTTCTAAATAAACAAATAACATTTGATATTCTCTGCTGGTCACCACTGAGAAACAAATGTTTCCTGAAAGTCATTCAGTGTTATTCTCAACGCAACAAAGTATTAAGAACTGGAAATTTTTTATTGTGGTCTACCCAAATTTTCCCATTGATTCCCTCCGCATACCAGAGGAACAAAAAGTATAGAAGCTTCTCTTGTCTGCTGTGCCGCCCTGCGGCAGCAACTGGAACTACACTAATCGAATTCGTGGATGATTTATTCTCAATTCGGCTCCCTTCCCCATATTGCAATTATTTCACGCGGTTAATTCGCGCTTGTAGTAGGAAACACTATTCCCCCCCCCCCCACCACCACCACGTGGCGCTCGCACCAGTGCGATCAGGTGCTGTTTGAGCAACAGTGACTGCAGGGAGAGGGGAATCCCATAGTACATGCAGGAAATGATGAAACTCATCAACCAAATGCAATTGAACTGGTGTGGGATGGGAAAAATAATTAGAGGGAAGAGGGCAGACAAACCAAAATTAGAAACAGAATAGATAGTGTACATTGGGTTCACACTTGGGCTACAAGCATCGCTGCCCTTGTGTCGTCGTTGTGTATTGTCTGTGCTTAAGAAGAGCCAGCAGCGGCTTTTCCAAACGTTCATGGGCAGCGGAAAAGTTTGGCAAGAACACTGAATTTAGTTACCTGGAAAGTTGAACGGTAACAGCTCTTCAAAAAATAGGAAACTTTGATTCAGTTTCGTTTGTAGGCTGTAAAATAAGGTGAAGGGCCGCGCCATGGCTCAGACGGTTAGTCGCCGGCCTCGCAGAGCGGAGGCCCGCGTTCGGTAATGACCAGTCCATTTGGGTGGGATTTGTGGTGAACATAGTGGCACTGGGACAAATTTTCCTCCGAGTACTTCGGATTTCCCCTGTCACTGTCACTTCACCCGTGATCCTAGTTCATTCATTCGTCATCGACGTTGTACAGTCCCAGCAGTTTACAGCGCCGTTAAATGACACTTTAAAAGAGATTGAAGCCGTGCAGACTTTGCAATTATCTTGCGGCGTGATGGTGATGACTGGTGAATCAGTGCAACTAGGCAGATAGATCGTAAACATACAATATTTATGTTATATTATTTGCAAGTTAGGTATTATAAAAAGGCAGGCAATGTACGTATAAATCTAACATTGAGGCGCGTTCGCGTAACAATTTTTGCTGTGCAAAAGCAATAACTACTACATAATCTGAGTGTTTGTCTGCAGCCTTTAGTTATCCAGCATGCAAAGCGCGTGGACCGTATTATATTGTCATCTGTGACCTGTCCGGCTATACCGTATTTGTCCACATTATCTCATAGACGCTGCGATTTTCGGGGGAAAAAAAACTTATCGGACATTAAATGTGTGTTTTGATTTTTCTACAAATATTATCTGAAACATTTCTCATTCTGAAAAGTATCCGGCGAGATACTTTCATGAATGTCCATAGTTCTTCATGTAAAGTACCCGTTATTCTTGTCATATTTTAATAAAAACATGACTTTTCTCGATAGATTATCGAAAAATCGTCAAATAATCAATTTTCATGAAAATCCATCGAATGGGAGCCGAGTTGTCCCATACGGAGAAATGGACAGACATGACGATGCTAGTAGTCGCTTTTCGCAATTTTACGAAGGCGCCTATAAGTGGAGACCTTGATGAACTTGGAACTTAGGATATTTACAAGAAACTTAATTTAAACAAAATAGAACTTGGAACTTAGGATATTTACAAGAAACTTAATTTAAACAAAATAGAACTTGGAACTTAGGATATTTACAATAAACTTAATTTAAAAAAAATAGAACTTGGAACTTAGGATATTTACAAGAAACTTAATTTAAACAAAATAGAACTTGGAACTTAGGATATTTACAAGAAACTTAATTTAAACAAAATAGAACTTGGAACTTAGGATATTTACAAGAAACTTAATTTAAACAAAATAGAACTTGGAACTTAGGATATTTACAAGAAACTTAATTTAAACAAAATATTGGTAACCTGTAGAACTGTAAATGTATGCAGTAAGATAGTGGGCTTTATGTGCTGTGCTCTGAACTTCTTATTGCCTTCATAAAACGTCATTAAAACCTGATCTCCTGACACTTCTCATCAATTATGGGACTAAAGCATATGGAAAGATGAGACATTCTTCTCTTTTTCCCATCTAAATTTAAAACAGTGTTTGATCGCTCGCTGCCTTGCATGCATATTGATATCCAGAATTCAATTCACCTTTCCTTTATCCTGAGGCCGCACAAAGTTTGAAGGGTTACTATCGAACGAGATGATGAAGTAATCTCTCAGGACTGCTTTCTGTTGCTAAGGACGCAAATTTTCATCAAGCGAGTTTCTCTGTTGAAATCGCGTCAAACGAACCAGGATTATTTCACGAGATATATTTTTGTATGGGGCGTATTATTTATATTACTGCTAACCGCATACGGCAATGTATATTGGGGTCTTAGGTGAATACTTAAAATATTTACTGCAACAAAGTTCTTTGTTAATTAACATCTTAATTCGCGACTGAAGTTTATGTAAAATTTCTTACCAGAAGCCCTAGTTGTAGTATGCATTTATGTGACAATCCAGCTTTATGATTCCACAGGCTTTACTGAATTGGATTCGTGTAAACAGGACTACTTTCTTGTTCAAAAGTACTTGTTTGATATACATACGGAGACTGGCGGACTTCTTTTGGATCATTCTGTTCAAAATATGCAGGCCTGGAGTTTTGTATTCAGAAAGTCGCAAAATCTTTGAAATACAGCTTGCTTCCATATCATGTCACATAATAATTATTTACCTTTCTGTGGGTACTTACAAAGTGGTATTTTGTTTGCCTCTAACCAAAGTGATGTGTTCTGACATGCAATTACGCGCCCAGACTCTCACAGTGAGAGAGGGCTGTGCTTAGTGAAGTTGTCTGCATGCTGATTTAGAAAGAAAAAATATTCAGTTTTTAATTAATTTTTGTTTTAATTTGAAATAAATAGCGTCTAGAGCGTCTAGACCGCCTTTTGGGCCATCCCAGCCTTTTGTTCAGTGAATACGCGCGGGCGATTTCCGTGGGATATATTTAATATTTACCACACCGAACGGAAATTATGACAAGAAACGAAACTGAGCTTTAATGCTTGCTGATTGCTGTTTATGTTACCCGCGCCACAGGCGTGTCGGAGAAGTTGCCGCTCTGTCACGGCGATTCTACAAATCAGTTGTCTGTCTCATTACAGGCAAGTGCAGAAGTGAAGTCAAAACACGGTTCCCCATTTCTGTCCAGACTCTCACAGTGAGAGAGGGCTGTGCTTAGCGAAGTTGTCTGCAAGCTGATTTAGAAAGAAAAAATATTCAGTTCTTAATTCATTTTTGTTTTAATTTGAAATAAATAGCGTCTAGAGCGTCTAGACCGCCTTTTGGGCCATCCCAGCCTTTTGTTCAGTGAATACGGCGGGCGATTTCCACGGGATATCTTTAATATTTACCACACCGAACGGAAATTATGATAAGAAACGAAACTGAGCTTTAACGCCTGCTGATTGCCGTTTATGTTAACCGCGCTACAGGCGTGTCGGAGAAGTTGCCGCTCTGTCACGGCGATTCTACAAATCAGTTGGCTCTTTACAGGCGAGTGCAGAAGTGAAGTCAAAACACGGTTCCCCATTTCTGTGACGCCCATAGCTTCAGTCCCAGTCAGTAATGCTTTACCTATTGCAGATCACTGCTACACTGATCGTCAGCTTCCTTCAAAACGGCGCTTATCAACGGCACTAAATGCCGCCGCCATCTCCGAAGGCCTAGATATTAGGAATAAAATTAAATCAGGGTCTTTGTTTTCGGCTCACTATTTTTTCCCCCTTTACTGAAAATCCTTTCCAGCTCCCACTTTTTAAAATACTGATTTAGATCATCTTTACTGAAGGAATGTGTAGTGATGTATTAAAACAGGGTGCCCCAAAAGTCTGTTGCTAAGGTCAGAAGAGCTTACTGACACCAGTCCATTTGTAAAACGATATCACAGCGCTGTGAGTTGAGCATTGAACGTGGAGTATCTCATGTCAAATTTTTTTTTTGTAAATTCAATGACTAATAAATTCACAGTGTGTTTTGTTGTACTTTCTACTAATCGGTTAACTCACTTTTGGGCTACTCTGTATAATGGAGCACTGTGTGTGTGTGTGAGAGAGAGAGAGAGAGAGAAAGAGAGACGGACGGACCATCGTGTTCACGTAGTTAATCTTCCTGCTTGGTGTTCGGAATATGGCGGTTTCAGATCTTAACCCGGCAGCCTGCCACTCTGGGAGATATTTTAGTGATATTCCTCAGTATGTCCAGTCAGATGCCCGGATAGTGCTTTAAATCAAGCCACGCCCCCTTCCTTCCACGCCCTTTTGAGTCCGTTATTTGCCGATCACCATAATTTAATTTTACATATCCCAAACCATAGACTCATTCAGAATTTTTCTTTTTTTGGGGGGGGGGGGGGGGAGGGGCTGACCCTGAGGCTATATGTAGTTTTTGTTTGATTTTAAAAACTGTGTTATGAAAATAACTTTAAAATATCCGAGCTGATATCTCATTAGATTACAGGGGAAAATTAAAACTGAAAAAGAAGAACAGTATCCACATATTCGTAAGTTTTTGTTATATTCTTCAATATTACAGTGTACTTGTCATCAGCAGATTTCAGTGGCTGATTTAGGCTGAAGCGTAAATCATTAAAACCTTTGATATAATTGTGTCTACAAAATCTATTTTTTTTTATTTCGCTTTTGGGGGGGGGGGTGTGGCTGCAGCCCGACATTCGCCGCTTGGGTGCGCCAGTGTTCCGAACGATTGAAGTCGTACGTAAATACAACCAAGAAGTTGTAAATGATAAACACGAGGTCAGGGACAGGCCAGCTGTTGCAGTGTCCTATATGAAGACAGCGACACTGAGTCCTCTTAAACATCCTGTACTTTGGACAGTGGCAATATATAATTCTTCCGTGATTAATAGAAGAAGGTACCTAAATATATAATATTGATATAAGTAGATATTATTCGGGTGATCAAATCAAGAAGAATGAGGTGGACGGGGCATGTAGTACGTATGGGTGAGGGGAGAGGTGCATACAGGGTTTTGGTGGGGAGACCTGAGGGAAGGAGACCACTTGGAAGACCGAGGCGTAGATGGGAGGATAATATTAAAATGGATCTTCAAGAAGTGGGATGGAGGGGGGGCATGGACTGGATTGATATGGCTCAGGATAGGGACAGGTGGCGGGCTCTTGTGAGTGCGGTAATGAACCTTCGGGTTCCATAAAACGTGGGGAATTTCTTGACTAGCTGAAAACCTGTTAGCTTCTCAAGAAGGACTCTGCTCCATGGAGTTAGTTAGTTATAAGTATATATTAGTATGCTAATAAGACAACCAAAGCAAAGGTTTGCAAATGGTATACTCCGTGACGTAGTATGCAGACTTTATCAAGAATTTTCTTAACTTTCAAAATTACATGATGTTTTACGGTACACGCGTAGATGTAATTTTTTACTTCGTGTATAACGCCTAGGAAGTAAGTGAACCAGATATGTAAACATACAAGTAAATTAAACAATAAAAACACACACTTAAAACTAGCACACAAATACGTGAAGTTATATCCAGTAATATGAACAAATGTGGGTAGATTTTCTTGAACACCCCTCACTTTAGCCAAACAAGATAAACAGGAATCCCCTAGTGTAAACAGTGGAAGGTATGTAAGGTAGAATGCTACAATTAAAATAGCACGTTAATGTAACGGGAGAGGCAATTGTAGCTCTTGTACGTGACGAATATTAAATTCCAAGAGATACTCAAACGGAAGGTTGGAATGAACATAGTGCCACTGTGGAATGTTACACTAGCTTCTCTCGCCTTGTCTGTCCGGTATTAATTAGCAGGCACATTGCTGCCTGCCGCCCTCTCTCTGCGTTCCGATAGAGCACTGACGCCAAGGAAAGCTTCATTTCTTGCGCATAGTTTTCCAATTAATTTTCTCTCATTTTTATCATCCAAAATTTTATATTACTTGTGTATCTTCTGTCCAACCGTTGTGTGCTACCCTTTATATTTGTGTCAGAATTCTTCGCATTGTTTTAAAATATGGAAGGGAAAAGGCGTAACGTGCATGGAAGAAATAAGACATACATGCACAATATTCGAACTGAATCCGAAAAGAGGAGATTACTTGGATATCTTAGGCTTTATACGAGGACAATATTAAAATAGATCATGGGAATTAAAGACAGCCGGGATAGCGCAGCCGGTAGAGTGACTAGACTACGAGCTTGATTATCAGGATTTCGAATCCCTGCAGAGAAAAGAGACTTTTCTCCTCAAACGTCCAGACCGGCAGTGTGACCCATCCGGCCTCTTATTCAATGGGTACCGGAGTCCTTTCCTGGGGTAAAGTGGCAGGGGGCATGAAGTTGACCACTAACCTCCATGTTGTGCTGAGTTTAAGAATGACTGGAGCTATACCTGTACTCCTCCTCTACGCCTTCGTGGCACGGACAGGGACAACTTTACTTCTTTACCACGGGAAATGTGGTGGGAGTCTGGGGATTGAATGTGTTTGGGTCAAGGCTGTTGTGAAAACGATGATGAACTCTTTGGTTGCATAAAAGTCGGTTAGATTCTTGTGTAGCTGAGCGACTGTTAGCTTCTCAAGACGGAATTTGTTATTATTCTGCGTAGTTTTGTTTTCTGAATTGTGTGGTCCGTGGTTCTGTCAAACGGTGTGGGTGGCTGGAGCGGTAGGCTCGCAGGCTAGCATTCGGCATTGCAATTTCATTTCTCCAGTTCGCTAATGCTCCAATATATAAGATCCTTAGGATTCTGCAGCTTTCCGGGGGGGGGGGGGATGGGGGTGCAGTTAGTAATTAAAACCCGGTTGGACTGCGTACGTATCTCATCGTCGCAGGCTCTTTAAACCATGTCAACTTTTACACCGTAGCTGCCGTCCGTGTAGTCTCATATATTATCTGTTCTGCTTACCCAGAGAATTCAGGGGTGTACAGCGGGAGGTTTGTCCCATGTTATGCCGAATCAAGTTAAATATCGTCGTATGTCGCACCATCCTGCCGAAAATGAACAGAGGTAGCGATAAAAACAAAGCACATTTCGGTCCGTACAAATCACTATTTTATCAACTAGCCGAACATTAAGAATTCTGCACAGTTCACAGGCCCATAAGGGGAGTAGGGGTGTAGCTCTACTCTTTCTTCAACCTCGGCGCTAGACGGGAGGTGGGTGGTCAGCGACACGCCCCAGCCGCTTTATCCACGGGAAAGAGACCCGGTACCCATTGTTCAGGAGGTTGGGTGGGCCCCAGGGCCTGTGTGAACAGGTGCGAAAAATCTCGCCCCCACCGGGATTCGATCCCCGAACCGTCCAGCCCGTAGCAGCACTATATAGTCCTGTAGAAATATGTGTCGACGTTTCGAAGGATCATACTGCCTCCAGTTTCGGGACGGAAGAGTGGCGTGGGAATTTCAAACCTCACAGTTTTTTGTAATGAACCTTACTCCAAGAGCCACGATAGCTCAGTCGGTATAGTGATTAGGCTATGGACTACGCGACTGTGGGATTTTGATGCGATTGCCGGCAGGGAAAAGAGAGTTGTTGTTTCTCCAGTTAAAACAGAAGCATTCTGGAGCCCACCCAGCCTGCTATTCAGCGAAAACCACGGCCTCTTTCCCCGCTGCTAAAGCGACCGGGTAGTAAGGTTTACCATTTACCTTTACCTAGTGCCGAGGTTAATAATACGTGGAGATGTACCTCCACTCCTCCATATGCCTTTATGGAATGGTACTTAATTAAGCTGGGTTTCAAGCTTGCGTTGCGACGTAGTTGAGGCCTTCGCTTCTAAGTGGCGTAGGTTGGTAGTTGGTAACTGACGTTTCGTGTCAACCTATCCTATTTTTCAAGGGTCAGTGATTCTTGGTCTGCGGACTGCTTGGCTCTTGCAGGTGGGGGTCGATATGTTGTCCCGAAACGTCGGTAATCAACTACTAACCTACGCCACGTAACATCCTAGAAGAGCACAGGCCTCACGAAGGAAGTTGTCTGTAGCTACAATGTGCGCCCCTGGAAGAGACAGGAATAGGAATTATCAACTCACAGTGCAGTTTCAGGGCACCTGTGCACGGCGGCCTGCATGTAAATCGTTATGCACAGGTGCTATTGTCTTGTCTTGTAAGGTTTATACGTTATTGAAATTAACATACGAGGTTTAAGGATCTCATGTTGAGAATATGAAGATTATGGTTACGTTGGATGTGATGTCGTGTGCTTTGGTGAGTGCATCATTTAGGAGGCTGTTCGGTCCTGAAGAAGTGTTGTTGGTCCCCATGTACCAAATTACAGGGCGTCATGTCCCGGGAAGCCCTCTAATCCTGAAGACATACGTATTCGGGTAGCCGGTGTGGAGACCTCGTCTTAAAAGAAGGATACCTCATCTGTGACAGACTTGTTTTTTTGTCTTAAGCTATGAGCTGTCAAAGCTTGGTTTGAAACGTGTGACGTGTTTGTGTGATCTCGGGTTCGAGCCTCGATCTACAGACGTAAAAGTTTTCAGTATTTTTTATTTACTTCAGAAAAATGCTAGGATATTTACTTCACGTAAGGCACAGAAACGTGCCTCCATTAACTTCGATTTTATTATTGACGTAATTTGTACCGTTCGCCTTTGTGTAATAAACTTAGTGACTTTTTTTTTCCTATGGCGCGACAGCCCTTAGGGGGCCTAGGCCTCGTCATTGACGACGCTTCACGATCACACTTTTTAGACACACCACACTCGGTAGGACTCCTCTGGACGAGTGACCAGCCCGTCGCAGTGACCTCTACCTGACAACACACAACACTCACAACAGACAGACATCCATGCCCCCGGTGGGATTCGAACCCACAATCCTAGTAAGCGAGCGGCCGCAGACCCACGCCTTAGACCGCACGGCCACTGGGATCGGCAAACTTAGTGACTAATGACGTAATATTAATTAACTGAAGAATTAATCAGTTTTATAGTTACATTGAATTGAAAGAGCCCATCCCGGTGGCTGCGCGGTCTAAGGCGTAGGTCTGCGTCCGCTTGCTTGCTGGAATTGCGGGTTCGAATCTCGCCGGGGGCATGGATGTCTGTCTCTTTTGAGTGTTGCGTGTTGTCAGGTAGGGGTCTATGCGACGTGCCGATCACTCGTCCAGAGGAGTCCTACCGAGTGTGGTGTGTCTGAGTGTGATCAGGTGCAACAATAACGCTCTACACCTACAATGAGTAGGTAGAAGAAGTCAGACTAAGGAAGGAAGAAAGAAAGAGAAAGAATTGAATAGCGGTATGAAAAATGGACGAAAATTTGTTTGGTGCCTTTCTTTATTTCATCGGACGCTGTCTGTGTAGTCGCCTGCACATATTGCTGTGTGTGTAGTCGCCTGCATATACTGCTATGTGTGTAGTCGCCTGCATATACTACTGTGTGTGTAGTCGCCTGCACATACTGCTGTGTGTGTAGTCGCCTGCACATACTGCTGTGTGTGTAGTCGCCTGCACATACTGCTGTGTGTGTAGTCGCCTGCACATACTGCTGTGTGTGTAGTCGCCTGCACATACTGCTGTGTGTGTAGTCGCCTGCATATACTGCTATGTGTGTAGTCGCCTGCATATACTGCTGTGTGTGTAGTCGCCTGCACATACTGCTGTGTGTGTAGTCGCCTGCACATACTGCTGTGTGTGTAGTCGCCTGCACATACTGCTGTGTGTGTAGTCGCCTGCACATATTGCTGTGTGTATTGTGTTGTAAAAGTGTTGCCTCTTCCCTGAATCTCACAAGAACACGTCAGTAATAAAACATGTTACCCTTTCCTCTCAGTGCTTGTGTTAGGGAGATATAACTTGGAGCGAAGATAATTTGAACCTTCCTCCTCCTCTCATTAGCAGATACCAGTGTATATTACATCTGCGTTGTTCAGAAGGAGAGGGGGGCATTGCAGCTGCACATAGGTGGGGTAAACTGAGGAGATACACTGAACCAGGAGCCCAGTCGCGCCGCTAAGAATACAGTTCAAATATCCACGTGATTAATTGGCATTAAGTGAAGGTGTAAAGGGGCGAGGAGGTAAAGCTGTACAAATTCTTAGACCTGACAAGGATATGAAGTTCAATGATGGACAGGAATTCCGCTGGATTTGTCACATTTTCAGCTTGCTATTGCTAATTTCCAGCTCCTGTTCCGAACTCAGAAATTCGTAGGAAATTCTTCTGCTTAGTATTCAGAAGGTAGCATGCTTAGGTTTCCTGTGGCGGAGAATTCATTGAAGTTCTTCGTGATATTCCTCTCAGCGTTTGTGGCATTTCTACGGTCGTGCCTTACACGGGCTACTGTTGCTTCGTCTTAAACCTTTCCTAAACGAGAATCTATGATAATTTTCACATATATTTCAGTAGAATGCAGTTGAAACAGCGTCTTTAAATACAAAAGTTAGTCGAGAATGGTGGAACAAGAGTAAACCAGTATACTCGTATATCAAAATATCGTGAACACAACCAATTCTTTGAAGACATTTTTCTTTAATATTAATTTTCACTGTGCAGTTAAAGTTTTTATGTTTATATTTTTATATTGATGGATAGGCGTATGGGTGAGGGGAGAGGTGCATACAGGGTTTTGGTGGGGAGACCTGAGGGAAGGAGACCACTTGGAAGACCCAGGCGTAGATGGGAGGATAATATTAAAATGGATCTTCAAGAAGTGGGATGGGGGGGCATGGACTGGATTGATATGGCTCAGGATAGGGACAGGTGGCGGGCTCTTGTGAGTGCGGTAATGAACCTTCGGGTTCCATAAAACGTGGGGAATTTATTGACTAGCTGACGACCTGTTAGCTTCTCAAGAAGGACTCTGCTCCATGGAGTTAGTTTAGTTAGTATTGATGGATAGGGGCTTGAGGAGGAAGTATTAATTTAATATGGAGCATCACGGTTTGTCTTAATGTATACTAGAAGATATCAGTGACATTCTGTTTTACTGACTTCTACTAGTTCATGTAAACACACTTAGGGATGTCCATATTAACTGAACCTAGATTATTCCAAGATGCAAGATCTGAAATTAGTATTAAGAACATCCATGCATAGGTTCTCTCACTGCGTTCGGTCATTCAGTTCAGTAAGTTAAGTCGGTCAGTCAGAAAAGAGTCGACAATCCAGCCATCGCGAATCAGTGAGATCGCCTGGGAGTAAAATATTTTTACAACAATTAATCAACAATGAACAGGGAGCAACAGCACCCGCCTGGCAATAATTCGCCGGCCTTGGTCGTCAGTGAGATGGGGCGGCAGTAATTAGCTATTTAGTTAATGAACCCACCACACAGCGCTGGAGTCTGCCTCGGAAAAGCGATGAATAATTTATAAAAGCAGGGGGATCCCCGTATGCGCCATCGACCGAGTGTGAGTGAGTCTTATTCGAGTTAACGCAGGCTTTGTTGGTAACAGAGACACAGGCTTAGTTGACACTTATATTGTGTCTTAATATTGTGTTTATAATCAGTAATTTAAATAATACAGAACGAAGCAGAATTATGATTTTTATTGGAAAGAAGAAACTGAGAGTTGCAATCTACATTAAGATCGGCATTTTGGAACAAGTTAATGCTTCCAATTGACAGTGATATAATCTGTGTTATGAAGGAATAAAGTCAAATGAAAGCGAATACAATTAGTTACACTAAAATGCTGTAAATACAGAGTATTGTTGTCGCCGGACTGAGCACTGCAGATCCTGTGGCTTTATCGATCGCTGTGCAGCAATTACACGTACGTCGTCCGCTCTATGGCGAGTACTTAGACGACAGTAAATGCCCTCTGTATTACACCACATTTTAAAACACTTATTAATATTAGGACACGAGATAATTGTAAGTTACAACACACTTCGTAGACAAACATGAACATATGACATCACAATTAATAGTTATTCAGCAACAGAATCTAAAGTTTTAAAGTTTGTGATACAAAAACCGACCACTGAAAGCGAATTCAGTCACATCACATCGACTTAACATACCTTCTAATGTCATTCTTCCATCCCCTTGATATGTGACTGTTTTTCGTGAAATTTTTTACGTAGATCCTACGCGACTTTCCAGATTCCGCCTGAGAAATACCATGCACGGTGCATCTAAACTCCTAATTTAAACGGCTTAACAATCCTTTTTGTGTATTCGTGATATCTACACCACACAGAACATTTTTAAATACAGGTTATTGGCTCGTAGTTTAAAGATTCCTACATCCAAGGGTCAAAAAAATAGGCCCGCAGTTAAGCAGTCAAACAAGGATCTTGCTCGTCTGAGTACGAGCTAAACAGCCTCCCGGCTGCTCTAATTGCTCCGCACGTCCTATTTACCGTCAAGTACATAACATATACTGCTTCTTATGTTATATAATGTGTATACGATGTGTTATTTTGGCCTGCTGTCCAAATGTACTGTTAGAAGAGATCTGCGCTCTTCTGGGATATTACGCGGCGTCGTGTGGTAATTGTTTACCGACGTTTCGGGACGTGTCGGTCCCATCTTCACGGGTGAAGAGTCCGAGTAGAGCTTTCCTACTCGGACTCTTGACCCGTGAAGATGGGACCGACACGTTGTCCCGAAACGTCGGTAAACAATTGCCACACGACGCCGCGTAATATCCCAGAAGAGCGCAGATCTCATCAACATCGCGGCGGAAGACTGAAATCAAGGTTAGTACTGTTAGACGTCTGTGGACACTTGACGGGCCTTATTCTTCACTTGTCATGGACGAGAAAACAGGTTGGTTTGTTGAGTCATTTTATAATTACATCACAAATGCGATGAGCCCTTTTTGAAATGTATGATAAAGCGTTTGAAAAGTCTGGATTATACTCGGATGAACAGGGCCAGACTTTTAGACATTGTTTAAATCAAAGTTACTATATCAAATTCTATATAAATCAGCCATGCGGTTTGGGGAGTGGAAGATGTGTGCTGACGGCCAAGTACTGCACACTTATAGAGCTTACAGGTGCTAGGTGAACATGGTTATACAAGTAAGTGACATGAACTTGATTAGAAGATGAGTTTAGTTACTAGAAACCAAGCGACAAACAACAAAACGGACGCCAGTGCCACATACAGCAGTCGGTCCTCTCTGTCTCTTCTTCTTATCGCCTCCCTTACTCTCTTGTCCATCTCCTCCAATTTGGCCTGAAACAATAACAACACAGTTCTCAAGTCTCTTATAGTTCCCATAACAATAACAACACAGTTCTCAAGACTCTTATAGTTCCCATAACAATAACAACACAGTTCTCAAGTCTCTTATAGTTCTCATAACAATAATAACACAGTTCTCAAGTCTCTTATAGTTCCCATAACAATAACAACACAGTTCTCAAGTCTATTATAGTTCCCATAACAATAACAACACAGTTCTCAAGTATCTTATAGTTCCCATAACAATAACAACACAGTTCTCAAGTCTCTTATAGTTCCCATAACAATAACGCACAGTTCTCAAGTCTCTTATAGTTCCCATAACAATAACAACACAGTTCTCAATTCTCATAGTTCCCATAACAATAACAACACAGTTCTCAAGTCTCTTATAGTTCCCATAACAATAACAACACAGTTCTCAAGTCTCTTATAGTTCCCATCCTTTGTTTCCCAGAGCGTTCTGTCTTGAAATTATGTGACAGGCTAAGGATTAGAATTTTGCGTTAGGTACAGCTAAACAGGCGCTGAAGACTGCCGTTTGCTGACGTGTGACGTCATGTGATTTGGTAGATAGGTACCGACATTTCGGAGGAAAGTATCTACCACACTGCAACAGTGTCACGTCACAAGAGACAATAACCTGGATATTCACTGCCGTGAAGACATTTCACGTCACGAAACCAGCGCTCGCATTTGGCGCGGTGCAATTTATATGTGAAGCACTGCACCTTAGCAAGATCACATTGGTGGATGAGCTTATAATGCAGTCGTCCCTCGCTTTTCGCGTGGGTTATGTTCCGAAACGGCCGCGAAATGAGAAAATCCGCGAATAATTGACCGTCCATCACCAAAATAATATTTTAGTATTTTTAGTGTTTTTCTTTATAATAATGTATTTAATGCTTGTTTTTCTGCTTAAATCGCATTTAGCCATTTAACTACAAAACAATGAAAATGAGAAATGAAAGGGATTTTAATTTACATTTTACGCACTTTGATGTTTGTGGAACAGGCAGCGAGGAGGGTGCTGGGGAAGGTGGGGGATGGGAGGGGCAAGTCACGCGGGTGTAGCACGATCAGCCGCACTACTGTTACACAAAGCGTGTACACGCTTATAGAATGTTCTGGAAAGTTCAAGGAATATTTTGATTTTCATTCTTGGGGCGACCCCACAAATTACGAACCCTCGAAAAGCGAGCGATGACTGTAAAATACATCAACGTATAATTCATTATATGTGATTTCCTGCTAGAGAACAAAAATATTTCGCGGAGTATTTATGTTGTTTTAAACTTGTTTGTGCGAAGGTTAGCTGCTGGAAGACGCATGTCTTTCAGACAGCTGTGTCATGCAGAACTTCTGTGTCCTGAACTAAATTCCGGTAGACTTCTACGTGCGGGTAGAACACTAGTTGCTACAAGTTCACAAATTCATGTCGTTTATGTACAAATTCATACATGTCCTTCTTCTTATTGTCAGTCACAGATACTGGAGAGATTATATAATAAAATGTAGCCTAAATATTTTGTAACGAGTTTTGGGAAACACTGTTCATTTACCTGTGATGGGACACCAGCCTCTTGATAAGCACTAATACTCTTCTGAAGTGCTTGTACTGCGTCTGTTGTGTATACTGCATAGCCCATTTGTTGCTCCATAGCATCACGTCTCTGATATAACCGCGAATAGCGCTGTAAGCAAAAGCAACTAATATTATATTCTTAATTACTCTCCTCAATAAACATATCTCGTTCCATAACGTATTTTATTCTCCCCGTTATTAATGATTTAAGTTAATTCAGCCAAATATTAACACCTACACGACTCACGTACTTCGCTCTCATATCTCATTTTATTGTTATGACAGTAACTCCCTGATATGCCTTATTGCCCAGCAGTCTACAGCTCTTCTATAATTATGTGTTGTTACTAACACGGGGTTTTCATGCTGTCACCAGAAGCTTCCTTGTGTATGAATCACGTTTGAGGTACCCACGTGCAACAAGGCCAACCTATGGGACATGTGAAGTGCTACATAGCTACCATAGTGTATTAGTATAACTTAGAGAAACATGCATTGGTGGGAGAGAATTGGGGCTGTGACAGAGGTAACTGAATATTACTCTGTGAATGGGATGTGAAGTCCTTTATCAGTGGCGGATCCTTGAAATTTTTTTAAGCGGGGGAGGGGGGGCGCATGTGTTTAATAAAAAAAATGAAATTTGGTAGGTAAAAGGCAATCATTGTGAAATCGTGTGCTATTAAAAAAAAAAAAGGTTTGCAAACAAGAATAAAACAAAATTAACTTTCATATTAATGTCAAATAATGTCAGTTTCACTATGTCTACATTTTATGTAACTTAAAGAAGTTAATAAAATGTGAATTAAAGGTAATTATTGCTGTAATTATGTAAAGACCAATGATTCGAGGGGGGTCGCGCGCCCCGTGTGCCTTCTGCCTGGATCCGCCCCTTTAGTGTGCCCTGGTTGATATTTAATGACGTTTTGGAAAAACCTGCTGCCTCCATCTGTATGGTTCTTCTATTCTGAAGATAGAATCAGCAGATTGCTCCATAACATCAATAACTCTCCATCAAGCTACACGGCATCACATTGCAGAGGACAGTAATCTTTATATTTACGGCTGCGATAATCTCATAATTCGCCCGATAATCATGTTTTACCGTTATTATATTGAGAGACTCAAGTTCCGTACACACTCAGAGCACTTGCAAAACAAACATAGTCAGTGGAATCATTTACTGAATCTGATAAGCGTATCAATAGAGTCTTGTAAGTTTTGAGGTTCTAATGGCCTTAAGGTTCAAGGTTGCAGTCTTGTACGTTGTGACGTTACGCGACTTGGTTGTAAGTTTTCAACTATTTTATCCTGAAGATGAACGCAAGAAGTTTCACAGCAATGTTGGTGCCTGTCTAGCAAAGCGCAAGACGTAACATACCAGAGGACTATTACCTTGAGTAAAATATTTCGTTTATAATCAAAACATGACTTACACGTATTGTTGGATGTTCCAATCTAATCCACCTCTGCCTCACTATTTTGTCCAATATTTTCCGCCAGTACTCGTCCCACTCTCTCATTTTGCGCTGCTGCTCTGGTGTCAGGGCGACAAGCTCCTCGTCCTGCAGCACTTCCCATTCCTTTTCCCCGAACACGTCCAACCGTATCACCGATTTGTTTTCGCGAAGCACGCTGAGTGCGATACGTTGCTGCTGGTGAAAGTCTTTGTACACGCACGTGAAGGCGATGGACATTTTGCACCCAGGCCGACGGTACAAGAACTCCTCTATCAAATCACAGCATTTTATGCATGGGGAATATGAAGAGTAGAGTTCTACTTTGACCGCCTTGCTGCAAAAAAGAGGTTCACTCAAACAGAGATGCAGATACATACTGTTTGACGTTATAGTTATGATAGCATGTGCCCATGGGTGTGGCTACCAGCCGTTTGTTCGGAAGATTGCAAGGCCTCCATATTGTTCGCAAGCTGTGAATATGAAAGCAGCCTCTTCCTCCTAAAAACGGCAAATACAATTTGCTTGTACGTCTCAACAAAACGCCTTGAATGAATGCAGCGGCTGTGGAGCAAACGTTTAGGGTAATATTAAGATCAGATATCCTTTTAATATTCTGGCTACTTTAGGTTCTAGCAAAGAGACTACGTTGGCCTTCGGATAGGAGGCCGGGTCACAGAGCCGTCTAGAAGTTGTGGAAAGGAGAAAAATTTCTGCTGCCGCCTATAATCGAAACCTGGTCCTCCAACATGTACTTATCAGTTTACCGACAGAGCTGTTCTGGTTGCTAGTAAAATACGGTTAAAATGTTTGTCATTCTAGGACAGTGAATTCGGAGGAGGTTAATATGGGATGGGCACGTAACTAATGTGACAGTAACATAATCAGCTGCTTTAAAAATAGGTTTGTGTCTGTGGCGATATGTTGGCACCAGTCGTCAATGAATAATTCGAAAAATTCACATGGAGCACTAGTTCTTCTCTTGTGATCGATGTTCGGTCAATAGATTTCGAGTCAGAAAAAAGGGCCAGAAGATGGCAGAAAACTTTTGTTACTTTGCCATTTTTTGTTGGCGACAACCTACGAACTGGCCTAGAAGAAGTTAGCAAATTTTCGTTATTCTTTTGTTATTGCACGCGTGTTTTATATAGGCCACGGGTGTCCAACTTTTTGGAAGGGAGAGCAAAGGGCCACAACTGTTGTTGTGAGCTGGTTCGCCGGCCGCACCTGTGAAAGTCACAATTATTGGCATATCTAACCTTTTAAATAAATGTGTAAGTTTTATGGTATGCATAAAATTTACAAATGTGGCTGCAGTTTGGACTTCCCTGACATAGGAGCAGCTGGTAGAAGAACATGACTATTTGTCAGAGTTACGAATAAGAACGGAGGACAGGAACAATGTACTGTATTGGAACGTATGCATAAGAAGTCAGTATTGCGATTAATTAAGTTTAATTAATATGCATTGACATTAAAGTGAGTTACAAACTCCTATTCTGAAGTTAGATTTTTCGATGAAGTTCAGTTTTGCAGGCAAAGAATTTTGCCTTTGCACAAAAATTTTTCTCTCGACATGTACGATGATCCGCAGCTTTCCGTTGACGGTGGATGTCTTTGGAGCGGTAACGCCTTAGACGAAGGTTCGGATGTACCTGGTTGGAATTCCGCCTACTTGCGGTTTACGTGGTTTTTCTCAGTCCCTCAAGAAAATTTCGGGATACTACTTCGATTTTACCACGGCCGCCTCCTTTCATATACGTTCTAGTTCATTATACGCTAAATATACTGTCACATACGCTGCATAGTATAGAGATACTCATACCGAGAGCGTCATTAAATAAACCAAAATATTCCCCCTTTAAATTTCAGCGGACTCTGCCCCAGGAATTGTATTGGTTTAACTTACCTCTTATCCTTCTTCTCTATGTCGTCTATTTCATTGAACACCAATTTTTCAGCATGTCTTAATGCGAACGGGTGCGGAAAACTTCTTTTCACTGTACTGGTGCGCAGTTCCTGTCGTAAGTTGCTCACTCTGTACGTAGTAATGCACAGAATTGCACAGCCACGCAGAGGGAAGTCAGGCCTGCCTTGTTTCAGAAATAATTCTCCGCAAGAACTAAACTTACTGTAAGTCATATTGCAACAAATTCGACGAGAAAACTGATGTCACTTTGCTGAAGCCAAATCAATAGTCTCGCAGTTCTGTAAGCGGCGGCTTATTATCACTGATAGTGCTGGTATCTTATCTTATCTAATCTAAGTTTAGGTTATAATGCTCCTTGCGTCTCTCATGGTTTCAACTTTTGAACTAACCGATTTTTTCAACGATATATTATGAACGTTACGTCATTAGAGGATACGGCAACGATGTAATTTTTAATTTCCTTCAATACGCATTAACAACATGGCGGTCGCGCTACTTTCGTGACGATAGCGACACTGTCGCCATCTGCTTTAGTATCCTTAAGTGATATTCGGTAGTTAGTGGAGGTGATAAAATGGGTAACTCTCAGTAAAGTAATAATTTATGTTGCGCGAAATAATAATAAGGCTGAAATGGTAAATTTTATTTAGCTTTCGGTAGTATGGCGGTAACAAGTAAACCACTGGAGTCGGTCAAGTGAAATTGTGTGTGGGAAGGGATCATAAATTTGTCTACATATTTCGTATAATATATGAACGATTTAAAACATGGTGACAACGCGACTTATTGCTGTTATGTCAGATTGAAAGTACACAGAACTTTTACTTAAATAATTATTGTGCACTATAATAATAATAATAATAATAATAATAATAATAATAATAGGTATGTGGGTCTGCAAATCCCTACGATATAAAGGTACGTTTTATAAATAATGCTTGGAACTTCGTGTGTCTTGCGGTCAGTTTAATTTGTCTGCTAGTTCTGTCTCCCTTACAGCTGCCACCAATAGTTCCAAAATAGAAGACCTAACAAAGCTTACGTCCCTACAGGAAGAAATATACAGACTAACTTGTCTATTTGATGTTGTTAATACTGTGCATATTCTTACAATTAGTACATCAAACAACATATGCACGTAATAAATACATTCAAGAACAAGTATAAAACTCCTACATGTTTCGGCACCGGGGTGCCATCATCAGGGAGTTTCTGAATAACTCCCTGATGATGGCACCCCGGTGCCGAAACATGTAGGAGTTTTATACCTCTTTTTTACTTGTTTTATTTGTGCCTGTGTTGGTTGATGTAACAATTATTTGTCTGCCATCGACCGAGTGTGAGTGAGGCTTATTCGAGTTAAGGCAGGCTTTGTTGGTAACAGAGACACAGGCTTAGTTGACACTTATATTGTGCCTCAATGAAATACGTCATGAAAAAATATTATAAACTTCACGTTACTTGTACCGTACATTTTTAATTATATATATATGTTATGCAGACAAATGTACACAGTTTTATGTTATTTAACACAATTTTATTAAATGCTGCCCAACATGTTTCTAGCCTATATAAGGCCCATCTTCAGGGGCTCTTTTGTTGACCGGTACAGGTATGTACGATCAACAACCGTTCTACCAATACAGAATTTTAATTGTAATTTTAGCTTAAATACTTTAACTTAGAGACGTTTTAATATTGTTTTCAGATACCAATAACCAAATACATCTAACGGCTTTTTAAGAATTTTATATACCAATAATATAGCTGTTGTAATTTCAACAAAAGAGCCCCTGAAGATGAGCCTTATATAGGCTAGAAACATGTTGGGCAGCATTTAATAAAAATTGTGTTAAATAACATATACTGTGTACATTTGTCTGCATAACATATACATATATAAATATTGTGTATATAATCAGTAATTTAAATAAACACAGAACGAAGCAGAATTATGATTTTTATTGGAAAGAAGTAATTGAGAGTTGCAATCTACATTAAGATCGACATTTTGGAACAAGCTAATGCTTCCAATTGACAGTGATATAATCGGTGTTATGAAGGAATAAAGTCAAATGAAAGCGAATACAATTAGTTACACTAAAATGCTGTAAATGCAGAGTATTATTGTCGCCGGACTGAGCATTGCAGGGCCTGTGGCTTTATCGATCGCTGTGCAGCAATTACGTCGTCCGCTCTATGGCGAGTACTTAGGCGACAGTAAATGCCCTCTGTATTATACCACATTTTAAAACACTCATTAATATTAGGACACGAGATAATTGTAAGTTACAACACACTTCGTAGACAAACATGAACATATGACATCACAATTAACAGTTCTTCAGCAACAGAATCTAAAGTTTTAATTTTTGTGATACAAAAACCGACCACTGAAAAAGAATTCAGTCACATCACATCGATTTAACATACCTTCTAATGTCATTCTTCCATCCCCTTGATATGTGATTGTTTTCCGTGAAATTCCTTATGTAGATCCTACGCGATTTTCCAGATTCCGCCTGAGAAATACCATGCACGGTGCATCTAAACTTCTAATTTAAACGGCTTAACAATCCTTCTTGTGTATTCGTGATATCTACACCACACAGAACATTTTTAAATAGAGGTTATTGGCTTGTAGTTTAAAGATTCCTATATCCAAGGGTCAAAAAAATAGGCCCGCAGTTAAGCAGTCAAACAAGGATCTTGCTCGCCTGAGAACGAGCTAAACAGCCTCCCGGCTGCTCTAATTGCTCCGCACGTCCTATTTACCGTCAAGTACATAACATATACCGCGCGGTGGCGCAGTTGGTTGAGGCACTACGCTACAAACCGGAACGTCGCGGGTTCGATTTCCGATGGTGTCACTGGAATTAATTCCTTGACATAATCGTTTCGGTCGCACTATGGCCCTGGGGTCGACTCAGCCTCTAACAGAAATGAGTACCAGGAATATTTCCTGGGGGGTAAAGGCGTCCGGTGCGTGAGGCTGACAACCTTACCACCTTCATGTGCCGATTGTCTACAAATCTGGGAGCCTCAACCTCCTGGACTCCTCAGGGCCTGTCTAGGCCTGTAATGGGGTTGCTCTACATCACATATACCGCTTCTTATGTTATATAATGTGTATACGATGTATTATTTTGGCCTGCTGTCCAAATGTACTTTCAGAAGAGATCTGCGCTCTTCTGGGATATCACGCGGCGTCGTGTGCTATTTGTTTACCGACGTTTCGGGACAACGTGTCAGTACCATCTTCACGGGTGAAGAATAGGAGTAAAGCTTTCCTACTTGGACTCTTGACCCGTGAAGATGGGACCGACACGTTGTTCCGCAACGTCGGTAAACAATTACCACACGACGCTACGTAATACCCCAGAAGAACGCAGATCTCATCAACATCGCAGCGAAAGACTGAAATCAAGGTTAGTACTATTAGACGTCTGTGGACACTTGACGGGCCTTATTCTTCACTTGTCATGGACGAGAAAACAAATTGGTTTGTTGAGTCATTTTATAATTACATCACATATAAGATGAGCCCTTTTTGAAATGTATGATAAAGCGTTTGAAAAGTCTGGATTATACTCGGATGAACAGGGCCAGACTTTTAGACAATGTTTAAATCAAAGTTACTATATCTAATTTTATATAAATCAGCCATGAGGTTTGGGGAGTGGAAGATGTGTGCTGACGGCCAAGTACTGCGAATTTATAGAGCTTACAGTTGTTAGGTAAACATGGTTATACAAGTAAGTGGCATGAACTTGATTAGAAGACGAGCTTAGTTACTAGAAACCAAGCGACAAACATCAAAACGGACGCCAGTGCCACATACAGCAGTCGGTCCTCTCGGTCTCTTCTTCTTATCGCCTCCCTTACTCTCTTGTCCATCTCCTCCAATTTGGCCTGAAACAATAACAACACAGTTCTCAAGTCTCTTATAGTTCCCATAACAATAACAACACAGTTCTCAAGTCTCTTATAGTTCCCATAACAATAACAACACAGTTCTCAAGTCTCTTATAGTTCCCGTAACAATAACAACACAGTTCTCAAATCTCTTATAGTTCCCATAACAATAACAACACAGTTCTCAAGTCTCTTATAGTTCCCATAACAATAACAACACAGTTCTCAAGTCTCTTATAGTTCCCGTAACAATAACAACACAGTTCTCAAATCTCTTATAGTTCCCATAACAATAACAACACAGTTCTCAAGTCTCTTATAGTTCCCGTAACAATAACAACACAGTTCTCAAATCTCTTATAGTTCCCATAACAATAACAACACAGTTCTCAAGTCTCTTATAGTTCCCATAACAATAACAACACAGTTCTCAAGTCTCTCATAGTTCCCATAACAATAACAACACAGTTCTCTAGTCTCTTATAGTTCCCATAACAATAACAACACAGTTCTCAAGTCTCTTATAGTTCCCATAACAATAGCAACACAGTTCTCAAGTCTCATAGTTCCCATAACAATAGCAACACAGTTCTCAAGTCTCTTACAGTTCCCATAACAATAACAACACAGTTCTCAAGTCTCGTATAGTTCCCATCTTTTGTTTCCCAGAGCGTTCTGTCTTGAAATATTGTGACAGGCTAAGGATTAGAATTTTGCGTTTGGTGCAGCTAAACAGGCGCTGAAGACTGCCGTTTGCTGACGTGTGACGTCATGTGATCTGGTAGATAGGTACCGACATTTCGGAGGAAAGTATCTACCAAACTGCAACAGTGTCACATCACAAGAGACAATAACCTGGATGTTCACTGCCGTGAAGGCATTTCACGTCACGAAACCAGCGCTCGCATTTGGCGCGGTGCAATTTATAGTGAAGCACTGTACCTTAGCAAGATCACATTGGTGGATGAGCTTAAAATGCAGTCGTCCCTCGCTTTTCGCTTGGGTTATGTTCCGAAACGGCCGCGAAATGAGAAAATTGACCGCCCATCTCCAAAATAATATTTTAGTGTTTTTAGTGTTCTTTTATAACAATATATTTTTATTTCACATTGTTGACACCGTGCATCTTCGTCATATTAAATTAAATTTTTCAGACCAACTGATGTACCATTAAAACCACTTTTTATTGTAGCTTTATTAAAATTGTTAAAATTATACCCCTACACGTGTTTCGATCCTCGGATCATTGTCACGATCCTGACGATGATCCGAGGATCGAAACACGTGTAGCGGTATAATTTTAACA
The DNA here is from genome assembly GCA_021186555.1 of Reticulitermes speratus. Lineage (NCBI taxonomy): Eukaryota > Metazoa > Arthropoda > Insecta > Blattodea > Rhinotermitidae > Reticulitermes > Reticulitermes speratus. The sequence goes on along the minus strand of JAJKFL010000011.1, from coordinate 31,962,154 downwards.
ATTTTAATAAAGCTACAATAAAAAGTGGTTTTAATGGTACATCAGTTGGTCTGAAAAATTTAATTAAATATATTTTTATGTTTGTTTTAATGCTTAAATCGCATTTAGCCATTTAACTACAAAACAATGAAAATGAGAAATTAAATGGATTTTAATTTACATTTTACGCACTTTGATGTTTGTAGAACAGGCAGCGAGGATGGTGCTGGGGAAGGTGGGGGATGGGAGGGGAAAGTCACGCGGGTGTAGCACAATCAGCCGCACTACTGTTACACGAAGCGTGTACACGCTTATAGAGTGTTCTGGAAAGTTCAAGGAATATTTTGATTTTCATTCTTGGGGCGACCCCACAAATTACAAACCCTCGAAAAGCGAACGATGACTGTAAAATACATCAACGTATAATTCATTATATGTGATTTCCTGCTAGAGAACAAAAATATTTCGCGGAGTGTTTATGTTGTTTTAAACTTTTTGTGCGAAGGTTAGCTGCTGGAAGACGCATGTCTTTCAGACGGCTGTGTCATGCAGAACTTCTGTGTCCTGAACTAAATTCCGGTAGACTTCTACGTGCGGGTAGAACACTAGTTGCTACAAGTTCACAAATTTATGTCGTTTGTGTTCAAATTCATACAGGCCCTTGTTCTTATTGCCAGTCACAGGTACTGGAGAGATTGTATAATAAAATATGGCCTAAATATTTTGTAACGAGTTTTGGGAAACACTGTTCATTTACCTGTGATGGGACACCAGCCTCTTGATAAGCACTAATAGTCCTCTGAAATGCTTGTACTCCGTCTGTTTTGAGTTCTGCATCGTCACTTTGGATGGCCTCATGTAGTGATTCAAACAGCTGTAAATAAGATAATGTCATATTATATTCGTAATTACGCTCGTCAATAAGCATGTCTCGTTCCATAAAATATTTTATTGTTCCAGTTAATAATGATGTAAGTTAATTCAGCCAAATATTAGGACCTACAGGATCCCCTACCTTCGCTGTAATATCTCATTTTATTATGTCAGTAACTCCCTGATACGCCACAGTGCCCAACAGTCTACAACTGTTCCATAAGTTATGTGTTCTTACAAACACGGAGTTTCATGCTATCAGAAGTTTTAATGCATGGGTTTTCAACCCGCGGCCCGCCAGGTGGTATAAAGCTGCCCGCGGCAACATTTGTAAATTATGTATATACTATAAAATCACACAATAATTTAGTCGGTTGGATATACCACTTATTGTTATTTTTCCACGTGAACTAGCCCATAATAATGGTTGTGGCCGTTTGCCATAAAAAGTTTGGACGCCCCTTCCTTAATGGCTATCTAATAATGTGTATGAATCACTTGCGAAGTACCCGGTGTGCAATAAGGCCATCCTATGTAAGTGCAGTCCTACGTAGCTGCTGTAATGGTGTAATTTAGAGAAAGATGTCACGGGAGAGAACTGGGGCTCTCACAGCGGTAAATGAATATTACTGTCTGACTGGGATGTGAAGTCGTGTATCCTGATTGATATTTAATGACCTTTTGGAACAACCTGCTGCCTCCATCTGTATGGTGGTTCTATTTTGAAGACTGAAGCAGCTGATTACTCCATAATGTCAGTAACTCTTCAACAAGCTACACGGCGTCACATTCCAGAAGACCGTAATCTTTATATTTACGGCTGCGATAACCTCATAACTCGCCCGAAATTCATGTTTTGCCGTTATTATATTGAGAGACCCAAGTTTCGTGCTAATTCAGGGCACTTTTAAAACAAACGTAGTCAGTGGAATTATTTACTGAATTTGATAAACGTATCAATAGAGTCTTGTAAGTTTTGAGGTCCTAATGGCCTTAAGGTTCAAGGTTGCAGTCTTGTATGTTGTGACGTTACGCGACTTGGTTGTAAGTTTTCAACTATTTTATCCTGAAGATGAAAGCAAGAAGTTTCTCAGCAATGTTGGTGCCTGTCTAGCAAAGCGCAAGACGTCACATACCAGACGACTGTTACTTTCAGTAAACTCTTTCGTCTATAATCAAAACATTACTTACACTCATTGTCTCGACCACGCTAAATCGCCTCCGCCCCACTATTTTGTCCAATACGTTCCGCCAGTACTCGTCGCACTCTCTCATTTTCCGCTGCTGCTCTGGTGTCAGGGCGACAAGCTCCTCGTCCTGCAGCACTTCCCATTCCTTTTCCCCGAACATGTCCAACCGTATCACCGATTCGTTTTTGCTAAGCCTTCTGAGTGCGGAACAGTGCTGCTGGTCGTAGTCTCGGTACACGCACGTGAAGGCGATGGACATTTTGCACCCAGGCCGAAGGTACAAGAACTTCTCTATCAAATCACAACATTTATTACATGGGGAGTATGACGAGTAGAGTTCTACTCTGATCGCCTTGCTGCAAGAAAGAGGTTCACTCAAACAGAGATGCAGATACATACTGTTTGACGTTATAGTTATGATAGCATGTGCCCATGGGTGTGGCTACCAGCTGTTTGTTCGGAAGATTGCAAGGCCTCCATATTGTTCGCAAGCTGTGAATATGAAAGGAGCCTCTTCCTCCTAAAAACGGCGAAGACAATTTGCTTGTACGTCTTAACAAAACGCCTTGAATGAATGCAGCGGCTGTGGAGCAAACGTTTAGGGTAATATTAAGTTCAGATATCCTTTTAATATTCTGGCTACTTTAGGTTCTGGTAAAGAGACTACGTTGGCCTTCGGATAGGAGGCCGGGTCACACAGCCATCTAGAAGTTGTGGAAAGGAGAAAAATTTTTGCTGCCGCCTATAATCGAAACCTGGTCCTCCAACATGTACTTATCAGTTTACCGACAGAGCTGTTCTGGTTGCTAGTAAAATACGGTTAAAATGTTTGTCATTCTAGGAGAGTGAATTCGAAGGAGGTTAATATGGGATGGGCACGTAACTAATGTGGCAGTAACATAATCAGCTGCTTTAAAAATAGGTTTGTGTCTGTGGCGATATGTTGGCACCAGTCGTCAATGAATAATTCGAAAAATAAACATGGAGCACTTGTTCTTCTCTTTTGATCGATGTTCGGTCAATAGTTTTCGAGTCAAAAAATAGGGGCCAGAAGATGGCAGAAAACTTTTGTTACTTTGCCATTGTTTGTTGGCGACAACCTACGAACTGGCCTAGAAGAAGTTAGCAAATTTTCGTTATTCTTTTGTTATTGCACGCGTGTTTTATATAGGCCACGGGTGTCCAACTTTTGGAAGGGAGGGCAAAGGGCCACAACTGTTGTTGTGAGCTGGTTCGCCGGCCGCACTTATGAAAATCACAATAATTGGCATACCTAACTTTTTAAATAACTGTGTAAGTTTTATGGTATGCATAAAATTTACAAATGTGGCTGCAGTTTGGACTTCCCTGACATAGGAGAAGCTGGTAGAAGAACATGACTATTTGTCAGAGTTACGAATAAGAACGGAGGACAGGAACAATGTACTGTATTGGAACGTATGCATAAGAACGGAGGACAGGAACAATGTACTGTATTGGAACGTATGCATAAGAACGGAGGACAGGAACAATGTACTGTATTGGAACGTATGCATAAGAACGGAGGACAGGAACAATGTACTGTATTGGAACGTATGCATAAGAACGGAGGACAGGAACAATGCACTGTATTGTAACGTATGCATAAGAACGAAGGACAGGAACAATGTACTGTATTGGAACGTATGCATAAGAACGGAGGACAGGAACAATGCACTGTATTGTAACGTATGCATAAGAACGGAGGACAGGAACAATGTACTGTATTGGAACGTATGCATAAGAACGGAGGACAGGAACAATGTACTGTATTTGAACGTATGCATAAGAACGGAGGACAGGAACAATGCACTGTATTGGAACGTATGCATAAGAACGAAGGACAGGAACAATGCACTGTATTGTAACGTATGCATAAGAACGGAGGACAGGAACAATGCACTGTATTGGAACGTATGCATAAGAACGGAGGACAGGAACAATGTAGTGTATTGGAACGTATGCATAAGAACGGAGGACAGGAACAATGCACTGTATTGGAACGTATGCATAAGAACGGAGGACAGGAACAATGTACTGTATTGGAACGTATGCATAAGAACGGAGGACAGGAACAATGTATTGTATTGGAACGTATGCATAAGAACGGAGGACAGGAACAATGTACTGTATTGGAACGTATGCATAAGAACGGAGGACAGGAAAAATGTACTGTATTGGAACGTATGCATAAGAACGGAGGACAGGAACAATTTACTGTATTGGAACGTATGCATAAGAACGGAGGACAGGAACAATGTACTGTATTGGAACGTATGCATAAGAACGGAGGACAGGAACAATTTACTGTATTGGAACGTATGCATAAGAACGGAGGACAGGAACAATGTACTGTATTGGAACGTATGCATAAGAAGTCAGTACTGCGATTAATTAATTAATTAAGTTTAATTAATATGCATTGACAAAGTGAATTACACACTCCTATTCTGAAGTTAGATTTTTCGATGAAGTTCAGTTTTGCGGGCAAAGAATTTTTCTCTCGACATGTACGATGATCCGCAGCTTTCCGTTGACGGTGGATGTCTTTGGAGCGGTAACGCCTTAGACCAAGGTTCGGATGTACCTGGTTGGAATTCCGCCTACTTGCGGTTTACGTGGTTTTCCTCAGTCCCTCAAGAAAATTTCGGGATAATACTTCGATTTTACCACGGCCGCCTCCTTTCATATACGGTCTAGTTCATTATACGCTAATTATACTGTCACATACGCTGCATAGTATAGAGATACTCATACCGAGAGCGTCATTAAATAAACCAAAATATTCCCCCTTTAAATTTCAGCGGGCTCTGCCCCAGGAATTGTATTGGTTTAACTTACCTGTTATCCTTTTTCTCTATGTCGTTTATTACATTGAACACCAATTTTTCAGCATGTCTTAATGCGAACGGGTGCGGAAAACTTCTTGCCACTGTTCTGGTGCGCAATTCTTGTCGTGAGTTGCGCACTTTGTACGTAGTAATGCACAGAATTGCACAGCCACTAAGAGGGAAGTCAGGCCTGCCTTGTTTCAGAAATAATTCTCCGCAAGAACTGAACTTACTGTAAGTCATATTGCAACAAATTCGACGAGAAAACTGAAGTCACTTTGCTGAAGCCAAGTCAATAGTCTCGCAGTTCTGTAAGCGGCGGCCTATTATAACTGATAGTGCTGGTATCTTATCTTATCTAATCTAATCTAATCTAAGATTAGGTTATAATGCTGCTTGCGTCTCTCATGGTTTCAACTTTTGAACTAACTGATTTTTTCAACAATATATTATGAACGTTACGTCATTAGAGGATACGGCAACAATGTAATTTTTAATTTCCTTCAATCCGCATTAACAACATGGCGGTCGCGCGACTTTCGTGACGATAGCGATACTGTCGCCATCTGCTTTAGCATCCTTAAGTGATATTCGGTAGTTAGTGGAGGTGATAAAATGGGTAATTCTCATTAACGTAACAATTTATGTTGCGCGAAGTAATAAGACGGAAATGGTAAACTTTCTTTAGCTTTCGGTAGTATGGCGGTAACAAGTAAACCACTGGAGTCGGTCAAGTGAAATTGTGTGTGGGAAGAGGTCATAAATATCCGTACATGTTTCGTATAATACATGGTGACAACGCGACTTATTGCTGTTATGTCAGATTGAAAGTACACAGAACTTTTACTTCAATAATTATTGTGCACTATAATAATAATAATAATAATAATAATAATAATAATAATAATAATAGGTATGTGGGGCTGCAAATCCCTACGATATAAAGGTATGTTTTATAAATAATGCTTGGAACTTCGTGTGTCTTGCGGACAATTTAATTTGTCTGCTAGTTCTGTCTCCCTTACAGCTGCCACCAATAGTTCCAAAATAGAAGACCTAACAAAGCTTACGTCCCTACAGGAAGAAATATACAAATTAACTTGTCTATTTGATGTTGTTAATACTGTGCATATTCTTACAATTAGTACATCAAACAACATTTGCACGTAATAAAACACATTCAAGAACGAGTATAAAGCTCCTACATGTTTCGGCACCGGGGTGCCATCATCAGGGAGTTTCTGAATAACTCCCTGATGATGACACCCCGGTGCCGAAACATGTAGGAGCTTTATACTTGTTTTTGTCTGTATTTTATTAAGTGCATATGTTGGTTGATATAGTAATTATTTGGTACGTAAGCTTGCGAAGTTGATACCCTTAGTTTTTGTGCTGGGTCTGGTAAGAATAATGTTACTTTCTTTACCACTTGCCTGTTCGTGCAGAGGAACCTGTGCTAAACAGTTTGTATTTTCACCATATGAAAGCAATTGCACTACAATCAATTAATAATAATAATAATAATAATAACAATAACAACAACACCAACAACAACTTAGGCATTCCTTTTCTTTCTGGAAAAAACCTGCTGTTTACTTCATCACTATTTTATCTGTTTATATTCGTTTTTTCTTTTATACGCACACTAACCACTTATAATACAGTCGAACTCGGTTATAGCGTCATGAAAGGGAATGAATATTTTAAGTCGTTATAAACGAGTGTCGTTATAACCGAGGAGTACAATGTTACGGTTAACAGTGAGGAATTAATTGGTACCACAGAATATCTGACGTTATAGACGAGGTGTCGCATAAACCGATGTTGTTATAACGGGGCTCGACTGTACTTTTTCAACACGGCCTCCTTCAAGTACGCAGTAGTATAAAGACAGTTTGGCAGTATAAAAGAATGTCACTCTCTTCTCATTCGTCAAGTGTCGACACTGTAATAGCAACTGAAGTAATAACCTATTACGGCAGAATTATTTAATTAAGAAGCTTGTAAATTGACATAAGGAATAGGCAAGGTGGTAAAGGGACAGTGCTGGTGTTAGGTAGCGTGTATATGAAGAGGAAGATGATTAATTCTGGCCACCTTTGTCATTAAGGTATTTATATGCAAAGACAGGAATTGCTGGGTACAGTAAGCAGTAGCTATTCCTGTACAGGCCTGTAGGGCTCCAGGAAGTTGAGACTTCCAGAATTTCTAGACAATCGGTGCATGAAGGTGGTAAAGTTATCAGACATACGGGTAAAGTAAAGTAGTATATTTTATTATGTAGGTTACTAAATGTTCGTTATTGTAAGAATTAGGTTTTTATGCGATATGATGATAATTTAACTTTAAGTTTTAATATACCACTGTAAATACCACTGGAAGTTGAGAGAGGAAACACTAGATCGCACTGTGTGGAGAACTCGCTTTGGAGGACGCTGTGGACTTGTCATCAGAGAGGCTACGTAATGGTGATAAGAGTACAACTGAAAATTACAAAGAGTTTGAAGGCCACGTGACGCATGACAATGTACGTGTCTTGTCACTGAAAGGCGAGGTATGACACATGTTACTGCTAGGTGCTGCGCAAAAGCACTGCTGATATCTATAAACTCTGCAGTCGTCTGGATCTTCAGCTTCACGCATTACGATCTTGGTCTGTTCTAGCTATAAGCGTCCCTCCATCGTCTTGACTGATGTCTTTCACTTCTTGTGTTTTTCGGTTTAAATTCATAGAACAACCTCGGGATTCAATTATCAGGCATTTTTCCACATTTTCTAGCTGCTTGTTTTGGTATTTATTGCTCTGCCGATCCCAGTGGCTGCGCGGTCTAAGGCGTGGCTATATGGCCACTCACTTGCTGGGATTGTGGGTTCGAATCCCGCCTTGGGCATGGATGTCTGTATCTTGTCAGTGTTGTGTGTTTTCAGGTAGAGGTCTCTGCGTCGGGCTGATCACTCGTCCAGAGGAGTCCTACCGAGTGTGGTGTGTCTTAACTGAGTGTGATCGTGAAGCCTCGATAATGAGGAGGCCCTGGCCCGCTAGGGGCTGTTGCGCCATGGAAAAAAGTGTATTATTGTATGGATATCTATATGATCCGTCAGTCGGTGTCCGGCTTATCGATTTATCTATAGGTCTATACGAACAGTAATAATAGGCCACAACCCTTTCCTATATTTTACAGTTCAAGATTCACTATGATCCTATCGTTGTATCTCAGCGCCATTCATTTAAATTAAATTAAAACACATTTCCTCCTCCATCCTTCTCGTCTGTATTTTTCTTATCACCGCCCAACTTTGGATCATAGCTATAGAAGAATATGTCTGGATATTAGAAACTACAGTAGGCATTAAATTTTACTGTCTTCATCACAGACGGCACTGTCTTCAGGTGACACCTGGAAAGAGAAAGTGTTCTTAACAACAGATTGTACACGAAAGTCAGATGATGACTGATTTGTAGGAGATCTGGTACTAGCTGACTGATTTGTAGGAGATCTGGTACTAGCTGACTGATTTGTAGGAGATCTGGTACTAGCTGACTGATTTGTAGGAGATCTGGTACTAGCTGACTGATTTGTAGGAGATCTGGTACTAGCTGACTGATTTGTAGGAGATCTGGTACTAGCTGACTGATTTGTAGGAGATCTGGTACTAGCTGACTGATTTGTAGGAGATCTGGTACTAGCTGACTGATTTGTAGGAGATCTGGTACTAGCTGACTGATTTGTAGGAGATCTGGTACTAGCTGACTGATTTGTAGGAGATCTGGTACTAGCATTTTTCCATTGGAAAATACCACAAATCCGTAAAGTTAATTTGTTATAATAAACAATAATGTGGCGAAAACGCGAAATTGTGAGGCGGGAGATAAACTAGCGCCACTTCAGGGCCAAGAAATGATAGTGGCAATAGATCGTGGAAAGATATGGAACGTTGTGAAGGTAATACTATTACAGAATGTTGAATAACATGATGGCGGCCATGCACAAATATGCTGTAGGTTTCTGATGGCAGTAATTAACAATACATTGGAAATAAGCAAGTGAAGTCGGGCACAGAGATAGACCGTGAGTACTCCTATAATTATGCAGGAAGTGTTGTTTGTAACTGAACTACTACGAACTTGATGACTGTAGGAAACTCTGAGGTTATGTCCGACAGACTAAGTGTACACGGTGTCTATATTGAAGTAATAAATTCTTTACAAATAAAATAAAACGTTAATAATATTATAATACGTATTGGCAACTAGAAATTTTGCAGCAGGAAACGAGGCTTTGAGATCGGTTTGAGGCTCCTCGTATCCTCTGCATCCAGACGTCTTGCGTTGGGGTTGTGTCTCGTTCAAGGAGACTTGGAGAGTTTCCAAAGGATTTGTAGTTTCAGAAATTAACGTATACAAAAGTTTTGGTCTGAAAACCTTAAGGAAAGGGACCACTTGGAAAACCTAGGCATAGAGGGGAGGTTAATGTTAAAGTATGTATTAACGAAATGAGGTGAAGTGAGGTCAACTGGTTATATCTGGCTCAGGATAAGGTCTAATAGGGGCCTTACCTGAAGATAGTAATGGACCTTAGGGTTCTGTGTAAGACGGGGAATATTATCAGCTGAATGAGTGTCAGTTTTTTTTTTGAGACAGAAAGACTTGAGGAGAGGAAGTCAAAAGAGTTAAGAAATAGCTTCTCTTACTGGGTTCAGGATTGCCGTCAAGATGTCCCGCCAGTACAAGTCCCATCTCCACATGTTCCACCACGCGTAAGGCGACAGTGAGAGGAGCCCGCGACTTTCTAGCAGTCGCCACTCTTTGGCCCGAAACACGTCCAAACGGCTCAGCACTCCTTTCAAGTGGAGCGCTCGAAGGGCTGCGCAGTGAACCTCTTCACGGTGTCGGTACACGCAGGACAAAGCGATGCTAACGGAGCAGCCTGGATGCGTTTCAGCGAAGTCCGTGATCAGCTCACAGCATTCGTTGCACGGAGAAAATGAAGAGTAAATGTCCACTTGAATTGCCTTGCTAGAAAACATTGAAATAAGGAGTTGTCTGAAGTGTTTTAACTCTGTACTGGGGTGAAGATTTGTGTTGTGGTTTTATGCGTTGTGTGTTTAATGTAAATGAATTCTGTTCTGTTCTATTTTATTCCGTTCTAATACATTCCAGTCTCTATTCAGTTCACCAACAAATGCACAAACATAAACTAATTTTATAGTTTTATCAGTATCGTTGTATTCCATTACACGTGTTTCGGTCCGTAGACCATCTTCAGGGGGTAATTAGGCTACTACACTTCACATCGCATGTTAAAAGGGCCCAAAGAGCACACTTGTCTTAGTAATAAGTTTTAAAACATTTGAATTTTAATATATGTACAACTGTAAAACTTATAATTTTATCATACAAGTTAAAGTCAAGTTTTAAAATAGCAGCGTTGTTCATTTGATGTTGAGAATCATGGTATTGTAAGTGTTGTTGATTATTACGTGTTGTTTTGCGTGTTGTTGTGTGGAGTGGTGTACGCTAAATGCAGCGTTCAGCGTACACCACTCCACACAACAACACGCTTATAATCAACAACAATACAATACCACGATCCTCAACATCAAGTGACCAACGCTGCTATTTTAAATCTTGACTTTAACTTATATGATAAAATTATAAGTTTTACAGTTTTTATATATTTTACAAATTCACATGTTTTATAACTTATTACTAAGACAAGTGTGCTCTTTGGGCCCTTTTAACATGCGATGTGAAGTGTAGTAGCCTATTTACCCCCTGAAGATGGTCTACGGACCGAAACACGTGTAGGGGAATACAACGATACTAATAAAACTATGAAGTAGTTTGTGTTTGTGCATTTGTTGGTGGACTGAATAGTGAGTGAAAGTGCACGGTGAAAGTAATATAAATTTAAAAAAAAACATTCCAGTCTGTCCTACTGAATTCTACTCCACCCCGCTCCACTTTCCTGTACTATTCTACCCTCTTCTAATCTACTGCATTATATTGTAATCCACTTTGTTCTTATATTTGTTATTCTGTTTTATTCTAATTACTCTATTCTCTTCTACGTTAACTCTTGCTTTACACATATCGTCGAAGTCGAAATAGCATACTGTGAAAGTTTTAACTAAAATTGGTTTTGAAATGGAAAGAAATCGGTGCTGATGGTTCATGCTATATGAGGATGATTCTTCAGCAGTGGTATCTAAACTGTGGTTCGTGAGTCTCTGATGGTAAGCAAAATATTTCAGAAGTTCACTAAAAGAATGCGAAACAATGGATTGGCCAGGCGAAGTGTAAGTTCGGAAGAGAGAAAGGAGCGTATAGTTAGACCAAATTGAGTTTACAAATGTATTCAGATATTTCGAATTTTGAAGAAATATGACACCTCTGGGCAGAAGTTTGTGGTCACTAATGTGAAGCAGATTCTTACCTCTTTCTTCGCCCTTCTTCCTCCCGTATTCTAAGAAAGACAAATTCTTCTGCGTGCTTTCCTTTGCGTCCATGTGCCAAAAAACTGAATTTGCTTATTGCTTTGGAAGTCTCACATTCGAAATTTGCAATGCACAGAATGACACAGGCCCTCAAGAAATTTTCCCTGCCTTGCTGAAGGAAGAATTTTCCATAGCAATTGAAAGTTGTACCATACATAATTATATCAAGCTCTGGTCAACGTAACAAACAAACAGCATGTATAGAAATTTTGAGCATATGTACGCGTATAGGCATCAGAGATTGTGAAATTGGTGCTTCCCCGACAAAGCGATAGGTTTGCCACGTGACGACAGTGATAAGCCTTATCTAAATTCGATAGTCTCTTGGACAACTGATGCATCTGATACGACTTTTTTTTGTTAGTTATAGAGTGGGTGAACGTTTCTTGGAAAACAGATATCGGTTCCGCACTTGAAGTCCTTTTTACTGTTAATGCAGCTTCTGCAAGATTAAATGTTTTTGGGTTATGACGTCGTGCAGACTGGTAGGTCTTCTGAGAAACATGGCGAAGTAGTAATGGAACGTGTTCGAGTGATAAAATACTTTACTATTGTGTATTTTGTGTCGCCCTCGGTGGACTAGTGGTTAGCGTGGACCCAAGGTTCGCGGGTTCGATCCCGACCGAGGTCGATGGATTTTTAAGGGTGATAAAAATCCGGAGCACCACTTCCTTCGGAGAGGAAGTAAAGCCGTCGGTCCCATGTCGTAGATTTACGGCATGTAAAAGAACCATACGGGCCTCCTGACTGCCTGCCAGATGGCTCTGGTGGACACATCAGGATCGATAGAACAGTAGCGCGGCCAGTTGGCCAGTCACCAACTGCCACGAATCCACACGACTTAGTAACCTCGGAAAGAGGAGGCAAGAGGAGGCCCGGGCCCATATAGGGCTGTTGAGCCATGGTTATTATTATTATTATTATTATTATTATTGTGTATTTTGTATGTGCATTTAGTTGGCTTTATTGAAAGAAAATAAGTTAAATGAAGTCAACTCAACAATGGATTGTAAATAGACGAAACGTGCGAGTACGCATGCGCGCTCAGCACAAAATTGTTAATAGCACGTCGTGTTGGTGTGTCAGATAAAGTGGAATGTCGAATGATCGAAGGTCAGATAATCGGGACTCTATTGTATTTTAATTATGATAACTGTGCTTTGGGTATAGAGTGACAACAGTCCATTATGAGATCGGGTGTATCGACTGCTATCACGTGAGAAAGAAAACAAACGATATTCTAAAAAGCAGGAAAGAATGAAGTGAACACAAAGTGCAACGTGAAACAGGAAGCCTTGTTCAATTTCTAACAAAGGATAGAGATAAGGAAATTTTTATTTTGGCGAGATTAAAAATAAGTTGATTACACATTATATTCACCGTGTATTTTTGTACAATTGATCAACTCACACCAACAAATGCACCAAAACAAGTTTTGTCATTGATTTCTTTTATTAAAAGATTACCCCAATACGCATTTAGACACTTCTACATTGCCATCATCAGGGGGGTCGTTGAAGTTTGTACACAGACCAATGTACTTGAGTAACATCAGAACAGTTAAGGCTGTGTATGGTAATATTACAGTCGACCTCGGTCGACTAGTGGTTAGCGTGCTCGCCACTGGACCCAAGGTTCGCGGGTTCGATCCCGAAAATCCGGAGCACCACTTCCTTCGGAGGGGAAGTAAAGCCGTCGGTCCCATGTCGTAGATTTACGGCAAGTAAAAGAACCTTACGGGCATGAATAAAAATGTTACGTAAGCTAAATTCAAAGCCTCCATTTCTCACCCAAGTCTCCTGACTGCCTGCCAGATGGCTCTGGCGGACACATCAGGATCGATAGAATAGTAGCGCCGCCAGTTGACCAGTCACCAACTGCCACGAATGCACACGACTTAGTAACCTCGGAAAGAGGAGGCAAGAGGAGGCCCGAGCCCATATAGGGCTGTTGAGCCATGGTTATTATTATATTATTATTATGGTAATATTACAATTACAATGGTACATATTACAATGGTAATATTATTTGTACAATTTTATACATAGTGATAACAACGAATATTGTAATATTACCATACACAGCCTCAACTGTTCTGATGTAACTCAAGAACATTGGTCTATGTACAAACTTCAACGATCCCCCTGATGATGGCAATGTAGAAGTGCCGAAATGCGTATTGGGGTAATCTTTTAATAAAGAAATCAATGACAAAACTTGTTTTGGTGCATTTGTTGGTGTGAATTACCGTATATTCTCGAATCTAATCCGCACCCAGTTTTTGGCGACTTCTTAAACGAAAAAAAAGTTAGTTCGCGATTCTAATCCGCACCTTTCCTTCAACCACCCCTTGCCCACGGGGCGACTGATTGAATAATATTGGATGTTACCAATGCGTTAAAATCCGACGCTACGCCTGTGGCCGATGAGTCATACCGATAGAGGCGGGGCCTTTCTCAACAGACGTGCGCAATCTCGTCTGAAGCCAGCTGATCTTTAGTTGTTGAAACGTGGGAGGTGCTTGTTCCAATTTGTCGTGTACCGTAGTTATGGAAGAGGGACACCTGAAATCTAAACGACTCTCATATACGGCAAGGTTCAAACGTGAAGTTATTCGGTGCGCAGAGGAGAATGGAAACCGCAAAGCCGCTGCAATTTATGGAGTTGATGAAAGCAACGTTCGACTATGGTGGAAACACAAGGCAGCGATTACATTGTATGGGAGGACGATGTTGAAGATAAAGATGATAGTGACTGGGTGGAGAGCACGGATAACGATTCAGTTATGAGTGATGACGGCGAGTCTGATGAATAATAAATTATAATAATAAATAATAAAATAATAGATTATTGTATTGTATTGTTCTTACGTTGTTTATTAATTACGTTAATTACGTTATTGTTATATTGTACAGAAGCTCAATCATTTTTCCAAAATCCAGCTCTAGACCGCGAATCTAATCCGCACGCGAATCTAATCCGAATCTGATTTTTTAGCCCTCTAAAACTGTAAAAAAGGTGCGGATTAGAGTCGAGAATATACGGTAATCAAGTTGAGTACAATTTTACATTAAACTTGCGAGTTTTTTTTGCTTACATCACGCCAAGTATTACGTATGTGTGGCTTCTTTTAAAATATGTATTTAAAACATGGTTCATTTTGTATCAATGATTTTGAAAAATATAAATCAGGAGTAAGGAGATACGGATACAAAATAGGTTAACACGTATGTTGAGGAATGTGACGCTTTGTCGTTGGGCGCTTGACCCTGAAGATGAAGGCACTACGTTCCTTCGAGACGTCCCGAGTCGTCCACTGAACGACACGGCGTCACATGCCACAGCAGCGCCGCTGTTACAACCTCAAATCTGGCATAATACGGGCGTCTCTCTTACAAGCATTGGTGATCAACATAGATAAGTTTGAACGAGATATTTGCAACAAGATTTTTATTTGCTTTCGTGGTAACATACAGTGTCAGTGGCAGTAAGAGTTTTATTGGTCATAAAAGAAAAAAACAAATGTTATGTTACGTTTTAAAAATTATTTTATTCTTAAGTAATATTAGTCCCCGGGCATCGCAGCTGCCCGTTGGGCGGAACTGCAAAACACGTTGTCCGCCTTGTTTTCTTACATGACAGCTTTCACCAAATCGTTCATCTGCTTCAATTCGTCCTGGAAGAAAGTTCAGCATATCTTAGAGATATGATGCCATTTTGCTAATCCACTTCGCGTGTGTGTTTGTGTCAGACTTTTATACTAGTGTACAGGTATGCTTCATTTATGACGTGTATGGCCTGCACATGAACACGAAGTAACGGAAGCGGCTGTGGCTCATGGCAAGCCGACTCTCCTGCACGCCTTCCTGACATCTGACGTCATGCGGCCAGTGCGAGAGCTTTCGCGAGAATCTGGAAACGTCTCGTATGAAGGCAGGGTAACGGTAAAGGTAAAGTTCACCCTAGAACAGGCCATGAACGCCCAGAGGGGGAGTAGAAGCATAGCTTTACTCTTTCTTTAACCTCGGCGCTAGATGGGATTGGGTGGTCAACGCCACGCCCCGGCCGCTTTACCCCCGGGAATGACCCGGTACCCATTGTGCAGGAGGCTGGGTAGGCCCCAGGGCCGGTCTGGACGGGTGCTGAAAATCTCGCTCCCACCGGGATTCGATCTCCTGACCGTCCAACTCGTAGCTCTACGCTATCCCGGCACCTTGTCCCTCTTAGGCCCAAATATCCTCCTCAGCACCCTATTCTCGAACACCCCCAGCCTAAGTTCCTCCCTCAGTGTGAGAGACCAAGTTTTACACCCATACAAAATAACAGACAAAATTAAAGTTCTGTATATCTTAATCTTCGTATTTTTCGAAGGAAGGCAGGGACAGCGAGAAAGTCCTGGAACTGGAAAAAGTGGCAAAAAAGACTGGGCCAGGCGAAGAGTCAGTGAGTTGCGGCAAAGTCGCCGAGTGTTTGAATTGCGGGTCTCGAGCGGCAAGCCTGCGATGTGCTGAAGTGTGAAGACGTAAAGCGGCGGACAGCAGGGTGAAGTGTGGTTGGTCTGCGTGTTGCAGGAGTTACAGAACGAGTGAACCAAGTGAAGGAAAACAGTGTAAATTGGAAGGACCATAGACTTGGTAGAAGACAGTGAAGAAATATAAAAAGGGCATATGGGCCCGGAGAACCGAGTTCATAAATAAGTGCAGTGTGATTCATTGTAAATGATTCTCTAAATTCTTGTCACGTTTCTTTTCAGTTACTGAATCTGTTAATTCTCTGAACTGTAGCGTCAAGTGAACTTTGTTCATTTGTGAATCCACCGGCTTATCTGTTGCAAAGGTATTAATAACAATACTGATCAGTTATAATTATTTAAAATTATTTATAATTATAATTATTTATTATTGTTATAGTTGTTTTTACGATGAAGTCACGATAATGTGTGCACCGACTGAGATGTTCTGTTACATTCTCTGTCGGAATAGTGACTATTCTCGGTGCCTTTTACGTGCTTTTCCTCAGTCCTTGCACAAAAATTAGGACAGTACCCCAAATTCAGCCACAACCGCTTCTTCCCACATGTTTCTTAATGATCGATACTTATGCCACTCATTTACTTTGCTTTCACCCTCTGCGAATTGCTTTTGGAAAGCAACTAGCGCATAAATCGAGGAATACCTCAATTTAAAACTGAAGATCTTTTCATAAATATGGCAAATTGTACTCAAAAGATGCTATATTCTGCTCAGTGAATCTTCGATCCTGTGAGACATGCTAGTCAAGTGATAACTTCACCCAAGTGTGACAGACAGAGAAATGATCTTGTCTAAAGCAGTGATGTGTTGCATCCCAAGATGCCTAGGCCGAGCGGACAACTTAGGCTCCACGGTTCGAGGTAGTGATGAACTAGCAGCAGTACTTGGAGATCAGGAGTTTATTCGAGAAATAATACAGAGAGGTGGCTCCGCACCCCAGCCTTGCATGCCACAGGGCAGAGGCACACATTCAGACTCAGACAATCTCACACACGCGAGGGCTGGTCGGGTCGGGCAGGCCGAACCATGCCCTCGTACAGGGTACAATATCACGCGTACTCTACCCCGTGGACTAGGCAAGTCCAGAGTACAGAATCCAAGACAGCTCATAGTAACATGAGAACAAGTACAGCAAATGATTACAACTAGCAAATACTGTGCCCGTGGTCTCCCCCGGGTAGATGCATACAGGTATGCAACAGATGATACCGTTCGTTCTGTCTCGTTGACCTTCCTTTCGTAAATGATTCTAATTGTGATGATCTAGAATTATTGAATAAACGAGTAAATTTTTCACATCCAGGTAATGCGTTGCATATCGGGTTGTTTCATTCTGTATACGTTTGAACAATTCTGAGCTGAAGAATATTTCAGATATGTCCAAGGGAGAGCTGTCTTGAGACATAAGGATATTTTTATTTATCCCTGGTACTGCGGGAAATGCAGGTTTCTGAATCTTCCGAATTTGTTCTTTCCACCCTAACTCAAAATCTGTATTTGTGCGTTTAGGAATGGCCCTGCGTGTTCACTTCCTGTCTGTGTCTGGTCCCGGCTGGTGAACTTCTTCACTGTTACTGCTGCTGCTGAAGGGTGAATTTACTTCGCATGTGTCACGGTCAGAAAGCTCACTAAAACTACCACCATCTGACTCCGAATCATTCAGAATTTCACTTATTTTATCAGTTCGGACAAATTTTTTTTTTTTTGTGAAGTATTATCTGATCTAGAAAGCGGTCCAGGAATTCCATTCTGCTGCGACGCACTAAACATCAGCTAACTACAGTCAGAGCTCAATGATACTTTCAGAACCACGTGCTGGGGAGAGGGGTATGGTGATTCATTGCATCTGATCTCAGGTGTCAGCTCCGATAAAACAAAGGCATGCCTTGAGTTAAACGTCAAAACAGTTTGTTGCGCAAGCGTTCTCACGCGAGAGCCTAGCATACGCACTTGTACGTATTGCAGGAAGCTGAACGGTGTCACTGAAACTACAATCATGGACGAGTGTAATGGTACAAACGTAAAGCCAGTATCTCAAATAGTTTTTTTTTTAACAAGCTTATTGAAAATCGGGAAGTACTAGCACTCCGGCAGGACAGCTGGCGCGTGACACCGCGCAGTACTAGTACGTCGCGCGGAGAGGAAGTGTTAATGTAGGCGGCTGTTGAGGAAAACGGATTTGCAGGTTATTAAGGCAATTCTCCCCAGTTCCTTTCTCAATACAATCTATCAGAGTTATAGTACTTTCAGGCTAAACACAACCCTTTAGTTTACTGCACAAACGAGCTACATGTTTCGGCTGTACTCTATAGCCGAAACATGTAGCTGGTTTTGTGCAGTAAATAAACAGTTGTGTTTAGATTGAAAGTACTATTACCTTTGGTTGATTTGCTAATGTTAGAATGAATACTGAGAAAGTGTGTTCTGAGATCTTAATTAAAACGAACCACTTCAGAAGCAAGTAATATTATCATATTTCCTATTAGCTAATTGAGTCTTTGGAATCCAGTTATGTCTTTCCTGATTACTCATAAAGACAACGTACCGTTTAGGGTTGAAGGTTGTCCAGTTTCATTTCGGGAACGATTCTTATTATCTTCTTCAGTTCTTCTCGCCAGTAAGTATCCCACATTTGCATGCTTCGCAGCCCCACTGGTGACAGATATATTAAATTTCTATCCAGCAACAGCTGCCACTCTCTCACTGTGAAAATATCTAGAAGAAGGACGTTTCTGAGATCGTTCAGATTTCGTAGAGCGGATGCGTGTCTGTCGTCATATATCCGATAAAGGCAGCTGAAGGCCATGTGGACTCTGCACTGGGGTCGTTGCTGAATAAATTTCTCTATCAGTGTACAACATTCATTGCAGGGCGAAAATGAACTATACAGTTCGACGCTGACAGCGATGCTGAAACAAGGGAATACAATCAGACTTTTGACGTGAATACGTCTTTAAATTCGGTCCGGTGTAGGGGGGTCTCTACGAAAACTCTAGCGACCAAAAGAATTGCAAGATTTGTCGCGCTTATATCTCGTAAACTATAAAGATAATGTAATGATTTAAATTTTGTTGGATAGAGGGTTGATG